>CAWUFW010015614.1:0-352578 GCA_963921515.1 Calotriton arnoldi | reverse complement strand
ACACACACACACACACACACACACACACACACACACACACACACACACACACATAATAATACACACACACACACACACACACACACACATACACACACACACACACACACACACACACACACACACACACACACACACACACACACACACAATAACACACAACAACAACATCACATATATGTGCTGCCAAGGGCAAGCAAAGGGCAAAAAGGTCCTCAGACCCTTGTGATGCCTCCGTGTTCCACACCCGAGTGGTCGCTTCCCCGACCAATCTAAAGAAAAAACAAAACTTAGTAGTGAACCCCTGAACAAAAATGCAAACATCATAGCTAGAAATCTGGAAGGCTGTTCTTGTCATCAGTTCTGTAGATAAGTTCATGCTGTATCTTGACGTGAATACTTCCGAACTTTCCACGAAAAATAACTTTCAGTCAGTATGGGTCTATCGATACTTTCCACACCTGCTTTTGAAAAGGACTCAATCATTTACGCAACCCTCTCATTCTCAACTGCCGTATGGCAGAAGTCTAACAGGAAAGGTCTGTCCTTCAGCTGTCTTCTTGGCATCAGGCCCGGTATTAAAGACGCCTGGCTGTATCAGTGTACTTACTCAAAACTAAAATTGCGCCAGGTTTTACCTATGGGTCAGAGCGGTTCTTTTCAACATCAAAGGAAATCTGTGAACACGCTGGATTTCGGCTTCCCACTCCAGTGCGATAGATCGGGAAACGCGACTTTAAAGCTCCAGCATCGGCCAATGATATCATCCCCTAACATTTTCTTCGACACCGCACAGTCGCGAAATTATTACGCGCTCGCTTCGGCTTTCGATTCTTCCGCGCTCATGATATCGGTCATCATAGGCTTCTTTACACTGATTTTGCTCAGTGCTCTCCTAGTCCAGTCAGTACAACTACGCGCTTCTTCCAACCATGGAGGATCGTGCAGCGATCTCTGCACAAACTTTCGTTGTTTTGGTTATTGCTCACTGAGCTTTTTTATTAGCCAGCTGCGCTCTTATGTTCTTGCTTAGCCTCTAATTGCAGGATTTGAGGGTGGTGTAAATTAACCCCATAGACGGGGTATACTCATCTGTGTCTGGCTCCCAAAATCATTGTACAGAGTCCCGATACCCCCAAAGGCCACCCCCCAACATTCAGCGGGGTGGCAGAGTAGTCCTACTGGAGATGTCATACTTGGGTGTCTGACTGTGCTTGTTCCACTCATGACCAGCTATACTTACTCTTCATGAAAGCGGCTAACAGCCCTCTTTCAAGGTATCTGTGGCAGGGCTCTGTCAGTTACCACTGGCTGCCAAGTTCTAAATTGTCAATGTCGCTGATGTTGGTATGATCGGATTCATCCGTTAATGAAAAGAATTTTTCCCCAATCTGTATTTAGTATTTATCTTCTTGGTCTCAGGGAGTATAGGGCAGCGATCTCTGCCCACTGTGGGAGCCACTGGTGATGATGTTGTCCTTCTGGTTTTGGGTGCCCGGGCAGAACCTCTCAGCCCACCCGGGTTCCTGAAACCCAAAGTATTGTCAATACCCTAATTGAGTACCGGAGATTTCTGTGATTTCAGCTGAGTGGCAAGGGATTAGTTTAGGATTTGCAGACTCAGGTACAGCGCTGATAATGACCTCTTTCCCCATTGCCTGCATCTCTGCCCTCAGTAGGGATTTACTTACAGGTTTAGCAGAAAACAGTTTGCTGCTTACCGTCACTCTTCCAGAAAACATCCCGGGACCCCTGCCTGTACTTCTCGCCGTACTACGGCATCAGAGGAGCGTCATTGCGGCGAACATCTTTAATGCTGTTCACAGCTCTCCTGGCTGGTCGAACGGAGACATCCAATCCCTTGGGAGGAGCCGATTTCCCAGATGCAGGTTGTCCTGGCGCCGGTCGCCGTCTCTTCAGCACATTTTTCCGCGGAGTATCCTGCCAGCCAGCCCCCGAGCTGGGTGTTCCAGACAAACGGATGCAAGAGTCTGTCCCATGGATGTCAAGAGAAAAGCCACGCGGGCTGCTCGTCAAAGTCCGGGAAGATGTAACTGCTTACCTTATCTAGCCGCCAGCCTGCTTCCACTGCAATTCCAGGTAGCATTTCTTTTGTTCAGAGTGTTTCACTAGCCTTCAAATTGAGGATCGGGAGAAACGCCGCTGCACTCCACACAGCCGCCATCTTGCCAACCTGTCCTAGTATGCCAACCTGTCCTAGTATATCAAAGTGATGTTCATACGAGATGTCATCAGTGATGTCTAATGAGTGATGATCACTGACCATGTCATGAGGATGTAATATGTGACGCCACCAGCAGCGCATTGCGGGCGCGTTTGAAGGTAGTTATTGAATCCAACTATAACGTGGGGAATTTCTACGGGGTTTTGTACTTGCGAAATGACCAACTAACTATAACTGTCCTTGAAACCTATGTGGTTTTTTTCAGTGAATATATATATATATGTATATATATATGTGTATCACTGAAATACTCGTAGGTTTCAGACACGTATATATGTGTAGATATATATATGCATGTTAAAACTCATGTCTACTGAAAAAACCGAGGGTTTTAGGACAGCTATAGTTAGTTGGACATTTCACTCGTACAAGACCATGGAGGCCATCTGCTATAAGGTAGTCTAGCTAACTATAACTCGCGCCCCCGCAATGCACTGCTGAAGACGCGTGCCACATTACATCACTCATGGCATGGTCAGTGATTATCACTGATGACATCACTGACAGACATCTCAAATGCACATCACTGATGACATCATCCAGTGACTTGTGAGATTTCTGCAAAGTTTAAATATGTTTAATATATATAGGGAAAGGCGTATTGAAGAATGAGTGGGTGTATAAGTGTCTGAATGGATGATTTAGTACGGGTGAGTGATCAGACTCTCCAAGTGAGTGATTAAACGATATCTTACTGGAATGCATGGGTTAGAGACCAAACTGTGTGAATGTCTGTATCCGTCCTGTCCAGTTGGTTTGTAAGCGGCTGCATGGTCTTTCTGAATAGCTACATGAGTGTCTCACATGGGTTATTGATTGATTGTCTGAGAATCTGTGTGGGTGCCTGAGTGCTTGTGTGGGTGGGGGTGTGTGACTCTGTGCATAGAAGTGTGAGTTGGTGATTCACTGGGTGCATGAGTTCCAAGAGCAGCATCTGTGATGGACTGTATGTGGGTGGGTGAGTGTGTGTGGGCGTGGTGTGTGCTAGTGATTGAATGTATATCTCAGTGGTACATGTGTGAGTAACTCACATATGTGAAAGGCAGTATATATGTGTGTTGGAGCATATAAATGGCTATAAGTGAGGCAGTGTGTGATTGTGAGAGTGGCTGTGAAGCGGATGGAGTGTGTACTTCTTGTATCAGTGATTGTACAAGAGCGTAAGAACGAAAGCTAGCATTTGTATGAGTAAGTGAGCTGGTGTGTGTATAACTGTATAGGTGAGTAAATGGGTGTGTGATTAAGTTTTTTGCACGACTGACTAGGTGTGTGAGTACTTCATGGACGAGTGGCGGTGTGAGTGTTTATATAGGTGTATGAGTGCATATGATAGACCTGTGCACTGAGGACTAAGTATGAGTGACTGTACGGGTGAGTGAGTGGATGTGTGTAGACCCAAGAACTCGGGTGAGGGTATGTAGTTTTAGAAGTGGTGAGTGTTCTGCTAGGTCAGAGAATGAGCAGTCTGAAATTTAGAGTGGGTGTATCAAAAGTTGTTAATATTAGGGTGTGAGAAGATGCATGAAATTATCACATGGATGATGTCATCAGGTGATGTCATTTGAGAGGTGTCATCAGTGATGTCATCAGTGATGGCCACTGACCATGCTCATGAGTGACGTGTAAGATGACGCCATCAGCAGTGCATTGCATGAAGTTGAAGTTATAGTTAGCTGAACTAACCATAAATCGGGGGAATTTCCAGTGGTTTTGTACGAAAGTGAAATGTCCAACTAACTATAACTGTCCCTAAAACCTATGGTTTTTTCCAGTGAATTTCAGAGGTTTTAAAATGCCACCTTCTAACTATAACGTGTCTGAAACCTATGGTATGCACAGAAGAATTTCAAAGGTGTTTTAAATGCTAATTTCTAACTATAACGTGCCTGAAACCTACGATTTTTTATGAATTTCAAAGGTTTTTGCTTTAAATGTATGTTCTCTAACTACGTGCCTCACAGAGGTAGAACATGTGGAAGCATGCAGAAAGACAAAACGCACAGAAAGAGGCAAGAGATGTGCAGAAAGAACCAAACAGAGGAGCAGAAAGAGGCCTTGCTGCAAAAATCATCTCAGTGCCCACAACTTTTTCAGACGGGTACTGGTGGTAACTGACTCTGACTAACCAGAGCCAGTGCTATAAGCTAAAAGACACTTAGAATACAGTGAAAACACTCCACATACACTAGGGAACACTATGCGTTGGGGTACCCCTGGTGATTAGCAGCGACCTCTCTGCAAGTCCCTAGCACACAACAGGGGCAGGGGGATTAAACTCACCTTAAAACGCGCTACAGGGGCGCGTCTTGCACAGTGGCGAAGGGAGGGTGCGGGCCTGAGGTACATTGATGTGCGCAACGCACCCCGTGGCGCGTTTTCGTTGGGTTGCGGGATTAAGTCCCCTTGAATTCTGAGGGTCCCTGGGGCCCAACCAGCCCCCCAGGTACCTAAGCAGTTAGGACCACAGAGCTGAGCTGCAGAGAGGCGTTCCGAGGCACACGCACCTCTTTCACCTCTCTGCAACGCAACTCTGTTGTGCTTACTGAAGGCACTCCGGTGGGCCAGTTGGCCCCAGGGTCCCTTCAGCATCCAAAGGGGAACCACCCCCACTTAAAACGCCCACAGGGCGTTGTTTGCAAGCACATGTCACCTGAGGCCCCGCCTCTCCCTACACTCACTGTGCAAACGCGCCCGTGGTGCGGCTTTTAAGCTGGGGATTAGGTCACTCTGAATCCCGAGGGTCCCTGGGGCCCAACTAGCCCAACTAGGTACTTCCAGTAAGCACCACGAGGCTCATGCTGGGCAAACGCCTGCAACAAATTGTGCAGTGGTGTTCGGGCAGTGTAGGGGGTCGTGCTGGGGTGGTGTTTCAGGGTTTAGGGCAGCAGTGGTGTTCGGGCAGTGTAGGGGGTCATGCTGGGGGTGGTGTTTCAGGGTTTAGGGCAGTGCAGTGGTGTTCGGGCAGTGTAGGGAGTCGTGCTGGGGGCTAGTGTTTCAGGGTTTAGGGCAGTGCAGTGGTGTTTGGGCAGTGTAGGGGGTCGTGCTGGGGCTGGTGTTTCAGGGTTTGGGGCAGTGCAGTGGTGTTCGGGCAGTGTAGGGGTCGTGCTGGGGCTGGTGTTTCAGGGTTTAGGGCAGTGCAGTGGTGTTTGGGCAGTGTAGGGGTCGTGCTGGGGCGTGGTGTTTCAGGCTTAGGGCAGTGCAGTGGTGTTCGGGCAGTGTAGGGGGTTGTGCTGGGGGTGGTGTTTCAGGGTTTAGGGCAGTGCAGTGGTGTTCGGGCAGTGTAGGGGGTCGTGCTGGGGGTGGTGTTTCAGGGTTTAGGGCAGTGCAGTGGTGTTCGGGCAGTGTAGGGGTCGTGCTGGGGCTGGTGTTTCAGGGTTTAGGGCAGTGCAGTGGTGTTCGGGCAGTGTAGGGGTCGTGCAGGGGGTGGTGTTTCAGGGTTTAGGCAGTGCAGGTGTTAGGCAGTGTAGGGGTCTTGCTGGGGGTGGTGTTTCAGGGTTTAGGGCAGTGCAGTGGTGTTCGGGCAGTGTAGGGGCCTGCTGGGGGTGGTGTTTCAGGGCTTAGGGCAGTGCAGTGGTGTTCGGGCAGTGTAGGGGGTCGTGCTGGGGGTGGTGTTTCAGGTTTAGGGCAGTGCAGTGGTGTTTGGGCAGTGTAGGGGGTCGTGCTGGGGGTGGTGTTTCTAGGGTTTAGGGCAGTGCAGTGGTGTTCGGGCAGTGTAGGGGGTCGTGCTGGGGGTAGTGTTTCAGGGTTTAGGGCAGTGCAGTGGTGTTCGGGCAGTGTAGGGGTCGTGCATGGGGGTGGTGCTTAGTGCTTAGGCAGTGCAGTGGTGTTCGGGCAGTGTAGGGGGTCGTGCTGGGGGTGGTGTTTCAGGGTTTAGGGCAGTGCAGTGGTGTTTGGGCAGTGTAGGGGGTCATGCTGGGGGTGGTGTTTCAGGGTTTAGGGCAGTGCAGTGGTGTTCGGGCAGTGTAGGGGGTCGTGCTGGGGGTGGTGTTTCAGGGTTTAGGGCAGTGCAGTGGTGTTCGGGCAGTGTAGGGGGTCGTGTGGGGTGGTGTTTCAGGGTTTAGGCAGTGCAGTGGTGTTCGGGCAGTGTAGGGGGTCGTGCTGGGGGTGGTGTTTCAGGGTTTAGGGCAGTGGTGTTCGGGCAGTGTAGGGGGTCGTGCTGGGGGTGGTGTTTCAGGGTTTAGGCAGTGCAGTGGTGTTCGGGCAGTGTAGGGGTCGTGCTGGGGGTGGTGTTTCAGGGTTTAGGGCAGTGCAGTGGTGTTTGGGCAGTGTAGGGGTCGTGCTGGGGGTGGTGTTTCAGGGTTTAGGGCAGTGCAGTGGTGTTCGGGCAGTGTAGGGGGCTGGCTGGGGTGGTGTTTCAGGGTTTAGGGCAGTGCAGTGGTGTTCGGCAGTGTAGGGGGTCGTGCTGGGGGTGGTGTTTCAGGGTTTAGGGCAGTGCAGTGGTGTTCGGGCAGTGTAGGGGGTCATGCTGGGGGTGGTGTTTCAGGGTTTAGGGCAGTGCAGTGGTGTTTGGGCAGTGTAGGGGTCATGCTGGGGGTGGTGTTTCAGGGTTTAGGGCAGTGCAGTGGTGTTCGGGCAGTGTAGGGGGTCGTGCTGGGGGTGGTGTTTCAGGTTTAGGGCAGTGCAGTGGTGTTCGGGCAGTGTAGGGGTCGTGCTGGGGCTGGTGTTTCAGGGTTTAGGGCAGTGCAGTGGTGTTCGGGCAGTGTAGGGGTCGTGCTGGGGTGTGTTTCAGGGTTTAGGGCAGTGCAGTGGTGTTCGGGCAGTGTAGGGGGTCGTGCTGGGGGTGGTGTTTCAGGGTTTAGGGCAGTGCAGTGGTGTTCGGTCAGTGTAGGGGGTCGTGCTGGGGGTGGTGTTTTAGGGTTTAGGGCAGTGCAGTGGTGTTCGGGCAGTGTAGGGGTCATGCTGGGGGTGGTGTTTCAGGGTTTAGGGCAGTGCAGTGGTGTTCGGGCAGTGTAGGGGTCGTGCTGGGGGTGGTGTTTCAGGGTTTAGGGCAGTGCAGTGGTGTTCGGGCAGTGTAGGGTCGTGCTGGGGGTGGTGTTTCAGGGTTTAGGCAGTGCAGTGGTGTTCGGGCAGTGTAGGGGGTCGTGCTGGGGCTGGTGTTTCAGGGTTTAGGGCAGTGCAGTGGTGTTCGGGCAGTGTAGGGGGTCTTGCTGGGGCTGGTGTTTCAGGGTTTAGGGCAGTGCAGTGGTGTTCGGGCAGTGTAGGGGTCGTGCTGGGGGTGGTGTTTCAGGGTTTAGGGCAGTGCAGTGGTGTTCGGGCAGTGTAGGGGGTCGTGCTGGGGCTGGTGTTTCAGGGTTTAGGGCAGTGCAGTGGTGTTCGGGCAGTGTAGGGGGTCTGCTGGGGGTGGTGTTTCAGGGTTTAGGGCAGTGCAGTGGTGTTCGGGCAGTGTAGGGGGTCGTGCTAGGGGCTGGTGTTTCAGGGTTTAGGGCAGTGCAGTGGTGTTCGGGCAGTGTAGGGGGTCGTGCTGGGGGTGGTGTTTCAGGGTTTAGGGCAGTGCAGTGGTGTTCGGGCAGTGTAGGGGTCGTGCTGGGGGTGGTGTTTCAGGGTTTAGGGCAGTGCAGTGGTGTTCGGGCAGTGTAGGGGTCGTGCTGGGGCTGGTGTTTCAGGGTTTAGGCAGTGCAGTGGTGTTCGGGCAGTGTAGGGGGTCGTGCTGGGGGTGGTGTTTCAGGGTTTAGGGCAGTGCAGTGGTGTTCGGGCAGTGTAGGGGGTCGTGCTGGGGGTGGTGTTTCAGGGTTTAGGGCAGTGCAGTGGTGTTCGGGCAGTGTAGGGGGTCTTGCTGGGGCTGGTGTTTTCAGGTTTAGGCAGTGCAGTGGTGTTCGGGCAGTGTAGGGGTCGTGCTGGGGCTGGTGTTTCAGGGTTTAGGCAGTGCAGTGGTGTTCGGGCAGTGTAGGGGTCATGCTGGGGCTGGTGTTTCAGGGTTTAGGGCAGTGCAGTGGTGTTCGGGCAGTGTAGGGGGTCGTGCTGGGGCTGGTGTTTGCAGGGTTTAGGGCAGTGCAGTGGTGTTCGGGCAGTGTAGGGGGTCGTGCTGGGGCTGGTGTTTCAGGGTTTAGGGCAGTGCAGTGGTGTTCGGGCAGTGTAGGGGTCGTGCTGGGGGTGGTGTTTCAGGGTTTAGGGCAGTGCAGTGGTGTTCGGGCAGTGTAGGGGGTCGTGCTGGGGCTGGTGTTTCAGGGTTTAGGAGTGCAGTGGTGTTCGGGCAGTGTAGGGGGTCGTGCTGGGGGTGGTGTTTCAGGGTTTAGGGCAGTGCAGTGGTGTTCGGGCAGTGTAGGGGTCGTGCTGGGGGTGGTGTTTCAGGGTTTAGGGCAGTGCAGTGGTGTTCGGGCAGTGTAGGGGTCGTGCTGGGGGTGGTGTTTCAGGGTTTAGGGCAGTGCAGTGGTGTTCGGGCAGTGTAGGGGGTCTTGCTGGGGGTGGTGTTTCAGGGTTTAGGCAGTGCAGTGGTGTTCGGGCAGTGTAGGGGGTCTTGCTGGGGGTGGTGTTTCAGGGTTTAGGGCAGTGCAGTGGTGTTCGGGCAGTGTAGGGGGTCGTGCTGGGGGTGGTGTTTCAGGGTTTAGGGCAGTGCAGTGGTGTTCGGGCAGTGTAGGGGGTCGTGCTGGGGCTGGTGTTTCAGGGTTTAGGGCAGTGCAGTGGTGTTCGGGCAGTGTAGGGGGTCGTGCTGGGGGTGGTGTTTCAGGGTTTAGGCAGTGCAGTGGTGTTCGGGCAGTGTAGGGGTCGTGCTGGGGCTGGTGTTTCAGGGTTTAGGCAGTGCAGTGGTGTTCTGGGCAGTGTAGGGGGTCGTGCTGGGGGTGGTGTTTCAGGGTTTAGGGCAGTGCAGTGGTGTTCGGGCAGTGTAGGGGGTCTTGCTGGGGTGGTGTTTCAGGGTTTAGGGCAGTGCAGTGGTGTTCGGGCAGTGTAGGGGGTCTTGCTGGGGCTGGTGTTTCAGGGTTTAGGGCAGTGCAGTGGTGTTCGGGCAGTGTAGGGGGTCGTGCTGGGGCTGGTGTTTCAGGGTTTAGGGCAGTGCAGTGGTGTTCGGGCAGTGTAGGGGTCGTGCTGGGGTGGTGTTTCAGGGTTTAGGGCAGTGCAGTGGTGTTCGGGCAGTGTAGGGGTCTGTGCTGGGGCTGGTGTTTCAGGGTTTAGGCAGTGCAGTGGTGTTCGGGCAGTGTAGGGGGTCGTGCTGGGGGTGGTGTTTCAGGGTTTAGGGCAGTGCAGTGGTGTTCGGGCAGTGTAGGGGGTCGTGCTGGGGCTGGTGTTTCAGGGTTTAGGCAGTGCAGTGGTGTTCGGGCAGTGTAGGGGTCGTGCTGGGGGTGGTGTTTCAGGGTTTAGGGCAGGCAGTGGTGTTCGGGCAGTGTAGGGGGTCTTGCTGGGGCTGGTGTTTCAGGGTTTAGGGCAGTGCAGTGGTGTTCGGGCAGTGTAGGGGGTCTTGCTGGGGGTGGTGTTTCAGGGTTTAGGGCAGTGCAGTGGTGTTCGGGCAGTGTAGGGGGTCGTGCTGGGGGTGGTGTTTCAGGGTTTAGGCAGTGCAGTGGTGTTCGGGCAGTGTAGGGGGTCGTGCTGGGGCTGGTGTTTCAGGGTTTAGGGCAGTGCAGTGGTGTTCGGGCAGTGTAGGGGGTCGTGCTGGGGCTGGTGTTTCAGGGTTTAGGCAGTGCAGTGGTGTTCGGGCAGTGTAGGGGTCGTGCTGGGGTGGTGTTTCAGGGTTTAGGGCAGTGCAGTGGTGTTCGGGCAGTGTAGGGGGTCATGCTGGGGGTGGTGTTTCAGGGTTTAGGGTAGTGCAGTGGTGTTCGGGCAGTGTAGGGGGTCGTGCTGGGGGTAGTGTTTCAGGGTTTAGGGCAGTGCAGTGGTGTTCGGGCAGTGTAGGGGTCGTGCTGGGGGTGGTGTTTCAGGGTTTAGGGCAGTGCAGTGGTGTTCGGGCAGTGTAGGGGGTCGTGCATGGGGGTGGTGTTTCAGGGTTTAGGCAGTGCAGTGGTGTTCGGGCAGTGTAGGGGTCGTGCTGGGGGTGGTGTTTCAGGGTTTAGGGCAGTGCAGTGGTGTTCGGGCAGTGTAGGGGTCGTGCTGGGGGTGGTGTTTCAGGGTTTAGGGCAGTGCAGTGGTGTTCGGGCAGTGTAGGGGTCGTGCTGGGGGTGGTGTTTCAGGGTTTAGGGCAGTGCAGTGGTGTTCGGGCAGTGTAGGGGTCTTGCTGGGGGTGGTGTTTCAGGGTTTAGGGCAGTGCAGTGGTGTTCGGGCAGTGTAGGGGTCGTGCTGGGGGTGGTGTTTCAGGGTTTAGGGCAGTGCAGTGGTGTTCGGGCAGTGTAGGGGTCATGCTGGGGGTGGTGTTTCAGGGTTTAGGCAGTGCAGTGGTGTTCGGGCAGTGTAGGGGTCGTGCTGGGGTGGTGTTTCAGGGTTTAGGGCAGTGCAGTGGTGTTCGGGCAGTGTAGGGGTCTTGCTGGGGTGGTGTTTCAGGGTTTAGGGCAGTGCAGTGGTGTTCGGGCAGTGTAGGGGTCATGCTGGGGGTGGTGTTTCAGGGTTTAGGGCAGTGCAGTGGTGTTCGGGCAGTGTAGGGGTCGTGCATGGGGTGGTGTTTCAGGGTTTAGGGCAGTGCAGTGGTGTTCGGGCAGTGTAGGGGGTCGTGCTGGGGGTGGTGTTTCAGGGTTTAGGGCAGTGCAGTGGTGTTCGGGCAGTGTAGGGGGTCGTGCTGGGGGTAGTGTTTCAGGGTTTAGGGCAGTGCAGTGGTGTTTGGGCAGTGTAGGGGGTCGTGCTGGGGGTGGTGTGTTCAGGGTTTAGGCAGTGCAGTGGTGTTCGGGCAGTGTAGGGGGTCGTGCTGGGGTGGTGTTTCAGGGTTTAGGGCAGTGCAGTGGTGTTCGGGCAGTGTAGGGGTCGTGCTGGGGGTGGTGTTTCAGGTTTAGGCAGTGCAGTGGTGTTCGGGCAGTGTAGGGGGTCTGCTGGGGGTGGTGTTTCAGGGTTTAGGGCAGTGCAGGTGTTCGGCAGTGTAGGGGTCTTGCTGGGGTAGTGTTTCAGGGTTTAGGCAGTGCAGTGGTGTTCGGGCAGTGTAGGGGGTCATGCTGAGGGTGGTGTTTCAGGGTTTAGGGCAGTGCAGTGGTGTTCGGGCAGTGTAGGGGGTCGTGCTGGGGGTGGTGTTTCAGGGTTTAGGGCAGTGCAGTGGTGTTTGGGCAGTGTAGGGGTCGTGCTGGGGGTGGTGTTTCAGGGTTTAGGGCAGTGCAGTGGTGTTCGGGCAGTGTAGGGGTCGTGCTGGGGGTGGTGTTTCAGGGTTTAGGGCAGTGCAGTGGTGTTCGGGCAGTGTAGGGGTCGTGCTGGGGCTGGTGTTTCAGGGTTTAGGGCAGTGCAGTGGTGTTCGGGCAGTGTAGGGGGTCTTGCTGGGGCTGGTGTTTCAGGGTTTAGGGCAGTGCAGTGGTGTTCGGGCAGTGTAGGGGGTCGTGCTGGGGCTGGTGTTTCAGGGTTTAGGGCAGTGCAGTGGTGTTCGGGCAGTGTAGGGGTCGTGCTGGGGCTGGTGTTTCAGGGTTTAGGGCAGTGCAGTGGTGTTCGGGCAGTGTAGGGGGTCATGCTGGGGTGGTGTTTCAGGGTTTAGGGCAGTGCAGTGGTGTTCGGGCAGTGTAGGGGGTCGTGCTGGGGGTGGTGTTTCAGGGTTTAGGGCAGTGCAGTGGTGTTCGGGCAGTGTAGGGGTCATGCTGGGGTGGTGTTTCAGGGTTTAGGCAGTGCAGTGGTGTTCGGGCAGTGTAGGGGGTCGTGCTGGGGGTGGTGTTTCAGGGTTTAGGCAGTGCAGTGGTGTTCGGGCAGTGTAGGGGTCTTGCTGGGGGTGGTGTTTCAGGGTTTAGGCAGTGCAGTGGTGTTCGGGCAGTGTAGGAGGTCGTGCTGGGGGTGGTGTTTCAGGGTTTAGGGCAGTGCAGTGGTGTTCGGGCAGTGTAGGGGTCGTGCAGGGGGTGGTGTTTCAGGGTTTAGGGCAGTGCAGTGGTGTTCGGGCAGTGTAGGGGGTCGTGCTGGGGTGGTGTTTCAGGGTTTAGGCAGTGCAGTGGTGTTCGGGCAGTGTAGGGGGTCGTGCTGGGGGTGGTGTTTCAGGGTTTAGGCAGTGCAGTGGTGCTCGGGCAGTGTAGGGGGTCTTGCTGGGGGTGATGTTTCAGGGTTTAGGCAGTGCAGTGGTGTTCGGGCAGTGTAGGGGTCGTGCTGGGGTTGGTGTTTCAGGGTTTAGGGCAGTGCAGTGGTGTTCGGCAGTGTAGGGGTCATGCTGGGGCTGGTGTTTCAGGGTTTAGGGCAGTGCAGTGGTGTTCGGGCAGTGTAGGGGGTCGTGCTGGGGTGGTGTTTCAGGGTTTAGGCAGTGCAGTGGTGTTCGGGCAGTGTAGGGGTCGTGCTGGGGCTGGTGTTTCAGGGTTTAGCAGGCAGTGGTGTTCGGGCAGTGTAGTGGTCAGGCTGGGGTGGTGTTTCAGGGCTTAGGGCAGTGCAGTGGTGTTCGTGAAATGTAGGAGTCAGTGTTGGGGGCTAGTGCTTCAGTGCTGTTTAGCACAGTGCAGTTGCTTAGGCAGTGCAGTGGTCCTGTGGGTAATGGGGTCTAGTGTTTTCAGAGCTTCAGGTTGGGCTAGCTATAGTAGTGTCTAGGCTCAGTGTAGGAATCGCTAGGCTGCGGTCAGCGGTGTTAGACAGTGGAGCCAGTGATAGTCTGGGCGCCTGTACTGACCACGTGCGCACTGTTTCACCGAGGTATTAAGCAGTCAGCGGAGTTCGCACACTGCAGGGTCATTGCTGAGTGCCTGTCCGAGACAATGTAGCAGTGACTCCTGTGCACTGGGGGCGGTCGCACTGCAAGTGCCACTTCATGTTCAGCGTGCGTCACGCTGCAAATCGAGGCCAAGTTAGGAAACATCATAACAAAGAAGTCTTCCAAGATGGCCACCAGTGAAAAAGAGCCCAAATGTAGCACAAATATTACCCAGATGTAGCCCACATATAGCCCAATGACAAAAGTGTGCAAAACACTTTTTATTTTTAGTTTTTTGCAGTTTTATGTAGTGCAGACTGGTCAGGTATTGGAGCGTTGCATCTTAAAACATGACCCCCCTACACTACAAAAACACCACTGCACTACAATAAACCCTAAAACACTACCCCAGCACGACCCCCTACACTACACAAGCACCACTGCACTATCCTAAACCCTAAAACACTACCCCCAGCATGACCCCCTACACTACACAAACAAAACTGCACTACCCTAAACCCTAAAACACTACCCCAACACCACTGCACTAACCTAAATCCTAAAACACTACCCCCAGCACGACCCCCTACACTACCCAAACACCACTGCACTACCCTAAAACATGACCCCCTACACTACACAAACACCACTGCACTACCCTAAACCCTAAAACCCAACCCCCAGCACGACCCCCTACACTACACAAGCACCACTGCACTACCCTAAACCCTAAAACACTGCCCCCAGCACGACCCCCTATACTACACAAACACCACTGCACTACCTTAAACCCTAAAACACTACCCCCAGCATGACCCCCTACACTGCCCGAACACCACTGCACTGCCCTAAACCCTGAAACACATACCCTAGCACGACCCCTACACTGCCCGAACACCACTGCACTGCCCTAAACCCTGAAACACCACCCCAGCATGACCCCTACACTGCCCGAACACCACTGCACTGCCCTAAACCCTGAAACACTACCCCCAGCAAGACCTCCTACACTGCCCGAACACCACTGCACTGCCCTAAACCCTGAAACATCACCCCCAGCAAGACCCCTACACTGCCCGAACACCACTGCCCTAAACCCTGAAACACCACCCCCAGCACGACCCCCTACACTGCCCGAACACCACTGCACTGCCCTAAACCCTGAAACACCACCCCAGCACGACCCCTACACTGCCCGAACACCACTACACTGCCCTAAACCCTGAAACACCACCCCCTGCATGACCCCCTACACTGCCCGAACACTACTGCACTGCCCTAAACCCTGACACACCATCCCCAGCACTACCCCCTACACTGCACGAACACCACTGCACTGCCCTAAACCCTGAAACACTACCCCCAGCAAGACCCCTACACTGCCCGAACACCACTGCACTGTCCTAAACCCTAAAACACTACCCCCAGCACGACCCCCTACACTGCCCGAACACCACTGCACTGCCCTAAACCCTGAAACACATACCCTAGCACGACCCCCTACACTGCCCGAACACCACTGCACTGCCCTAAACCCTGAAACACCACCCCCAGCATGACCCCTACACTGCCCGAACACCACTGCACTGCCCTAAACCCTGAAACACTACCCCCAGCAAGACCTCCTACACTGCCCGAACACCACTGCACTGCCCTAAACCCTGAAACATCACCCCCAGCAAGACCCCCTACACTGCCCTAAACCCTGAAGCACCACCCCCAGCACAACCCCCTACACTGCCCGAACACCACTGCACTGCCCTAAACCCTGAAACACCACCCCCAGCACGACCCCCTACACTGCCCAAACACCACTGCACTGCCCTAAACCCTGAAACACCAGCCCCTGCACGACCCCCTACACTGCCCGAACACTACTGCACTGCCCTAAACCCTGAAACACCATCCCCAGCACGACCCCCTACACTGCACGAACACCACTGCACTGCCCTAATCCCTGAAACACTACCCCGAGCAAGACCCCTACACTGCCCGAACACCACTGCACTGCCCTAAACCCTGAAACACCACCCCCAGCAAGACCCCCTACACTGCCCAAACACCACTGCACTGCCCTAAACCCTGAAACACCAGCCCCAGCACGACCCCTACACTGCCCGAACACCACTGCACTGCCCTAAACCCTGAAACACCACCCACTGCACGACCCCCTACACTGCCCGAACACCACTGCACTGCCCTAAACCCTGAAACACCACCCCCAGCACGACCCCTACACTGCCCGAACACCACTGCACTGCCCTAAACCCTGAAACACCACCCCCTGCACGATCCCCTACACTGCCCGAACACTACTGCACTACCTTAAACCCTGAAAAACCACCCCCAGCATGACCCCCTACACTGCAGGAACACCACTGCACTGCCCTAAACCCTGAAACACTACCCCCAGCAAGACCCCCTACACTGCCCGAACACCACTGCCCTAAACCCTGAAACACCACCCCCAGCAAGACCCCCTACACTGCCCGTACACCACTGCACTGCCCTAAACCCTGAAACACCACCCCCAGCATGACCCCCTACATCTGCCCGAACACCACTGCACTGCCCTAAACCCTGAAACACCACCCCCAGCACGACCCCCTACACTGCCCGAACACCACTGCACTGCCCAAAACCATAAAACACCAGCCCCAGCACGACCCCCTACACTGCCCGAACACCACTGCACTGCCCTAAACCCTGAAACACCACCCCCAGCATGACCGCCTACACTGCCCGAAAACCACTGCACTGCCCTAAACCCTGAAACACCAGCCCCAGCAAGACCCCCTACACTGCCCGAACACCACTGCACTGCCCTAAACCCTGAAACACCACCCCCAGCAAGACCCCCTACACTGCCCGAACACCACTGCACTGCCCTAAACCCTGAAACACCACCCACTGCACGACCCCCTACACTGCCCGAACACCACTGCACTGCCCTAAACCCTGAAACACCACCCCCAGCACGACCCCTACACTGCACGAACACCACTGCATTGCCCTAAACCCAGAAACACCACCCCCTACACGATCCCCTACACTGCCCGAACACTACTGCACTACCCTAAACCCTGAAATACCACCCCCAGCATGACCCCCTACACTGCAGGAACACCACTGCACTGCCCTAAACCCTGAAACACTACCCCCAGCAAGACCCCCTACACTGCCCGAACACCACTGCCCTAAACCCTGAAACACCACCCCCAGCAAGACCCCCTACACTGCCCGTACACCACTGCACTGCCCTAAACCCTGAAACACCACCCCCAGCATGACCCCCTACATCTGCCCGAACACCACTGCACTGCCCTAAACCCTGAAACACCACCCCCAGCACGACCCCCTACACTGCCCGAACACCACTGCACTGCCCTAAACCATAAAACACCAGCCCCAGCACGACCCCCTACACTGCCCGAACACCACTGCACTGCCCTAAACCCTGAAACACCACCCCCAGCAAGACCGCCCTACACTGCCCGAAAACCACTGCAATGCCCTAAACCCTGAAACACCAGCCCCAGCAAGACCCCCTACACTGCCCGAACACCACTGCACTGCCCTAAACCCTGAAACACCACCCCCAGCAAGACCCCCTACACTGCCCGAACACCACTGCACTAAAGCCTGAAACACCACCCCCAGCAAGACCACCTACACTGGCCGAACACCACTGCACTGCCCTAAACCCTGAAACACCACCCCCTGCACGACCCCCTACACTGCCCAAACACCTTTGCACTGCCCTAAACCCTGAAACACCAGCCCCAGCACGACCCCCTACACTGCCCGAACACCACTGCACTGCCCTAAACCCTGAAACACCACCCCCAGCATGACCGCCTACACTGCCCGAAAACCACTGCACTGCCCTAAACCCTGAAACACCAGCCCCAGCAAGACCCCCTACACTGCCCGAACACCACTGCACTGCCCTAAACCCTGAAACACCACCCCCAGCAAGACCCCCTACACTGCCCGAACACCACTGCACTGCCCTAAACCCTGAAACACCACCCACTGCACGACCCCCTACACTGCCCGAACACCACTGCACTGCCCTAAACCCTGAAACACCACCCCCAGCACGACCCCTACACTGCACGAACACCACTGCATTGCCCTAAACCCAGAAACACCACCCCCTACACGATCCCCTACACTGCCCGAACACTACTGCACTACCCTAAACCCTGAAAAACCACCCCCAGCATGACCCCCTACACTGCAGGAACACCACTGCACTGCCCTAAACCCCGAAACACCACCCCCAGCAAGACCCCCTACACTGCCCGAACACCACTGCCCTAAACCCTGAAACACCACCCCCAGCAAGACCCCCTACACTGCCCGTACACCACTGCACTGCCCTAAACCCTGAAACACCACCCCCAGCATGACCCCCTACATCTGCCCGAACACCACTGCACTGCCCTAAACCCTGAAACACCACCCCCAGCACGACCCCCTACACTGCCCGAACACCACTGCACTGCCCTAAACCATAAAACACCAGCCCCAGCACGACCCCCTACACTGCCCGAACACCACTGCACTGCCCTAAACCCTGAAACACCACCCCCAGCAAGACCGCCTACACTGCCCGAAAACCACTGCAATGCCCTAAACCCTGAAACACCAGCCCCAGCAAGACCCCCTACACTGCCCGAACACCACTGCACTGCCCTAAACCCTGAAACACCACCCCCAGCAAGACCCCCTACACTGCCCGAACACCACTGCACTAAAGCCTGAAACACCACCCCCAGCAAGACCACCTACACTGGCCGAACACCACTGCACTGCCCTAAACCCTGAAACACCACCCCCTGCACGACCCCCTACACTGCCCAAACACCATTGCACTGCCCTAAACCCTGAAACACCAGCCCCTGCACGACCCCCTACACTGCCCAAACACCACTGCACTGCCCTAAACCCTAAAACACCACCCCTCAGCACGACACCATACACTGCCCGAACACCACTGCACTGCCCTAAACCCTGAAACACGACCCCCTACACTGCCCAAACACCACTGCACTGCCCTAAACCCTGAAACACCACCCCCTGCACGATCCCCTACACTGCCCGAACACTACTGCACTGCCCTAAACCCTGAAACACCACCCCCAGCACGACCCCCTACACTGCACGAACACCACTGCACTGCCCTAAACCCTGAAACACTACCCCCAGCAAGACCCCCTACACTGCCCGAACACCACTGCCCTAAACCCTGAAACACCACCCCCAGCAAGACCCCCTACACTGCCCGTACACCACTGCACTGCCCTAAACCCTGAAACATCACCCCCAGCATGACCCCCTACACTGCCCGAACACCACTGCACTGCCCTAAACCCTGAAACACCACCCCCAGCATGACCCCCTACACTGCCCGAACACCACTGCACTGCCCTAAGCCATAAAACACCAGCCCCAGCACGACCCCCTACACTGCCCGAACACCACTGCACTGCCCTAAACCATGAAACACCAGCCCCAGCACGACCCCCTACACTGCCCGAACACCACTGCACTGCCCTAAACCCTGAAACACCACCCCCAGCATGACCCCCTACACTGCCCGAACACCACTGCACTGCCCTAAACCCTGAAACACCAGCCCCAGCACAACCCCGTACACTGCCCGAACACCACTGCACTGCCCTAAACCCTGAAACACCAGCCCCAGCACGACCGCCTACACTGCCCGAAAACCACTGCACTGCCCTAAACCCTGAAACACCAGCCCCAGCAAGACCCCCTACACTGCCCGAACACCACTGCACTAAAGCCTGAAACACCACCCCCAGCAAGACCACCTACACTGGCCGAACACCACTGCACTGCCCTAAACCCTGAAACACCACCCCCTGCACGACCCCCTACACTGCCCAAACATCACTGCACTGCCCTAAACCCTGAAACACCAGCCCCTGCACGACCCCCTACACTGCCCGAACACCACTGCACTGCCCTAAACCCTGAAACACCACCCCTCAGCACGACACCCTACACTGCCCAAACACCACTGCACTGCCCTAAACCCTGAAACACCACCCCCAGCACGACTCCCTACACTGCCCGAACACCACTGCACTGCCCTAAACCCTGAAACACCACCCCCTGCACGACCTCCTACACTGCCGGAACACCACTGCACTGCCCTAAACCCTGAAACACCATCCCCAGCACGACCCCCTACACTGCCCGAACACCACTGCACTGCCCTAAACCCTGAAACATCAACCCCAGCAAGACCCCCTACACTGCCTGAACACCACTACCCTAAATCCTGAAACACCACCCCCTACACTGCACGAACACCACTGCACTGCCCTAAACCCTGAAACACCACCTCCAGCAAAACCCCTACACTGCCTGAACACCATTGCTCTGCCCTAAATCCTGAAACACTAGCCCCAGCATGACCCCCTACACTGCCCAAGCACCACTGCACTGCCCTAAACCCTGAAACACCACCCCCAGCACGACCCCCTACACTGCCCGAACACCACTGCACTGCCCTAAACCCTGAAACACCAGCCCCAGCAAGACCCCCTACACTGCCCGAACACCACTGCACTGCCCTAGACTCTGAAACACCACCCCCTGCAGCACCCCCTACACTGCCCGAACACCACTGCACTGCCCTAAACCCTGAAACACCAGCTCCAGCATGACCCCCTACACTGCCCGAACACCACTGCACTGCCCTAAACCCTGAAACACCAGCCCCAGCACGACCACCTACACTGCCCGAACACCACTGCACTGCCCTAAACCCTGAAACACCAGCCACAGCACAACCCCCTACACTGCCCGAACACCACTGCACTGCCCTAACCCCTGAAACACCAGCCCCACCATGACCCCCTACACTGCCCGAACACCACTGTACTGCCCTAAACCGTGAAACAGCAGCCCCAGCACGACCCCCTACACTGCCCGAACACCACTGCACTGCCCTAAACCTTGAAACACCACCCCCTGCATGACCCCCTACACTGCCCGAACACCACTGCACTGCCCTAAACCCTGAAACACCACCCCCTGCAGCACCCCCTAGACTGCCCGAACACCACTGCACTGCCCTAAACCCTGAAACACCACCCCCAGCACCGCCCCCTACACTGCCCGAACACCACTGCACTGCCCTAAACCCTGAAACACCACCCCCAGCACGACCCCCTTTACTGCTCGAACACCACTGCACTGCCCCAAACCCTGAAACACCACCCCCAGCACGACCCCCTACACTGCCCGAACACCACTGCCCTAAACCCTGAACCACCACCCCCTGCACGACCCCCTATACTGCCCGAACACCACTGCACTGCCCTAAACCCTGAAACACCACCCCCTACACTGCCCGAACACCACTGCACTGCCCTAAACCCTGAAACACCACCCCCAGCACGACCCCCTACACTGCCCGAACACCACTGCACTGCCCTAAACCTTAAAACACCACCCCCAGCATTACCCCTACACTGCCCAAACACCACTGTACTGCCCTAAACCCTAGAACACTACCCCCAGCACGACCCCCTACACTACCCGAACACCACTGCACTACCCTAAACAACTACCCCCAGCACAACCCCCTACACTACCCGAACACGACTGCACTGCCCTAAACCCTCAAACACTCCCCCAGCACGACCCCCTACACTACCCGAACACCACTGCACTGCCCTAAACCCTAAAACACTCCCCCAGCATGACCCCCTACACTACCCGAACACCACTGCACTGCCCTAAACCCTAAAACACTCCCCCAGCACGACCCCCTACACTACCCAAACACCACTGCACTGCCCTAAACCCTAAAACACTACCCCCGCATGACCCCCTACACTACCCAAACACCAATGCACTACCCTAATCCCTAAAACACTACCCCCCGCATGACCCCCTAGACTACCCTAAACCCTAAAACACTACCCCGCATGACTCCCTACACTACCCAAAGACCACTGCACTACCCTAAACCCTAAAACACAACCTCCTACACAACACAAACACCACTGCACTACCCTAAACCCTAAAACACTACCCCCTACACTACACAAACACCACTGCACTACCCTAAACCCTAAAACACTACCCCCAGCAGTACCCCTACACTACCCAAACACCACTGCACTAACCTAAACCCTAAAACACTACCCCCAGCAGTACCCCCTACACTACCCAAACACCACTGCACTACCCTAAATCACTACCCCAGCACGACCCCCTACACTACCCAAACACCTCTGCACTACCCTAAACCCTAAAACACTACCCCCAGCACGACCCCCTACACTACCCAAACACCACTGCACTACCCTAAACCCTAAAACACTCCCCCAGCACGACTCCCTACACTACCCAAACACCACTGCACTACCCTAAACCCTAAATCTACCCCCAGCATGACCCCCTACACTACACAAACACCACTGCACTACCCTAAACCCTAAAACACTACCCCCAGCACGACCCTCTTCACTACCTAAACACAACTGCACAATTTGTTACAGGCGTTGCAACGCAGGCCTGTGGTGCTTACTGGAAGTACCTAGTGGGCTAGTTGGGCCCCATGGACCCTCAGGATTCAAAGTGACCTAATCCCCCAACTTAAAACGCACCACGGGGCGCGTTTGCACAGTGGTGTAGGGAGGGGGCGGGGCCTCAGGTGACATGTGCGCAAACAGGCCCTGTGGGGCGTTTTAAGTTGGGGAATTAATTCCCTTTGAATCCTGAGGGACCCTGGGGGCCAACTAGCCCACCAGGTACCTTCAGTAAGCACAACAGAGTTGCGTTGCAGAGAGGTGAAAAAAGGTGCGTGGCCTCGGAATGCCTCTCTGCAACTCAGCTCTGTGGTCCTAACTGTAGGTACCTGGGGGCTAGTTGGGCCCCAGGGACCCTCAGAATTCAAGGGGACTTAATCCCACAACTTAAAACGCGCCACGGGGTGCGTTTGCACACATGTCACCTCAGGCCCCCCTCCCTTCACCACTGTGCAAACGCGCCCTGTAGCGCGTTTTAAGAGGTAGTTTTAATCCCCCTGCCCTATTATGTACTAGGGACTTGCAGAGGAGGTCATGCTAATCACAGGGGTACCCCAACGCATAGTGTTCCCTAGTGTATGTAGGTGTTTTCACTGTATTCTAAGTGTCTTTTAGCATAGCACTGGCTCTGGTTAGTCAGAGTCAGTTACCACCAGTACCCGTCTGAAAAAGTTGTGGGCACAGGATGATTTTGCAACACGGCCTCTTTCTGCTCCTCTGTTGGTTCTTTCTGCACATCTTTTGCTTCTTTCTGTGCGTTTTTTCTTCTTTCTTCCCATGTTCTACCTCTGTAGGCATAGTTAGAAACTAGCATTTAAAAAACCTTTGAAATTCACTTAAAAAATCATAGGTTTCAGGCACGTTATAGTTAAAAATTAGCATTTAAAAAACCTTGAAATTCACTGAAAAAACCATAGGTTTCAGACACGTTATAGTTAGAAATTAGCATTTAAAAAACCTTTGAAATTCACTGAAAAAACCATAGGTTTTAGGGACAGTTATAGTTAGTTGGACATTTCACTCGTACAAAACCATAGAAATTCCCCCGTTATAGTTAGTTCAGCTAACTATAACTCGCGCCCCGCAATGCACTGCTGATGACGTCACATATTACATCACTCATGACATGGTCAGTGACATCACTGATGACATCACTGATGACATCTCAAATGACATCACTGATGACATCATCCATGTGATAATTTCATGCATCTTCTCACACCCTAATATAACTTTTGATACACCCACTCTAAATTACAGACTGCCATTCTCAAAACCATAGACACTCCAACACCAAAAACTACATACCCACTCACTGATTCTTAGGTCTACACACACATCCACTCACTCACCCGTACAGTCACTCATACTTAGTCACTCAGTACAGGACTATCATATGCACTCATACACCTATATAAACACTCACACACCGCCACTCATCCATAGAGGTACTCACACACCTAGTCAGTCATGCAAAAAACTTAATCACACACACATTTACTCACCTATACAGTTATACACACACCAGCTCACTTACTCATACAAATACTAGCAAATTCTTACACTCTTATACAATCACTGATACAAGTACACACTCATCCATACAGCCACTCTCACAATCACACACCCTCACTTATAGCCATTTATATACTCCAACACACATATATACTGCCTTTCACATATGTAGTTACTCACACATGTACCACTGAGATATACATTCAATCACTAACACACCCATACACACACTCACCCACCCATACAGTCCATCACAGATGCACTCTTGAAACCATGCACCCAGTGAATCACCAACTCACACATCTATGCACAGAGTCACACATACCCCACCCACACAAACACTCAGGCACCCATACAGATACTCAGACAATCAATCAATAACCCATGTAGACACTCATGTAGCTATTCAGAAAGCCATGCAGCCACTTACAAACCAACAGACAGACGGATACAGACATTCACACAGTTTAGTCACTAACCCATGCATTCAGTAAGATACATTTAATCACTCACTTGTAGAGTCAGTCACTCACGTACTAAATCATCCATTCAGACACTTATACACCCACTCATTCTTCAATACGCCTTTCCCAATATATATTAAACATATTTAAACTTTACAGAAACACACAGTCACTGGATGATGTCATCAGTGATGTCATTTGAGATGTCATCAGTGATGTCACTGACCATGTCATGAGTGATGTAATATGTGACGTCATCAGCAGTGCATTGTGGGGCGCGAGTTATAGTTAGCTGAACTAACTATAACGGGGGAATTTCTATGGTTTTGTACGAGTGAAATGTCCAACTAACTATAACTGTCCCTAAAACCTATGGTTTTTTCAGTGAATTTCAAAGGTTTTTTAAATGCTAATTTCTAACTATAACGTGTCTGAAACCTATGGTTTTTTCAGTGAATATATATATATATATATATATATATATATTCACTGAAAAAACCATAGGTTTCCGGGGCGTTATAGTTAGTTGGACATTTCACTCGTACAAAACCATAGAAATTCCCCCGTTATAGTTAGTTCAGCTAACTATAACTCGCGCGCCCGCAATGCACTGCTGATGACGTCACATATTACATCACTCATGACATGGTCAGTGACATCACTCATGACATCACTCATGACATCTCAAATGACATCACTGATATACTAGGACAGGTTGGCATACTAGGACAGGTTGGCAAGATGGCGGCTGTGTGAGTGCCTTGAGCGTTTCTCCCCGATCACTCCAATTTGAAGGCTAGTGAAACCTCTGAACAAAAGAAATGCTTACCTGGAATTACTGATGGAAGCAGGCTGGCGGCTAGATGAGTAAGCAGTTACATCTTCACGGACTTTTCCGACGAGCAGCCGTGGCTTTTCTCTTCGGCATCCATCGGATCAGGAGCTGCTTGCATCCGTTTGTCTGGAACACCCAGCTCGGGGGCTGGCTGGCCGGGATGCCTCCGCGGAAAAATGTGCTGAAGGAGACGGCGACCGGCGCCAGGACCCAACCTGCATCTGGGAAATCGGCTCTCCCAAGGGGATTGGATGCTCTCCGTTCGACCAGCCAGGAGGCTGTAGAAGGCAGCGACAAGATGGTCGCCCACGAGCGGCGCTCCTCTGATGCCGTAGTACGGCCGAAATTACAGACGGTCCCCGGGATGTTTTCTGGAAAGGGGGTAAGCGGTAAGCAACTTAAACTGTTACCTCCGCACAAAACTGTAAATAAATCCCTACTGGGGGCAAGAGATGCAGGCAATGGGGAAAGGGTCATTATCAGCGCTGTACCTGAGTCTGCAAATCCCAACACTGAAGCTAATCCCCTTGCTGCCCTCAGCGCTCGGAAATCCCCAGAAATCTCCGGTACTCAATTAGGGGGTATTGACAATACTGGGTTTCAGGAACCCGGGTGGGCTGAGAGGGTTCTGCCGGGCACCCAAAACCAGAAGGACAACATCATCATGATGGCTCCCACAGTGGGCAGAGATCGCTGCCCTATACTCCCTGAGACTGAAGATAAAATGCTAAATACACTGGATGGGGAAAAATTCTTTTCATTAACGGATGAATCCGATCATACCAACATCAGCGACATTGACAATTTAGAACTTGACGCTTCTGGTGATGACACTGACAGAGCCCCTGCCACAACAGATACCTTGAAGAGGGCTGTTAGCCGCACAAAACGAAAGAGTAAAAGTGCCTTTGGTCATGAGAGTGGAACAATACAGTCAGACACTAGTGAGCATCTCCAATGGGACTACTCTGCCACCCCGCTGGATGTTGGGGGTGACGCTGGGGGGTATCGGGACTTCTATGCAATGATTTTGGGAGCCCAGACAACAAGATAGAGTATACCCCGTCTATGGGGTTAATTTACACCACCCTCAAATCTATGCAATTAGAGGCTAAGCAAGAACATAAGAGAGCGCAGCTGGCTAATAAAAAACTCCAGTGGGCAATAACCAAAACAACGAAAGTTTGTACAGAGATCGCTGCACGATCCTCCGCGTTGGAAGAGCGCGTAGTTGTACTTGAAGCTGGACTAGAGAGCACTGAGCAAAAATCAGTCGCAAAAGAGGCTATGATGACCGATATACTATGGAAACTTGAAGAATCCGAAAACCGGCAACGCCGTAATAATTTGCGACTGTTAGGTATCGAAGAAAATGTTGAGGGGGATGATATACGTGGCTTCGTGCTGAGACTTTTTAAAAGTGCGTTTCCCGATCTATCGCACTGGAATTGGGAAACCGAAATCCAACGTGTTCACAGATTTCCTTTGATGTTGAAAAAGAACCATAACTCTGACCCACATGGTAAACCTCGCGCAATTTTGAACTTTTTTGGTAAATTTTTATTACGCCAGGCAATCTTTGAAAATGCCAGGCCTGATGCCAAGAAGACAGCTGAAGGACAGACCTTTTTTGTACGGCCAGACTTCTGCCATACGACAGTTGAAAGGAGATGGAGGTTGCGCCAAATGATTAGTCCTTTTCAAAAACAGGGGTGTGAAGTATATCTGATGAACCCAGCACGGCTGAAAGTTATTTTTCGTGGGAAAGTTCGAGTATTCACGTCAGAGATACAGGCGCAGACTTATCTACAGGAACTGATAGATGACAGAACTGGCCTTTGAATTTCGCTATGATGTTTGCATTTTGTTTCAGGGGTTCACTTTACTAGGTTTTTTGTTTTTTTCTTTAGATTGGTCGGGGAGCGACCTCGGAGCACTAGCGGAACACAGGAGGCATCACAAGGGTCTGAGGACCTTTTTTGCCTTAGTCAAGGGTGGGGAGGTGGGGGGGAGGGCTGGGGGGTGGGGGGTGGAAGGGGGTGGATCCTTAATTTCAGAAGGGTATATTTGTATAATGCTCTTTTTCATTCTTCTGGGTTGTTTGGTTCTAGTTTAAAAATGGCAAGCTATCCGGATTTTGCTCTTGCTTGGTTTGTTTTTTTTTCCTCAATATTTGATGGGGGTTCTTAGGATTGCGTCTATTAACATATGCGGGTTAAACGATCCTGCTAAAAGGCGCAGGATTAACTACGATCTTCGAATTTTAAAAGCTGATATCATTTGTCTCCAAGAGACTCACATAGAAGCAGGACGAAGTAGACTTTTGAGCCTTGATGGGTATCAACTGATTTCATGGACTAGGCAAGATGTTAGGACTAGGGGCGTCACCATATTTGCTCGACGGGGGCTCGCTGAGTTCCCACGATCACTTACAGACAAACATGGCAGATGGGCAATTGTTCAATGTGTAATTGATAACTGTGGGTTTACTTTATGCTCGGTCTATGGACCGGTGCTGGACGACCCTGAGATGCTTAATTGGTTAAATTCTGAACTGGTTGGTTGGCCACTCTCTATCATACTATGTGGCGATTTTAATATTAACGTGAACTGCCCAATATCTAATCATCCTGACATGATTTATCAGGGTAGGAAACCTAAAGTCTACAAAGCACTATGTCAACTAAAAGATCTTCATGGGTTAACTGATGTATGGGCTCAACAAGAGAAAGATGACCCTGGGTTTACTTACTTTTCCGCCCCACACAGAACTCACGCCAGGTTGGACTATTTTTTTATTTCCCAGTGCTTGGCTCAGGGCTGTAGGATCACCAAATTCCCAAGAGTAATGTCCGACCATAACCCTTTGGTATTGGAAGCCAATTTTAAACGGAAATCCCAAACCAGGCATCGGGGAGAAACAATTAAATATGGTTGGGAGTCCCAAAAAGAGGAGAAGAAAAAAAATAATGAATTATATGACACATTGAGGAAGGCGGAGATTAATTTGGCCAAGGTTGTATCTCAGGGCGGGGACATAGAAACCGCACAATCCAAGGTTACTATTGCCAAATCTGCCATAGTGGAGATCTCTGTGACCAAGGCCGCAGGTAGATACTTGGCCTGGCGGTCCAATCTCTATGAGAGTAGTGAGAAGGTAGGACATATGCTAGCGGTACGGGCTAGGGACAAGGAGGTTCAATCGCGAATTACTGAAATCTTGGACCCGGATATTGGCCTAGTTAACGATCCAGCTGCTGTACTATTGGCATTTCAAAAATACTACCAAAAACTATATACGGAAGACATTAAGGATAATAATGGGGTACAAAGAGACATTGCGCAGTATCTTCAAGAGTCAAACATAGGGAAGCTTTCCCTTCAGGATAAAAATATGTTGGACGCCCCAATCAGACTGGAGGAAGTGCAATCAGTTATTAAATCTCTTCCATCCGGTAAAGCCGCTGGAACTGATTATCTTCCTGGCGAATTTTATAAACTATTCGCTTTGCAATTGACCCCAATGCTCTTTGAGATATGTAGTAAAGTACAAGCTGGAGAAATATCTCCTGATTCATGGCAGACGGCCAGGATTGCGGTATTTTTGAAGAAGGGTAAAACTGCCATGGATCCGGGGTCATATAGGCCCATTACACTAATTAATAGTGACACGAAAATTTATTCTAAAATTTTCGCAAATAGACTAGCATCAGTAATTAAAAAGATAGTATCTCCCCAGCAGCATGGTTTCGTGCCCGGACGGGAAACGATTGATCATATACGACGGATAATCGCCCTTTTTGATTACACCAAGGTTACAGGAGACCCTATGGCTGTAATTTTATTAGATGCAGAAAAGGCATTTGACAGGGTCTCCTGGCCTTTTTTATGGGCAGCTATGTACAAAAGTGGAATTGGGGAAGATTTCGTAAGGGCTATTCAAGGTATGTATCAAGACCCTACGGCTGGAATAGCAATGAAGGGAGCAGTGTCAGGGTTAATTAAGATAACACGCGGCACGAGACAAGGATGTCCGTGTTCCCCATTATTATTTGCCATTTATATCGATCCCTTGACCAGGCAAATTCTAAATAACCCAAAAATAAATCCTGTATCTGCCAAAGGGGGGGCTGTGAAAATTTTAGCATATGCCGACGATTTGGCCATTATAACAGCTACTCCCAGGATCGCTATGGAAGAAATAAAAAGCTTAACTTCACAGTTTAGTATAGTCTCGGGATATCATTTAAATGAACATAAAACTCAAATTGTTATAAATGAGAAAATTATTTTTCGGATCATAGAGTAGTACCAACTGCCAGATATTTGGGTATTGAGATTAGCTCTAAAGTAGAAGTCATTGTTGAAAGTAATCTTAAACCTTTGTTACAGAAACTCAAGGCCGACTCCCAAAGGATAAATAATCTTCATTTGACTCTGATTGGGAGATGCAACGTAATTAAAATGATATTTTTACCTAAGGTCCTTTATTATTTTAGAGCAATCCCGCTAGAGATCAATAAATCTTGGTTCCTTAAGTTAAATCAAATAGTCTCTTGGTTTTTGTGGGCTGGACAACGCCCTCGCAGGGCTCTTAGATATATGACGTTAACCAGAGACCGGGGAGGGTGGTCTGTACCAAATTTTCAAATATATTATTGGGCTTCCGCCTTGCAGCAAATGGTGGAATTACTGAGGGGTGAGAACCTTGGATTCGGGGGAATTTCCATCTACCGCTTAATCTATGGGGCTGAATCTAAAGGGCTCCTAATGCGCCAGATAGACTATGCCTATTTTAAGAGGGTTAAATTCAAGGTCCTACTGGGGGCATTCCGGGTCTGGACGGCTATACGGAAAAAGTTTTCGATAGGGAGGATACATAGGTATTCCCCTCTTGATAATAATAAATTACTTCCCGTTATATTTCAAGATGCATATTTTAAAGATTGGAATGTGAAAGGAATTTTGTTCATCGACAACTTAATTTCTGAAACTGGAATACTCCCTTTTGATGAAATCAAGGAGAAATATGATATTGGCAATAATCATTTCTTTAAATATCTTCAGGTAAGGGATTTCCTAACTAAAAAGATAATCTCTTGTAACAGAATCCCTCTTTTAGATTTGACTCTAGGGGCAAATCTACAATGGCCGTACTTTATAAACTCATTAATGCAGGGATGGGGGATGATATGGCTAAACACCTTGCGAGGTGGCAAACGACGCTACAAGCAGAGCAGGGAGAATGTCAAGATTCTCTCTTGTATAGCCAGACATCATGTATATCAGCAAGCTTGCAAGCCCAATGCTTTAAGACATGGTGTAATCTTTATATTACCCCGGCTCGAATTTATAGGTTGGGCGGGACCTCTGGGGTACATTGTTCCCGATGTGGGACATTGGCGGCTGATAGTATACATATGTTTGCGACCTGTCCAAATCTTTCCCAACTTTTGTCCCAAATCGAACATCGTATTGAGTCTATATTAGGATATTCTGTTATACTTTCCCCCCAGTTAATTTTATTAGGAATAAACAATCAAGAAATGGCAGAACCTGATAGGAAATTTTTGTATATATCAATGGCTGTATTCAGGCTCAGTTTGGCTAGTGCCTGGCTCGACTCTAACCCTCCCACTGTACATGTATGGTTTGGCAAATTACTTGCTACTTATAAATGGGAGACTTCGGTATTTAAAAGAAGGGGAAGCTGGGCTAGCACTAGGGGGCTAAAGATTTGGGAGCCACTAACCAGGTGGTTAGGTGATGAGGGGGACTAAGTGACATTTTGATCTGTCAAGCCCAGGGGAATTCAGGATTTAAACTAAGCGGTTTTTAGTTTTTGCTTTTCTCTTTTTCCCTTTTTTTTTTTTTGGTTGGATCCACCAGGGGGACGGGGGGAAGCTCTAAAGCGGATATCAGTTATTTTCTGTTTGCCATATGTGATTTATGTTTGTTCTGATTCCTTAATAATAAAAAATATTTAAAAAAAAATCAAATGACATCACTGATGACATCACTGATGACATCATCCTTGTGATAGAGTGGCAGACCTCCTCTCACCCTAATATAACCATTGATACACACACTCAAAAATACAAACTACCATTTTCAAAACAATGGACATACCGATACCAATTACAACACACCTATTCAGTAATTCCAAGATCTACACACACATCCACTCATTCACCAACAGTCCCTATACAGTCACTCATACATGTACTCACTCATCATATGTACTCATACACCTATACATCCTGTTACACACCGCCACTCATCCATAGAGTTACTCACACACATAGTCACACATGCAAACAAAGTATCAAACATCCATTTACTTGAATATACAGTTATAGACACACTACCACACTTACTTCTACAGAAACTTACACATACTTACTCTCTTAAACAATCACTTATAGAAACACCTACTTATTTGTACAGGAACTCTTCCAATCTCTCACTCTCACATATACTCACTTGTATACACCAATACTCACATATACTAGTTTAAAACATATGTAGTTACTCATAAAGACACTATTGAGACAGTCATTCACTCACTAACACACCCATACACATACTCATCCACCTATACAGTCCTGCACACATGCTGTCTTCAACACATACAAACAGTGAGTCACTCATTCATGCATCTATGCACTAAGTAATACCCCCCACCGAACCAAACAGACACTCAGACACTCATACTGATACTCAAAAAACCAACTAATAACCCATATAGACACTCATGTAGCTACTCACCAACCCATGCAGCCACTTATACACAAAGTGAGAGACTGATACAGATATTTTCATATTTAAACATTACTCACTAACCCATGTATTCACTAAGATACACTTAGTCAGTTATACAATCAATTTTACAAAAAAAATCATCCATTTAGACACTTATATACCCATTTATTCTTCCATCGACCTTGAGATATACATATATAAAACATATTTAATTTTCAGAAAAACACACATTCACTGGATGATGTCATCAGTGATGTCATTTGAGATGTCATCAGTGATGTCTCATGAGTGATGTCACTGACCATGTCATGAGTGATGTAATATGTGACGTCATCAGCAGTGCATTGCGGGCGCGCGAGTTATAGTTAGCTGAACTAACTATAACGGGGGAATTTCTATGGTTTTGTACGAGTGAAATGTCCAACTAACTATAACGCCCCTGAAACCTATGGTTTTTTCAGTGAATTTCTAAGGTTTTTTAAATGCTAATTTCTAACTATAACGTGCCTGAAACCTATGGTTTTTTCAGTGAATTTCTAAGGTTTTTTAAATGCTAATTTCTAACTATAACGTGCATGAAACCTATGGTTTTTTCAATGAATATATATATATTTATTATACTATGTATACATGTGAAAATGTCTCGGTCCCCTGTTTGCCTCGGTGGCACGGAAAAAATGGGTGGAACTGACGTCAGCACGCCGACGAGGTCCTCTTATGGCTCCGATGACGTCATACGGTGTCGCGAGCGGAGCCGTGCTCGTTGACGTGGGAGAGCTAGGAAAGAATTTCCGTGGAATGCTGGTGTAGGGGATATTCACCTAAGTGTTCAGGCTAGTCCTTTGGGAGCAACTGTTTATGTTGCCACTCCAGAAACCGAAACCAGTGATCCGAGGGCAGAGGCCCTGCAGATGGCACATGAGGTGGGGTGCCCAGTCGTGTGCACCGGCGGGGCAGCGAAGTGACAAGCACCACAACCCACAAAAAAGGTAACGAGGGCACTGAATAACAGAGGATCTTCTCTTTGTATTTGGCAGGAACAACGAAGTTAAAATGCCCTAGTTCCAAAATGTAGAATTAGTGCTACAACGGTCTTCAAGAGGACCTGCGATGCCGCTTCTGCCTCCCGTACCCTGGAGGCAGTACATGGGTCACGCGGTACGGTCATACTGCGGTGGGACGCACACTCGTTGACCTCTCATGGCACTGCTCCACACTTCAGGGAGGACGCTTTCCATTAGCTATGTTTTCTGATGACATGTCGCGCCGGCCCCGTCCAACAACAGAACTCCTTTAGATCCAAACAGACTCTTCCACTCTCTCACCGGAAGTGAAACCAGGCCACGCGGACACTTTCACAATACAACAGCCGGGAATGCACTTTTCGGTAAAAAATCCACATTCCTTCCTCCTAATTAATCAAATAAATGTCTCACTGAAGAACAGGGGCCAGCTTCGATCGGTAAACAGCCGTTACAATGACTTTTTACTTTGCGATACCATTACAATGCATGCATTACCACGCTTGCGTTGTACATCATGAAGTCATTACTACGCATTTTTTAGAATGCATGGTCATTTACCACGCATGCCTTTACAACGAATTTTGTTGTAAAGGTATGTATGGTAAATGACCATGCGTTCTAAAAAACATGTAGACGATCCATGTCATTGTAAGGAAGCAGAGGCTGTTCCGTTTCCTCACAACGACGTGCACCGCCCCTCAGAGATGACGTGAAGCAGGAACCATGAGGAGAGAGGAACCATGAGGAGTGAGAGGTAAGGGGGATTGGGCATGGGGTGGGGGTTTCTTTTCTAGGGTTTAGGGTAGTGCAGTGGTGTTTGGGTGGTGTAGGGGGTCGTGCTGGGGGTAGGTTTTTAGGGTTTAGGGTAGTGCAGTGGTGTTTGGGTAGTGTAGGGGGTCGTGCTGGGGGTAGTGTTTTAGGGTTTAGGGTAGTGCAGTAGTGTAGGGGGTCGTGCTGGTGGTAGTGTTTTAGGGTTTAGGGTAGTGCAGTGGTGTATGGGTAGTGTAGGGGGTCGTGCTGGGGTAGTGTTTTAGGGTAGTGCAGTGGTGTTTAAGTAGTGTAGGGGGTCATGCCGGTGGTAGTGTTTTAGGGTTTAGGGTAGTGCAGTGGTGTTTGTGTAGTGTAGGGGGTCATGCTGGGGGTAGTGTTTTATGGTTTAGGGTAGTGCAGTGGTGTTTGGTTAGTGTAGGGGTCATGCTGGGGGTAGTGTTTTAGGGTTTAGCGTAGTGCAGTGGTGTTTGTGTAGTGTAGGGGTTGTGCTGGGGGTAGTGTTTTAGGGTTTATGTTAGTGCAGTGGTGTTTGGGTAGTGTAGGGGGTAGTGCTGGGGTAGTGTTTTAGGGTTTAGGGCAGTGCAGTGGTGTTTGTGTAGTGAAGGGGGTCATGCTGTGGGTAGTGTTTTAGGGTTTAGGGTAGTGCAGTCGTGTTTGTGTAGTGTAGGGGGTCGTGTTTTAGGGTATAGGGTAGTGCAGTGGTGTTTGGGTAGTGTAGGGGGTCATGCTGGGGTTAGTGTTTTAAGGTTTAGGGTAGTGCAGTGGTGTTTGGGTAGTGTAGGGGGTCATGCTGGGGGTAGTGTTTTAGGGTTTAGGGTAGTGCAGTGGTGTTTGTGTAGTGTGGGAGGTCATGCTGGGGGTATATTTAGGGTTTAGTGTAGTGCAGTGGTGTTTGGGTAGTGTAGGGAGTCGTGCTGGGGGTAGTGTTTTAGGGTTTAGGGTAGTGCAGTGGTGTTTGGGTAGTGTAGGGAGTCGTGCTGGTGGTAGTGTTTTAGGGTTTAGGGTAGTGCAGTTATGTTTGGGTAGTGTAGGGTGTCGTGCTGGGGGTAGTGTTTTAGCACTAATTTTTCTTTCTACAGCACTACCATAATTTCTATGACAAAATGAACCCCTCATTTTGTTCCTTTTTAAATTAAATGTTTTAAGTGTTACCAGTTTATTCCAATCAAGATGGCTTCAGGTGTGCCATACTTTTGTCATATGTAAGACTGTTAGCGCTCTAGTTGTTCTTTAGAACACTCTGGGAAGCTGCAGTAGAACACAAAGGCATCAACTGACAGGCTGCTCCTGTTGAAATATAACAGGAAGATATTTGAGATCACACTTGAAACATGTCCTAATTTTTCTTTCTACAGCACTAACCATAATTTCTATGACAAAATGAACCCCATCATTTTGTTCCTTTTTAAATTAAATGTTTTAAGTGTTACCAGTTTATTCCAATCAAGATGGCTTCAGGTGTGCCATCATTTTGTCATAAGTAAGGCTGTTAGCACTCTAGTTGTTCTTTAGAACACTCTGGGAAGCTGCAGTAGAACACAAAGGCATCAACTGAGAGGCTGCTCCTGTTGAAATATAACAGGAAGATATTTGAGATCTCACTTAAAACATGTCCTAATTTTTCATTCTACAGCACTAACCATAATTTCTATGGCAAAATGAACCCCCTCATTTTGTTCCTTTTTAAATTAAATGTTTTAAGTGTTACCAGTTTATTCCAATCAAGATGGCTTCAGGTGTGCCATAATTTTGTCATAAGTAAGACTGTTAGCGCTCTAGTTGTTCTTTAGAACACTCTGGGACGCTGCAGTAGAACACAAAGGCATCAAATGACAGCCTGCTCCTGTTGAAATATAACAGGAAGATATTTGAGATCTCACTTAAAACATGTCCTAATTTTTCTTTCTACAGCACTAACCATAATTTCTATGGCAAAATGAACCCCCTCATTTTGTTCCTTTTTAAATTAAATGTTTTGAGTGTTACCAGTTTATTCCAATCAAGATGGCTTCAGGTGTGCCATACTTTTGTCATAAGTAAGGCTGTTAGCACTCTAGTTGTTCTTTAGAACACTCTGGGAAGCTGCAGTAGAACACAAAGGAATCAACTGACAATCTCTGCCCTTGTTGGATGTACATGTTTTACTGAGAATGTCAGACTTCATTCTCACATGACTGAGAAAGATAATGTGAATTTACAGAAAATATGCTCTCATTTTAGCTTCTGGAGCACCTTCCAAAACTGTATGGGACAAGCATGTGAAAATAGTTCTCTCAAACATGATTCATGATATCCCAGCAGAAGGTTTTTCACAGGGTAAAATCACCTTAGAACACACCACAATTCCTGAAATTAGTATGGTACCATCAACAAATGAATTCTAATGTAACTAAAGTCTGTTATCACCCTTTATAGTTCTCCTTTTGGTAACCCTCAAAATCTTCGATTCACTACAATGCATTTCAATGGGGTACTATCATTTATATTGGTCCCAAGATGGCTGCCAGCAATTCCAGGATGAAGTGCTGACAGCCAATCAGATCTCACGATGACATGTGTGGTTAGGCTCCGCCCAGATATATATGTGTTTTCTTTTTCAAATTTCTCAGGAACTACTGAACGGATTTACACCATTTAAGCAAAAGGCACGACTCTGAACCAAGGGCTACCTTTTGGCAAATTTGGTGTAATTCCGTTCAGCAGTTCGGGCTGTAGCTGCGACTAAAGGTTCCTATGGAAAATTGCATGGGGAAAACAAGTTTTGGGACCCCCTTTTTTCTCGGCCCCTGCTTGCCGAATCACCCCGAGACTTTCAGGATAGGAGTGGACCGGAGCGCCCCAACAAGTTGGAAAATTTCGCGAAGATTTGTCAACCGGCGCCAAAGTTATTTCAAATAGAATGTTGCGGATTTCCTATGGAAAATAGGTCCTAACTATAACTATCTACTGGCGACCGCCAGTAGATAATATATATTCACTGAATAAACGAAAGGTTACAGGGTCATTATAGTTAGGCTCAGATTTTACTCGTACAAAACCAGGGAAATTCGGCAGTTATAGTTACCTGAGCTAACTATAACTTACGACCCCGCAATGCACTGCTTATGACCTCACATATTACATCACTCATGACTTGGTCAGTGACATCACTCACGACATCTCAAATGCGAATCTAGCCAAATGAAACATCCTAGGCATGACAAAGGACAGATAACAGCTACCATGCCATCCCTGGGGCAGATAGACATAAGCCATTTGTCCACAGATAAAGATGACCCCTTTGTACCCCATTTACTCTGGAGCAGGACTTATAAAGTAACCCTACTGAGATCTGCCTAATAATAGTAAGTCAATATTCTATTTACATGTATTATTTCCCAAAAATATAGTACTTTGGAAAATACTGTTCCTGACATAAAGCTGCTTTGTTACCTGTTGTTCTATCCTCAAATATAGGATAGTCATTTTTGGCAACCCTTCAGCTACAGTGTAGCCCTGCAATCCCACTGTTGCTGTCCTATTGAAGTACGCTATCAAATGTAATTTTTCCGTTTGTATAGTCCTGTCAGTACAATCATTGCATAGTCCTTGTATCACCTGAAAAACAAACCCTCCCATTCAAATGTCGCCGGTCCCCAGGGGATCAGGATCCCTGGGCTGAATTCGTAGATAAGAATGGCAGTTTGCTTAAAGAAATTGATTAGTGCAATTGGAGTAATGATGTCATTGATGGGGGTAGCTCACAATATTCACCAGAGAAGTGAATTAGCTAAGCTGATAAAGAGCTTGGCTGAAAAAACATCACTTGCTTTGGAGAACATTACAAATGAAATGGTAGCCATGCAATGCAAAACAGGATGGTGCTAGACATTATCTTGGCGAAGGAAGGCAGAAGTTTGTAGAGTCGTCGGACTAAAGTACAGCACCTACATCCCAGACAACGGTAGAAACATCCATAATACTATAAATTATATACATTACATTGGGGAGGAGGCACAGGACATAGAGGATGCTAGACTGTGGAGGCCACTGGAATGCAGGCCTGGAAGATGGGGCATCTGGCTATTGAAGCCAGAATTGTTTGGACAGAGAATACTAACACTGTTCTGTGTGATATGTGTGATAGTTAAAGTAGCTCCTTAGTGTTTCCATTCTGCAGCCACCCCAACTGTACTGCCCCAAATCACCAGCAGGACAGTACACGGAAATGACTATTGTCTACCTGGTTCCACGGAAAAGTGATGCAGGAGCCTACAGTAGCAGAAGTGTGACCAACAATAATAAATGAGGGAGGAATGGGAATATAGACAATAGAAGCAGAGTAAATGACACTATTGAGTGTCAGAGGAGGGGAATGTGGAACTCATTTTGATTCAGGTTCCATTTTGTGACACTCAGTAGGAGCTTGCAGAACGTGCAGAGGCCTGTTGGCCTGTAGCTGAACTCACTGTGTTGTAGTGTAGTTCCTATTTCCCTAATAGGCTCTGCGCATTGGAATAATATAACCTATAGGTTTGACATAGGACTACGGTCGGTATGTCCCTATCGATTATATTAAACTTAATTACCTGTGCCAGCTAGCTCAGAGGCCACTAGAAACTTCTTGAAGACAAGAAGGGAATAGCTTCTGGCAACCACATAACATAAAACCCTGATCCCTCAGGATCGTGGAAACAATATACTACTTTTCATTCAGTCACTCATCTCAGAGAAGTACATAGAAGAAACAGTCGGGTGTTTACAATAAAATTTATTGCACAGTTGTTGTTCTAGTACTGGTTATATGTGCTGCGACAACTGTTGGACAGTAGCAGAGAAATATGGCCAGCAGTGCAGTTAAATAAAAATGCATGGTACAGTTTTACCATTGTGCAATAGTAATGAACACATACATGAAATGCAGAATGCATTAAGATAAAGCCTATACCCCTATGATGCCTAACTAGATGTACCTAAGTGTACCTAGCATGTGTGTAGGTCTTAGAGAGCCATGAATCCCCCTAGGATTTAGTCTAACCCCATTACCTTAGTGGGACTTCATCCTGGTGTTGAGCTGGACACCCCAGGATGGGTGGATGGACCTCTGCCAGCTGGAGCTGTGGCATGATGCAGGTTGCAGCATCTCAGGTCAGAGTGTCCGCATGGAAAGTCTCGGTCCCCTCTAGTTTGCTTGGGCAAAGGGAGGTATATTTATACCTGATAGATGCCTTGGAATGTTAGTATTGACGTAAAGTCGGTCAGAGGAAGACGTCAGGAATGAACCCTTAGGAAATAGTGGTTCATGCATATTTAATGAGTTCTTGGAGAAATCAATAATCCTGTGCTAGGGAAAATCCCAAGAGCGAAGGGTCTGTTTCTAAGAACTCGTTGTGACGTAGGTTAGTCACTGTTGGACATGGATATGACGTATTTAGGATGGACCGTCTTCTGCACCCAGAGCACACGTCAGATAAGGGACAGACTCTGTTGCTCGTTATTTGTGAAGGGAGGGCCAATGTAGGTGAAAGGTCCTGCCTGTCTCTGTGGCACGAAGGATTTGTGCCTCTGAAACGGCGCACCTATGTTAGGGCCTCAATCCAGCACATAACAGTGTCCTTGCTGTAATCGCAGGGCCTTGAGAAATGACCAAGTCACAAGTGTACATGACAAACTGTTGCTATGCTTCACTTATAAATGCTTTAGTCAATCCCCATGTATAGCCAATTATTTGATTCTGATTGGACAAATGTTTGTAAAGTACCACACCTGGGTGTGCTCTCTTTGGCTGTGCATTATTTGTGCAGTATGTGCTTTAACCTATAAAATCCCATGTCAGCTTCTGGATTCCAAGCAAGTTTGGAACAGCACTTCGCTCCTTGCTGCTGACAAAATGATCATCAAATAGCTAAAGAATTAGGCAGGTGATGCAGTGAAAGAAGTGATAAAGGAAATACCACAAGGTGATGAAGTGACGTACTGTCAAATCAAAGAGGCTCTAAACATCAAGTTCGATCCAATGCCGAATGTCGATTATGAAAGGTACATCTTCTGTCAGGAAAAGCAGAGAGCTGGTGAAACGATCGATGAGTTTGTAGAAAGATTTGATTCACTCATAAAGCATTGCAAGTTCAATTAATTCAACTGTGAAGAGGCCATGCATCTCAGAGTCATAGATGGTTGCCTCTCAATTCCTTCAGATGACGAATGCTTAAAGAGACACTCAGCTTGGAGTGCGCACTCATTGTTGCCAGAGTGGAGGAGAGAGCTGACAGACAGGCACCTAACATGGAGGCCGGAACGGCCCAATATGAATCAGTGCTGAGTGTGAAAAGTAAGTCTAAACTCAAGGCCGAAGCCCATAAAGTAATGTCTCCAAAGAAAAAGAAGTTGTGTTTCCAATGTTGATTTTCCTTTCCACATGAGGGCAGATTTCCCATCATTAAACCGGTGTTTAAAGGCTGCGGTAAAGAGAACTATTTTGTAACAGTCTGCAAAGCGAGGGAAAGACCAAGTGCAAGTCAAGAACACAAAATGGAGGCAAGATCGAGTGTGTCACGTCAAGAAAACAAGATGGATGCCAGAAAGTTCTGACGCGTCGTTCTTCTCATGCCAACAAGGCCAATCGGTATTATCATTTGAGGCAAGTAGAAACTGAACGATGCTGATTGTCATCAAATTATTTGTCTAAAAGTTCATCACCGTCATTGCAGAGCGGCAGTGAGGAAGATGGATGTGTGATGTCAATGTTGACTGCCGGATGACATGTACATGTAGGATTAGCTTTTTGGAAGGAACAATGCCGGTTTAAGCTGGGCCGACAAGTGAAAGTGCAAAATTCCTTTGGATACTATCCCAAGATCACACTCAAAGTGAATGGGTGCTCCATACCTTTTATCATAGACAGTGGCATGTTAATAAACATTATGCCTGTGGAAAAGTACAAGGAACTGTCTCCAGTACCCCTTTTAACTCAATCGAAAACCAAAGTGTATATGGGGGCTGCTTCAACGCCACTGCAAAGTCTAGGTTGATTCATAGCAACTGTGAAGCATAAAAATACGAAAGTAAAAGCACCAATTCATGTCTTGACAGGCACTTCATCGAGCACATGTTTACTCAGTTTCATTACTGCTGCTGACATGCAGCTGATTTCTGTAAAGTACAATGTCAATGCCTATCATGAGATAGTGACTCTGCTTCCAATTTTGTTTAATGGACTAGGAAATCTTACGAACGTGAAAGTGCAACTTCACATAAATGAGGGCATCCATCCTGTAGCTCACTAACGTTGTTGAATTGCATTCCATTTACAAGAGGCTGTTGGGAAAGAACTTGATACACTCTTAAAGCATGACATCATGGAGTGATCCACTGGTCCGGAGCCATGGGTATTACCCATAGTGGTAGTGCCAAAAAAGGACAATGGTGGAGCCATTTGCATCTGCATTGGTATGCGCCCAGCAAACAAGGCGATCGAAAGAGAACGACATCCAGGTCCGCACATTGCTGACATGATAACACAGCTGAAAGAGCTAACGTTTTTTCCCGCCTTAATTTGAACAAATGGTATCACCAGCTTGAACTGGAAGAGAATTGCAGATACAGGTACATTACTACCTTTTTGACTCATGTTGGTTTGTTTCGATACAAAAGGCTATGTTTTGGAGTGTCATCAACTGCCCAACTTTTTCAGGATGTAATTCGTTGCATAATAAAGGCAGTCACAAATGCTTTCAATTGCAGTGATAACATACTAGTTTTTGGGGACACACGAAAGGAACATGATAAAGTGCTTACACAATTGTGATGTATACTTGCCGATGCAGGTCTCACTTTAAATGCAGCAAAGTGTGAGTTCCATCAAACCAAACTCAAGTTCTTTGCTCATATCTTTTCTGATAGGGGAATGACTCCGGATCCAAATAAAGTAGAGGCCTTGTCATCCACTTCTACCCCCCAAGATGTTACTATGCTGATATCCTTCCTTGGTTTGGACAGCTACTGTTAAAGGTATATACGTGACTTTGCCACTGTAAGTGCCCCATTGAGAGATTAACGAAACGTCCCATTTACATGGTCAAGTTAATTTTGAACAAAGCTTGAAGAAAATCAAGCATGCAATTGAGAACGCAACTGAAGTGGCATACTTTGATACAAAATTGCAGACAGAGGTTGTTGTTGATGCAAACCCTGTGTGGTTGGGTGCCATCCTTGCCCTGGACATCCCAATGCCCCAAGACACATTGTGGCTTATGCTAGAAAAAAGTTTTCAACAACAGAAAGTGCTTATTAACAACCCGAAAAAGAAATCCTAGCTGAAGTATGGACTTGGGACCATTTTCATGTGTTCCTGTATGGAAAACATTTCACAGTTGTCACTGACCACCAAGCATTGCTCACCATTTTTGACAATCCTAAAGCCAAGATGCCACCTCGCATTGAGAGGTGGGGGTTAGGATTGTAGGAGCATGATTACATGATTGTGCATCATCCAGGAAAAGATCAAAACCCTGCTGACTACTTCTCACGTATGTCAATACCGTATCATGGCACTACTTCCAAAGCGGCTGATGCCTATGCTGACTTCATTGTGAAGTCCAGTACTCCTGCTGCCATATCGGTAGAACAAATCATTGCTGCCACGAGTACTGACAGGAATTTGGTAATACTCAAAGACATTATTACACATCATGATACACACAAAAAAAAGGCCTGAGGAGATTTAAAGACCGGCAGGGGGCAATTCCCCTCGTATCAATAATGGCACCACAGATAAGCCACCCTGGGTCAAGATTGCAGCAAAGGAGTGCAAGGGAGTCCCTTTTTAAAGGAGGAATTCCCTCACCCACCCGTAGGTATCATGCTTCATCATCGGGAATCTCCTCGCACTGCGAACCTAGTTTCAGTGCGGGCTACAACCCCCTCACTCTGAGGGGGGAGCTTAGGGATGTTTTTGATAAGATAGTTAGGAGGCATACTAAAACCTTCAGATGAGCCGGGTGTGGGGGGGGAGTAAGTGAAGAAAAAGTGGGTGAAGCTAAAACTAACTTACTGGTATGCTAAATATAAAATTTAATGGGGCATCCAGGGGTCAGGATTAAAAAGGGGTGTGTGGGCCACGGCAGGAAGATTCAACCTGTCATGGTCTCTAAATGGTCAAATGGTCGACAAGTTTCAGCCTTAATGCCCTCCACAGAGGTGACATGCCTTTCTTCAGGACCAGGTGAAGAAAGAAAAAATGTGAAGTGATGAGTGTTGCCACAGTACCAAATCTGGTACGTGGAATAAAAGTATACAGCCAGCTAGTAGGTTGATGAACCTGTTATGGGAAACTGCTGGTCGCCGTCATCCCTGTGGAGAGACAAGTGTTTAAAGCAGAAAGTTTATACACATTACCACATGCACTCCTTAGTTAACCTGTCACATATTTATATTTTAATTTCAAATGTGGCTACGCAGATGCTAGAAGTTAGCAAGATGTTACTGCTTACCTATGTTGTCGGGGAAGCTAATGGCAACTCATCCTCGGCGCACGCACTCAAGGTGGCTTCCAAATCCTATATTGGGAAAAGGGGCAGGAAAGGGGGTTGACTGTAGTGTACAGTCATACATATACAAAAAATACAGTTGACATATATGGTGAGTATGAAGAAAAAGGTAACTGTCTTATGTTCTATTATCAAACCAAGTCCATGCTCTATAACCAGAAATTTGATAAAGCAATGAGCTGTAGTGTGAAATATACTTTAAAAGTCCCAAAAGACAGTTTACTTAGGGGCTGATTAGGATGGCGGTGTTTGGCACATCCGCGGTGATGGCGGTGGCGGAAACCGTCCTTTTCCGCACTCCGGCGGCGGTCCTCACGTCCGCCATATTACAATGCGCAAAGATAGCCCATTTCCCGTCTGCTGCGGAATTTCGTGATCCGCCAGGAATTTCCTTCCGCAACGGTGGCGGAGGGAGCCAATAGAGAAAGACCGCCGTGCGGAATGACGCTACAACCGCCGGACAAATCACGATGCCTCAAACAGCCCATCACAACGCAGCGGAGAAACCAGCCACTCGGAGATGGCGGAAGCACTACTGCGGAGAGCGAAACTCGAATCCCGGCACCTCCACGTGTTCCTGACCGCTATGGATCCAGCTCTTCAAGCCCTTCCGCTGCTGTACCTGATCCACTACCAGCATATAAGACGTCGCCGCGGTCAACACCGCAGGCACGTAAATAACACATCTCCGCATACAACCACAACACACAACTACTGTGCTGAAATACGGTTCCTGTCCACATCAGACACTCTGGTGGAGACAGGAACATATCCCCCAGTGTACTCACACATGTCCTGATTGCTAGAAATCCACACCTCCGCATCAGGGTCACCCATCGAAATCGAAAGCATTGCAATGTCCCGGTCACGTCACCGCAGTGGTGAAGATGCAGGAAAACCTGTGCACAATGTAGTAGGCAGGGCCGGCGCCAGGCATGGGCAGTCTGGGCAGCTTCCCAGGGCTCCACCTTCACCCTACCCACATGGTGGGCCGCATCAGTTGGCCACAGCCCACAGCACGCTTCCCACATCCATTTCTGTGCATGCTGTATGCCCCTCTTGTGCCCCCCCCTCAATGCACTATTTAGCAGCCAGGTGTGGCTCGACCTCACACATCAAAGGGCAAGGTAGATTGACTGGGAAGGTGGGGGTGAGGATGAACACCCTGCACAGAAGGTCAGGGGCTGGACAACCCTCCGCCTCACACCTGCCTTCCACTCATGTGAATCAAACTGAGTAAATTAAGAAATGAAGCCTCACTCTGCATATTAACAACCACTGAACTGTTCACACTGCATGTCAAGTCCCTCAGACAGATCCAACACTGACCCTCTGCCACATACACATACCATAGGTCAGCGGCAATGTATGACAATAAATGGACTACCTCAAAGTGGAGTGCACAGTGCTGGAAAACCATGGAGCAAGCCACATAGCATTTGTACATGACATGCAAGAGGAGGAACATATCACACTACCCTTAGGCCATCAAATCAGACATGGGTGGCACAGTGATTGGAATTTTAACTAAAGTGACATCTGTGCAATATCTCTGGGATACAGCAATGCAGGCTATGCATAGGGACAGGAATGATAGGAAGTGTCAGAAGCCATACAGTGACCAGCCCCACATCTGTGTCAATTACCTTGACATGTGTATGCCACCAGCACAACACACATGGCTCATTGTCACACTCCCTGACTGTCAAACCCAAGTAGGACCTTCACACATACCCATCATCTACCCATCTTACACCTGCAGCTCTCAACACATGTGAGAAACACACATAAAGGTGCAAATAAGGTCCTATGAGTTTCCTGACAACCAATCACACACCCTGGTGTGTATCTACAAATGTCAGGATCCCACTCAGGGATGTCTGGACCTATGCTGACCAAAAACCAATAGCTAAACACAAATCTCAAAAACAACATCCAAAGAAGTCCAAGAGGCTCAGCCATGTGCAGCCAAACAGTGGATAGGCCCCTAGACAGAACAGGAATACACAACATTTTCACTCTGGACAAATGCACAGACACCATACCCCAACCCTATCAAAAATTGCATTAGCAAATGCCAATCATGAACACTAACTGTGATCAATATGACAAATCAGCTAACTCAGACAGACACCACACCAGTTATCAAGTGAGCATGGTGTCAATGTGTAGCACAAGCATGCACATGCACACTCCTGACAAGTGACAGGTCAAATATAGGAGGACATAGCACAAATGTGCACCCAAAAGAACCTCATGAAGAACAATCCACATTGCTGCATGTGACATTCACACAAGAAATGCACACTACAAATTCAACACACATCTGAATGTATTACAATGCACAAACCACTCTCACACAATGTCATGCAAATAGAACATCACACACACGCACCTGTCAGTAGAAAGAGCCAACACAGGCCAAACACTGCATACATCAACAACAAAAACATAACATATGCACATACCAACTCATCACATAGCCAAATCAGCTGGACAACAGGGGGATGCACACCAGGCCAGTACAAGGCAACATACACTGACAGCAGTGCATGCACAGTAAGCAGTGTGTGAACACCAACAAAACCAGTTTCACACATATCTGAGTGCTCCACCATGAACTTCCACACCAAAAATCATCACAGCACACAGATCACATCACACTCAGGAAGGGTAGCAGTACCTCAGCAAACAGACATACAGCTTAGCCATCACCCATAGCTGCACAACTCAGGATGCATACAACATGACTAGGGGACTGTGCTGCTCAAACATATGCACTGCACATGAGCAACCATGACTGCAATCAAGTAGAAGAAAATACCACATAACTAATTGTGAAACAGTCCTGAGTGGCACATTGGTCCTGTACACAGATCAGCCTCCCACAGTATAGTGATGGAGCAGAGAAAATAAAAATTTTTAACCACTAACAAATTTTATAAATAATTAATAAAATGTTCGTTTAAATGTATTAATCAACACTGTACGTGTGGGAAGGGTAATACGCAAGTGTATGTGCTGAATAATCTATTAACGAATGTCCGTGTGTCTAATTATAACATAAAAATAAATGCGTACTAATTTAAAATAAATGCATGATTTTGTGCTTTATAGAAATAAACGTGTCGTTGCAAAAACAATAGTGATGGTAAGTAAGGAACAGCTTAAATGTTGCTTTCTGCTAGGTAATAACTAATTGGGGTACGTAGATGACGAGAGGGAAACGAAAAGGCTATTTTTCTCTATTTTAATTATGTTTTGTTTATTTCAAAATAGTGCTTCTAAAGTATAACCGAGTGGCGATATAAAATGGCTGCCAGTTAATGATGTGCGCAAGTGCGGGGAAACACGTGACAAGGGAGAGAAGTCGGAGAAAAGCTAACCTTGTGATGTTGCTGAGAGGCTAGGATGCGAGAAATGGTCAAGGCTGATGTGACCTAATTGAACTGATAGTGTGCCGTGGTGATCAGCAAAGACCCGTGGGAAACCAGTTTAAGAGAAAGGACAATGCCTGCAGAGTTCTCGAATGTATCGAAAGAAGTTACAAATGTACTGATCGAAGCGGATGGAAACATGTCTTGAACTGTGAGAAAGGAAATGATCCAAGGACCCTTGGATCCAAGAGAACTTGATTAAAAGAATGAATATGATGACATGCATGGACCAATGGAAGAAAAGCGTGTTATTAATGTTGCAACAATTAGTTTGCAAAGTTAGAATTAGGGTATAAGAGGGCCTACTCTTAGTGGGAGGGGGTCACAGTCAGGAGCGGAGTTGGAGAGTCGTGTTGGTGTTGGTGGCTTCCAGTGCTGGGTGGTCCTGATCGATCCATTACTGAGCGGGAGATGCTGAAAGACTGTTAGATGAGACGGGTTGCAGGTAGCTGATGCTGACGAGCTGAAGTTTCTGTTGCTGTCTTAATTTTCCAGTTGAGTATGAGAAATCAGGTTATTTCCAATTCTTAAACTTAGGTTAGAAATCATTAGGCTAAATTAGGAAGGTAGGCAGGTAATTAGGGTTTTGCTTCATGACGAAAATTTCCTTTCTGCAATAAATTGATTATGCTTAATAAATATTTGAATTAATAATGAATGAATAATTGAATAAAAGTTTAAATTCTTTCTCATGCTTTTAAAATTATATAAAATTTAAGATTCTTTAAATCAAATGACTCAGTGGTTATTTTCCTAAATGATTGTGACATCAGTAATTGGTTATTGTGATTCAGCTGGTCTTAATCACTATGAACTAATTTTTACATGAATGATTCATCGACAAACCAATGAACAGGAATATCTTAAAGAAAATAACTAAAAGAAAGTGATAAGTTAAGGTAATAAGATATCCCGGCTCCTTCCAGCGGTACATAAATGGTGTTTTCCATTTAGTTCTCATGCTTCTCCTGGGAATACAGAATTTCGTAAAGGTGTAAAGGAAATCCAGGTGTGTGCGTGTGTGTTAGGCGATGTTTATGGGCCCCATCGTCATGTGGATGTGAGAAAATATAGTTTGCCCCTGGATGACCTATAAGTGACCTAGGAGGAGAATAGTTTTTATTGTACGCGCTGCATCAGATTTCTTGGTAGCAGAGTTATGGTTTTCTATAGATTAGTTTAGTGATTATTGTTTATTGATTATTGATTATTTTTGATGACTAACACTATATGTTGAGTCGCGTTATGTTATATGTGAGTTTTCACGCTTCTGGGATGTAGGAAGTGGAACACGTGTGGCAAGAGAAGTCACATGGAATTTGGTACATGGTCTGAATTCATTTTGGTAATAACACAGGTTGTGTTATGTTAGGGATTTTCTGTACGAAAGGTGTATAACTGAGATAGCAAATCACGTTTTCTTGTGAAACTTTGGCCTTAATTCTCAGGAGCCTAGTCTCCACATGTGTCTTATCCCCAGAGAAACGAGTAAATTGTTTGCTTGAAAGAAGGGTAAGGTAGAGGGAAGTGCTACTTTATCGGCGAGAGTAAATAATTCTGTGGTAGGGTAGAGGTAAGCGCTGCATACTGGAAATACAGGATTCTTGTGTACAAGGACAAAGCTGTCACTTTTGTTTAGCGAATCAGACTATGGAATTGTTTTAATTGTTGTAACTAACAAAGAAAACAGTGAAAAGAAAAATTGCCGATAAATTTTGTAAAGGAGGGGTAAAAGAGCAGGAGTGACGTAGAACAGTGCCGCGCTAGGATTGGATAGTGCGCAAGTCACGTGAACACAGAGTCAGGAGTGACGTAGAAAAGTGCCGCGCTAGGATTGGTTGGTTCGCGGACGAAGGGAATTGTTCTGATTGGTACGTTAGTGTGAGTCGCGCTGTAATTGGTTGAAGTTCCGTACACAGAACAGCGTTAGCGTAAAGAGAAAAACAAATAGAAAACATGCCGTATTACGAGTATGAAAGGGAGAGAACGTCATGGACGACAAAATTAAAGAATTTCTTTAAGAAAGACAAAAAGGTCGTGACTAGAGAGGGACAAGTAATTCCTCCGCCGAAATCAGCAGCTTCACATATGATGCTGAAATACGGATATCATACATGCATATGGTTGGAAAATTGGGCAAAGTATACGAAGAATGATGGTGCTTTAGCTTTCCCTGAGAATGGTTCGTTTAGTGTAGCGGTTTTGCGAAATTTGCGAGAAAAGATGACAAATATAGAACCTAGACCTAGACCTAGACCGACACAGTTTGAAGCGTTGACGGAATGGGAGGATGAGATGTATGAGCGAGAGAGATTCAGAGGTTTATGGGATCATGAGTTTATGCCTGGAAGGATGTGGGGAATAAATCATGAAGATAGAATAAAACGATGGAGATGTGCTAACATGACAGGAGGTTTGTTTCCAGCTTTTACAGTTGAGGAAGGGACTAAGAAAAAACGGACTGAGAAAAAGAAACATATGGAGAGGGAGAAATATATGCATGAGAGCGAAACGGATGATGAATTGCTGGAAGATATTTTAAATAGAAATCCACCTCCGTATCAGCAGAGTTCTACAGTGGTGACACCAAATGCGCCGCTAATAGAGACTATGCGAAATAAAAGTCCGGAAAAAAGAATTGAAATAAATAGGTCACAAGATCAAATGAGAACTTCACAAAATGAAGGAATAGAAAGCGACAATGCAAGCGAATTGGCAAGGACAACAAAAGAACTAACTGAGAAGATTAGAGAATTAACGAAAAATATGGAAGCAGTTACTGTGCCTGTAACAATAGGTCCAGTAATACCAGTTTTTGAGAATCAGAAAATTGATGAACGATCTTTAGTGATTCCCATGAGTTCACAATTTCAGAGAGAAAAAGAAAGGATGGAACAAAGTGCAAGTACAAGTAATTTGGCTAGTACTTACAGACCAAGTCCACCTACAAATTTGACTGTGAATGAGTGCAATGGTAGGAAAATGCATATGGTAACAGAATCTGCAACAGAAACTCCTGAAAAGGGTGGTAATTGGGTAGAACTAAATAATACACCCATAGGTCCGACTCCTGATGAGTTAAATGAGTGGATGAAGGCATTTAAAATAAAAGAACCAGAAGAAAAACCATTAGATGTAATTAGGTTAAAAATTGACATGGAAGAATTAATTCTAGGAACGATTGGTACAGAAAAGATAAAAAATTACCAGGATGATGAAATAATGTTTCTGTGCAAAAGTATTACATGGAGAGCAAAGAATTTACATGACAAACTAGAAGAAGTAGCCAGTGAAATTGGAATAGACTTTGCGAAAGTGAAAACATTGCAGAAACCATATAGAGTAGATTTTTGTGAAAAAGATATTGAAAATTTGAACACGGCAGGAAGGCTGACACAGATAAAAGAGTTAATTGTGTTGTTGAGAAAATGGGGTGATGTGGACAGATGGAAGGTTAGATGGACAAAAAGAATGAGAAAACTACAGACAAAGCTTCTTTGGCTTTTATGATTACTGAAAAGGAACCTGTTGCCAGAGAATACCCTATGAGAGAAACTCCAGGTGGAAGTTATGTGCATGTTCCCTGGACTAGGCAGGATATACTGTCATTTACCAATGACTTTCCGAAGCTAAGAGAGAAACCAGTTGAATGGTACCGACAAGTAGAGAGGTTTGTAAAGGTTTCAAAAGTGTTGTGGATAGATTTAGATGGATTATTTGACATAGTGGTACCAACTGATTTGTGGTCAGAATGTAAGATTACAGTTGACTGGCCAACTACAGAATATCCAAGAGATCCTAAGACAGGAGCTCCAGGTCCTGATGTGATGAAGAAGTATGATAAGGTGATTACCTTTTTGAAGAATAAGATTCCTCCTAAAGAGACAGATTGGGTAGAAATCGATCGAACTACATAAGAAAGTAAGGAGTCTGTACATGCCTATTATGAGAGGTTGTTCTTGGTTTTCAAGCAGTATAGTGGATATGAGGAATTAAGTGAAAAAGATATGAGTCATTTTGTGTACAGATTTGTGTTTGGATTGAAACCAGAGATTAGTGAAATGATTAAACAGCATATGATTAATTGGCAGAATGGCACAGTCGATGATGTGCTGAGGTATGCTAAGTATTGCAGTGATGATATTGAGAGTAGACAGCGTAAATTGAAAGAGAAGGCAATGTGGGCACAGGTGAAGGTGGCAGAAAAACAAGAAGCTCAATTGGACAATAATAATGGGAATGAAACAGGACAGAATAAAATGCGACCTAACATAGGTAAAGGGAAAGGTCAAGTGAGTCTAGAAGAAGCAAAGAAGAAATGGCCATGTCATAATTGCGGAAAATTAGGGCATTGGAGAAACGAGTGTAAGTTCCCACCTAAACCTAATCCGGAAAATCAATCATTAACTCCACAGGTGCAGAATGAGGTAGTTGTTCAACAAAGTCAGGTGCCGCAACCACCACTTCCCAACTCTGTTAACCAGCAAAGATACAGTACAGAAACAGGATTCTACGGAGGAGAGCAGGTAACACAGTTGCCGCGAGCAGCTAACATTTCTCAGTATTGGTTGCGTCAGAGTGAGGATGACCCGGATGAAAGATTCTGACGGTGCCCAGGAGAGGGGAAAGAGTGCGTACTTGGCGCAACTCTAGAGGTAGATCAGTCTGGTCCCTTTGTGGATGGAGAAGTGAATGGTGCAAATGTAACATTCCTTGTCGATACTGGAGCTACCCGTTCTACTGTTAGATCAGTGGAAATTCCAAACCTTCCTCTCTCAGGTGAATGCATCCAAGTGGTAGGAGTAGCTAATCAGCAGATTAAAACACCACTTACTGAATTAGTGGAGGTAAAAATTGGTTCTTTTAGCAAAATGCATAAATTTGTAGTGTGCGATTGTAGTCCTGTAAATCTTTTAGGTCATGACCTTTTGTGCAAGATGAATTGCACAATTTATTGTACGCCAGATGGAATTGGATTTCAGACCTCAGATGAAGATGTCTTGTATAAAGTAACTTTGATGAATCAGGAACCTGAAATGAATGGTTTGTTTCCTGCATTTGATGCAGAAAAACTTCCGGAAGAACTAAAAATTGCAGTGAAAGAAAGTGTGTGGGATTTTACAAGAGAAGACATTGGATTGATGAAAGAAGTTGATCCCGTAAAAGTAACAGTAAAAGAAGGAACAACTTACCCGAATACGCCACAGTACAAATTAACTCCAGAAATAATTGAAGGAATAACTCCTGTAATAAATAAAATGATTGAACAGGGAATTCTAAAAGAAATAATGAGCAGTCCATGTAATTCACCTATTATGGGACTAAAAAAGCCAAATGGAACATATAGAATAGTACAGGATTTGAGAAAGATCAACAAAATAGTTGTGCCCTGTTGCCCAATAGTGCCAAACCCTGCAGTAATTCTATATCAAATTCCACACGAAGCTGAGTGGTACACTGTGATAGATTTGTGTCACGCATTTTCTCTATTCCTTTGCATCCAGATAGCCAGCCATTATTTGCGTTCCGGTTCGGAGAGCGTATTTTGGCATGGTGCCGAATTCCTCAGGGGTATACAGAAAGCCCCTCAATCTTTAATCAGATTTTAAAGAAATCTCTGGAAGATTTGAAAATGCCAGAAAAGTCAGTGATGGTGCAGTATATCGATGACCTGTTGGTGGCATCGAAAACAAAAGAAGCATGTGTAAGTGATACAATTGCTTTACTGAACCATCTAGAGAAAAGAGGACATAAAGTGTCCCCTTCAAAATTGCAATTTTGCCAAAAAGAAGTTCAATATTTAGGGCATAAAATTGAGAAAGGAGTGCGGAAGATAGCGACAGAAAGAGTAAGAATGATTCAAGGAATGAGAGCACCAATGACGCAAAGAGAGGTAAGAATGTTTCTGGGAATGGTTGGATATTGCCGACAATGGATAAGTGGCTTCTCTTTGATTGCAAAACCATTACAAAAGTTGACCAGGAAAGATGTAAGAGACCCTTTTGAGTTAAACAATGAAGAAATGAAATCTTTCAAAGAATTGAAAAAGAAATTGTGTGAGGCCCCTGCATTAGGCATGCCTGATTATGAGAAGGATTTTGAGTTGTACTGCAGTGAAAGAGATGGATGTGCGTTTTCATTACTGGTACAAAAACATGGAACAATGAAAAGACCAATTGCTTATTTTTCAGCTGTTTTAGATCCTAGAGCAAAAGCATTGCCCGGATGTCTGAAAGCCGTTGCTGCTACTTGTGTAAGTCTGGAACAAAGTGAAGGTATAGTGATGGGGTATCCATTGAGAGTATATGTTCCCCATTCAGTAGAAATTCTTTTGACAAGAACAAAAACACAGTACATGACACATAGTCGGTTGACTAAGTACGAAAAAGTCATCTTGAGTGCTGAAAATGTGACCATAGATAGATGCATGAATGTGAATCCTTCAACGTCATTGCCAGATGAGGAGAGTATAATTGAACAAGACGAAGTAGATCATGATTGTCTGAACGTGCTGGAATATTGCACAAAACCAAGAGCTGACATAAAAGATGAACCGTTAAAGGAATCCGATTATGTCATGTTTGTAGATGGTTCATGTTTGAGAACAAAAGAAGGAGTTTTAAGCGCAGCTTACGCAGTGTGCACAGTGGCAACTGTGATGGAAGCGTCTTGTCTGAAAGGAATAAGGTCTGCACAAGTTGCGGAACTGATTGCTTTGAGTCAAGCATGTAAATTAGGAAGAAATGTACGAGTCACGATTGTGACCGATAGCCAATATGGTTTCGGCATCGTACATGATTTTGGTCAGATTTGGTCACAAAGAGGTTTCTTGACGTCTGCAGGAACACCTATTAGAAATGGAGATTTTGTTAAAAAGCTGCTTGAGGCGATACAGTTGCCTAAACAAATAGCTGTAGTGAAGTGCAAGGCGCATAAAAAAAACAAAGATTACATAGCCGTTGGCAATAATTATGCTGACGAGATCGCCAAATATTGTGCAGAGAACATGGTGTCCATGAACAAAAATAGAGAAAGGGAGCATATCTCTTCTCCTTTGCTTTTTACTAATACTGTCGAGACATGGGATGAAGTAAGACAGTTACAAGAAACTGCAAGTGATGAGGAAAAAGATTACTGGATAAAAGCAGGATGTAGAAGACAGGAAAATAATGGTGTGTGGGTGTACAGAGACGAAAGACCAGTTATGCCTGATAGCATGATTGCAGACATGGCACGGATGTACCATGGACAAGCTCATATTGGGAGAGATGCAATGATCAGACTTTTAGACAAACCTGGTATAACCCAAAATTCAGAGCCATAGCTGAAAGTCTTTGTCAAAGATGTCTTATTTGTCAACAGTTTAACCCAGGAAGAAAGACGGTAGTAAGTCTAGGAACAATAGGACGAGAAGGAGGTCCGTTCACTAGAATGCAGTTAGACTTTATAGAAATGCCCCCTAGTAACAGACTAAAATATGTTCTAGTGGTCGTCTGTTTGTTTTCTCGTTGGGTGGAGGCATACCCCACTAGAAGGAATGATGGAACAACGGTAGCAAAACTTATGCTGCGAGAGTTCATTCCAAGGTATGGTTTTCCAGTCACGGTTGAGACAGATAGAGGAACACATTTTCAAAATGAGTTGATCCAATTGATTTGCGAAGCATTGAGTATTAACAAAAACTACATTGTGCTTACAGACCAGAGGCTTCTGGGGTAGTGGAGCAAATTAATGGAACAATTAAGAACAGATTAGGAAAAATGTGTCAAGCTACAGGACTCAAATGGCCAGATGCACTGCCTCTTGTTCTGATGACCATCAGAAGCATCCCTGAAAAGAAAACTGGACTTAGTCCTCATGAGATGATCATGGGACGAGCAATGAGACAAGCACAAGTACCTGTCAACAAGTTATTGACTATAACTGATGATCTAGTACTGGATTATTGCAAGGGACTGGCTGATGTGGTGCGTTCTGTGTTTCATCAGGTTGGACCGGATGCGACCACTCTTGAAAGAAAACCAGCCCACAACTTGAATCCAGGAGACTGGGTCCGTATAAAAATCCACAGGAGAAGAAACTGTCTAGTTCCTCGCTGGGACGAACCACGACAGGTAATCCTAGTGACAACGACTGCAGTCAAGTGTGCAGGAGTGAAGAACTGGGTCCACGCCAGCCACACAATCAGAGTTCAAGAACCTACTGATCGACATGTGAGTCGACGTCTGGAAGTGTGGGATAAAAGTTTAACGGCTGGGACAACAAGGATAAGAGAAAGGGTGCCAGAACTTGAACATCGACCTGAAAGTCGACATCTGGAAACCCCAACTGCAAACACCTCTAGAGAAGAAGAGGAAGAAGAAGAAGAAAGAAATTCAGAAGTTCCAGAACCTGAAGATCGACCTGTAAGTCGACATCTGGAAACATCTGACACAAGTTCAGGATCTGAGGATTCAGTTGCAAACTGTGAAGAATTCGAAGGAGAACTTGGGGTTATAAACCAATTCGAGAAGAAAATGAGCAAGAAATTGATCTAGATGAGCAACCAAGTACAAGTTATGGTGGAAATCCTTCAGAAATAATATTAATAGATGAAGTAGGGAAAGAAGTACACAAAAAGTTAGAGAACCGAGAAGAACCCCGAGGAGCAATAGGGACAGATAGAGAAACAGAAGAGCAGGGAAATTTAGAAGCAGAAAGGGAGGAAAACACCAAATCGGAAGAACACCGAGGAGGGACAGTAATAAGGGAACACAAGAAGGAGAAGACAGATCCACCAGTAGGAGATGACGAGATCATAAGTTTCAAAATAAGAGACAATAGTGAAACAGTTGAAACAGAAACTGAAGAGAGTGGAGAAGAGGAGAAGGCAAAAACTGAATCAAGAAAAAGAAATTGGAAATCAGAAAGAGAAGAAAAAGAAGGTGAAGCCAAAAGGCCAAGAAAAGGAGATAATTGGCCCAACAGCTATATAAGAAAATTGAGATATAGAATAATAAGAGCTGGAGACGAAAGTGCTGAACAAGTGAATGAAATAACAAGTCAAAAGGGACAAGAAAAACCCAGTGGAAAAAGATTACAAAAGTCCAAAAGAACAAAGAAAGTGAATGCAAAGTATAAGTCACCCGAGTGGCTGTATATCGCACTGACGGATTACAAAGAAGAAGAAAACACTCATGAGAACCAGAGACTAAGAAGTCGAATGAGAAAAGGTGAGATGCAACAAACCTGAAGTGAAGACTTATAGTGCTTCTGCCGGACATGACAATTTTACTGGATGTGACAAATCACCGGATGTGACAACGAAAGAATTCTGGAAAGAATTAAAAGAAAGTACCAAGCAAAGACTTTTTGAAAGCAGAGTGGCATCTAAGTCATTTCTGAGGTGTAGTGACACAATTTTCTGAAACTTAACAAATAAATAAAAGAAAAATGGAAAATACTAGGGATAGAAGAGATAAATGTGAGTTTATAAAAAGATGGTGTAAAATGTGCTGTTTTTGTACAGGGTTATTAATGACAATATGGATAGTTTTAGCAATCACAATTCCTATTAGTTTAGCTGTAATAGAAGCAAAGAATGATACTAAACCAGAAAAAGAAACTAATATTAAAGAACCAGTTATTTTAAGAAGTAGTGCAGAATTACATAAGGATAAGTCAGTAACAGACTTTTCTAAAAATGTTTTTACAAAATTGTTGTACGAATATGTAGAGACAATGGATGTGAGAGATTGTTATGTTTGTATGCAGTTGCCTGCATCAGTGTCAGAAGGTGTGACTTATCATCACCTACCTCTAACTTATGGAATAACCTGTAGTGTAATAGCAAGTTTATTTTATAAAACAGGTAGATTAGAATCTTATTATACTGATATAGATAAGATTTTTGCAAACATTCCAGTAGTACCAGAACTTAACAAAGTAAAACCAGCAAAGGTTTTAGGAGAATTCTTTTAGAACATAGAAAATTAACGTTAGAAGAAATAGTTAGTAACAACCTTACCTGTGAGTTAAAGAAAGAAGAAAAGGTATTTTTAGAAATGGTTGAAGAAAGAAGAATGAAATTGCAAAAAGAAGCAATAAAAGAGGAAGGAACACATCTATGGACGTTTGAGGAAGGAAATCATGAAGGGAAAAAGATAAATGCAGCAATGACATTAGATTGGCCGCAAACAGGAAAGTTGTGTATTAGAAGAAATAAGACAGTCTATGACAATTACTTTGTAGGTTCCAGTATCTGCCATGACAATTATCAAATTCTGGGAGGTTGGGGATTCAAAGGTGGAAAAGATCCAATATTTCCAGGTATCTATTATATTTGTGGGAATAGAGCTTATTACAGGTTACCGGACCATTGGTATGGAACTTGCTATGTAGGCCTGGTCTTTCCAAAAATCTTTCATATGGACAGAGAAGAAAAAGGAACATACAAGATGATTAATAGCTTTACACGTAGAAAGAGGGAAAGTTTTTCAGAAATTGTAGGTGATATTTTTGGAGCATTAATACCAGCAGTGGGAATATCTTTGAATGCATTTAAAATTCGGAAGTTATCCACAGTAGTAGATCGTTTGTCTACAGATACTGCGGGAGGGTTCTTAATGGTAAATACCGAAATGGTTGCCATGAGAGCTATGGTGATGCAAAATCGGCTTGCCCTTGATATTCTTTTGGCAAAGGAGGGTGGAGTCTGTGGAATGTTGAAAGTCCAACATTGTTGCACTTACATTCCTGATAAAAGTGAAAATATACAGAAGTATATTACAAATATTACAAATTTGCACAAAGAACTAGTTCCACTGGAGGTTGAAAGTGTCTTGGGAAAACTTGGTAGAGGGTTTTCTTCAGTAGTAAATTGGTTGACCAGAATGAGTAGACTAATGATAGGGAAAGTTATAATAATAGCAACTGTAGTAATACTGTTAGCCATGGTGTTGAAAATAGTAATAACGTGTATAAAAAGAAAAGTAAGACAAAATAAGATAAAAAGAAATAACAGAATAATGAAAGAGAGAGAGAGAGAAATGGGTGAAATTGAGTTAGAGAAAATGAAAGAAAACATGTATAAGGAGACAAGAAGACAAGATGAAGGAGAAACAGATGTGTAACTAACAAAAAGCAAAGGATGAAAGACATATACTGCCTGAAAAAGAAGTATAACTTGGGTTTTATGTGGTGATTTAAAAATCACCAAAGGGGGGAGTTGATGGAGCAGAGAAAATAAAATCTTTTAACCCCTAACAAATTTTATAAATAATTAATAAAATGTTCGTTTAAATGTATTAATCAACACTGTACGTGTGGGAAGGGTAATACGCAAGTGTATGTGCTGAATAATCTATTAACGAATGTCCGTGTGTCTAATTATAACTTAAAAATAAATGCGTACTAATTTAAAATAAATGCATGATTTTGTGCTTTATAGAAATAAACGTGTCGTTGCAAAAACAATAGTGATGGTAAGTAAGGAACAGCTTAAATGTTGCTTTCTGCTAGGTAATAACTAATTGGGGTACGTAGATGACGGGAGGGAAACGAAAAGGCTATTTTTCTCTATTTTAATTATGTTTTGTTTATTTCAAAATAGTGCTTCTAAAGTATAACCGAGTGGCGATATAAAATGGCTGCCAGTTAATGATTTGCGCAAGTGCGGGAAAACACGTGACAAGGGAGAGAAGTCGGAGAAAAGCTAACCTCGTGATGTTGCTGAGAGGCTAGGATGCGAGAAATGGTCAAGGCTGATGTGACCTAATTGAACTGATAGTGTGCCGTGGTGATCAGCAAAGACCCGTGGGAAACCAGTTTAAGAGAAAGGACAATGCCTGCAGAGTTCTCGAATGTATCGAAAGAAGTTACAAATGTACTGATCGAAGCGGATGGAAACATGTCTTGAACTGTGAGAAAGGAAATGATCCAAGGACCCTTGGATCCAAGAGAACTTGATTAAAAGAATGAATATGATGACATGCATGGACCAATGGAAGAAAAGCGTGTTATTAATGTTGCAACAATTAGTTTGCAAAGTTAGAATTAGGGTATAAGAGGGCCTACTCTTAGTGGGAGGGGGTCACAGTCAGGAGCGGAGTTGGAGAGTCGTGTTGGTGTTGGTGGCTTCCAGTGCTGGGTGGTCCTGATCGATCCATTACTGAGCGGGAGATGCTGAAAGACTGTTAGATGAGACGGGTTGCAGGTAGCTGATGCTGACGAGCTGAAGTTTCTGTTGCTGTCTTAATTTTCCAGTTGAGTATGAGAAATCAGGTTATTTCCAATTCTTAAACTTAGGTTAGAAATCATTAGGCTAAATTAGGAAGGTAGGCAGGTAATTAGGGTTTTGCTTCATGACGAAAATTTCCTTTCTGCAATAAATTGATTATGCTTAATAAATATTTGAATTAATAATGAATGAATAATTGAATAAAAGTTTAAATTCTTTCTCATGCTTTTAAAATTATATAAAATTTAAGATTCTTTAAATCAAATGACTCAGTGGTTATTTTCCTAAATGATTGTGACATCAGTAATTGGTTATTGTGATTCAGCTGGTATTAATCACTATGAACTAATTTTTACATGAATGATTCATCGACAAACCAATGAGCAGGAATATCTTAAAGAAAATAACTAAAAGAAAGTGATAAGTTAAGGTAATAAGATATCCCGGCTCCTTCCAGCGGTACATAAATGGTGTTTTCCATTTAGTTCTCATGCTTCTCCTGGGAATACAGAATTTCGTAAAGGTGTAAAGGAAATCCAGGTGTGTGCGTGTGTGTTAGGCGATGTTTATGGGCCCCATCGTCATGTGGATGTGAGAAAATATAGTTTGCCCCTGGATGACCTATAAGTGACCTAGGAGGAGAATAGTTTTTATTGTACGCGCTGCATCAATAGTGTCACACCATGAAGTGGTGGGGAGGGTCACACACTGGCAAGGCATGGGGTGGAAGACATGAGACTGTAGTGGTGTGTATATCATCATCATTGATACTTTATTTCGGCCACTTAGGCCATTAAAGTGCATCAGTAAAACAAACAGTATATACATCTGCATTAAAAAACACTAGATACTCACAAAGGACTTCATATACAGTAATCAACCCACAAAAGAAAAAAAAACACATAGCACAGACTACATAGATACAGCAGGGATGGAAGTTGTATATATTAAAACATAAACAATTAAAATACAACCAGCCAGATAAAAAAGCGTTAAAAAGAAACCATCAAATGCATAAAAATATCCAGACAATAAAATCTTATACTAAAATCCTATGATAAAATAAAACTGTGGGACATCAATGGAAGGCCTAAAACCCAGACGTAGACCTACTCACCCTACACCAATTCCCTTCAACCCCCAACAATCACTTTAGGTAAGCCCGACGAATGTGCCACATACAATTTAAAAAGCGCGTTACAGCAAAGACAATTGGGGGGTGCGTATCATATTTTAGAACTCTATAAGCCTCTATGGCGCGCACAAACCCTAGGTTTTTGCATAGTTGGATTAACCAACGCTTGCGCGGCAGCCGATAGGCGGGGCAGAGGAGCAGAACATGTATTTCAGACTCCACCTTGTATTTGCACGCAGGGCATTCACCAGTTTGGTCACTCAGCCATTTACTGGAGTATGCTGCAAGTGGGAGGGTCCCCAGTCTCAATTGCATATACAGTTTCCTTGCCATTGGGGGTTCAACAAAATCTAAAAAGGTTTCCCTGCTATATACATCCTTTATTGCTAGAAATTCTACAGTTAAACGACCACTTGAGGTACTTTCTCGGGTGGCCCTTAGCTTGGCTGCTCTGTAAGAATTAACTAGGTCCAACTTTGAGAGCTTGGCACATGATGTCTCAGGCGTGCTCCAAAGGTCCGGCTTGCCCATCTTGAGGGCAAGGTCCCTTATATGGCGGAGCCATGGGATTTTCTTTATATTACACATAGATAAAAACTCAGAGAGTTCAGCCCTAAAAACAGACAGCTCTGGAGTCACCCACATCCTCCGCCAAAAAGTTAGGGGTCTTATGGCAATTTCTTTATCAAGCGGCCTCAATCCGAGGTCCATACGAAGTGGAATTAAAGGGGTGCTGCGGGGTAAGTCTAGTACTTGTCGCATGAAATTATTCTCTACCTTTATCAAGTTTCCAGTTGGACAATGTCCCCACAACTCTACCCCGTAAAGTGTAGCACCCCTCGCTTGGGCTTTATAGATTTCCACCACAGGGGCAGCTGGTTTAAAAACAGAGGATCTATACAATTTCACTATACCACCAACTGTCTGTGTTAATCTAAGCCTCGCTTTATCTATTTGAGGGCCCCATTCAAATTTCTCAGCCAAGGTAACTCCCAGGTAGTCAAATATCCTAACTCTTTCTAAGGGGATACCATGCAGAGAAGGGTTTGGCCGGGTTGAATGAGGAGGGTTGAAGACCATATATTTTGTTTTATCTAGGTTGATCTCCAGCCCTCTTAGCTTACAAAAGTTTGCAAAACCATCTCAAATGCGCTGGATGCCCATAGGCGATTTCGAAAGCAACAAAGTGTCGTCTGCGAACATCAGCGCAGGGACCTTCCCTGAGGCTAACTTTGGAGCATCATTGTCCATGATTAATTTAAGATGGTTGATAAGATCATTAATAAATAAACAAAATAAAGTAGGAGCTAAAACACATCCCTGCCGTACCCCCTTTTGGACTGGGAAACGAGAAGTAAGTTCCCCGTGCCTCCCACAGCGCACTTGTGCAAAATTATCAAAGTGTAGGCTCTTAATAGCTTTTAGAAGATATGGAGGAATCCCTAGTTCACTCAGAACCCTCCATAATTTTTCTCTGGGTACAAGATTGAAGGCCGACTTCAGATCAACAAATATTAGATAGAGGCTGCCACCCTCTATAGTCACTGTTTTCCAGTAAAGTAGTTGGAGTCTGAATATCTGGTCAACAGTTGACATTTTTGATCTGAAGCCGGCCTGATAGGGGCTTAGTATTTGCTCTTCTTCCAGCCAACTCTGGAGGCGGTCCAGGAGCACCCGGCCGTAAAGTTTTTGAGGGATATCAATTAGACTAATCGGCCTATAGTTGGAGGGTGTAAGGGGGCAACCTTTTTTAAATATAGGAACAATCTCAGCCCCACGCCAAGTATCGGGGGGGTTGGATCCCTTCAATACCGCATTAAATAAAGCACACAAATATGGGACCCATATTACGGGTTCTTTACGAAAAAGATCTCCTGGGAGTTTGTCTAGGCCTGGGGCTTTATTGCCCTGTAGCTTATTAATGGCATTCCTCACTTCAGTGCTAGTAATCTCCATCTCCCCCTCTAGTTGGGGCTCGGAAGCCATATTGGTGATACTAGTGCTGCCAGAGCCGGCATCCCGATGGGAGTATAATGTCCCAAAATGGGTCTCCCATGCTTCTGGCGCTATATTGGGCTCAATGGCCGATCTCCCTTCCCTATCGCCCGTACTCACTATTGCCCAAAAGGTTTTCAAATCCTTATCATCCAGGGCACTCCTTAGCATTTCCCACCTTTCTTGCTCCCAGTTCTTTTTCCCCAGCTGAATAGACCGGTTATATCTGGCCCTGGCAATTTTAATTTGCGGCCTATCATTGGCCTTAACTGCTTCCAATAGGTATTGGACTGGTCAGGAGTGTACAGTGCAAAAACACATAGAGGAGTAACTCACAATGTGTAGGCATCAGAGGCACCTATAGGGGATGGTATGTCTCTTCATACCACATACTATACTTGTCCCAAAAATGTGTCAAGTGACAGCAATGTATGAGATAACCCACATATTATGTTAGTGTGGCTGAGCAGGTCAGCACAGTGAGCACAAACTTAAACAAGACCCATGGCTGATCAACAAAACACAACACAGACTTTGCAGTGACACACTCTGCATACTCACAACTGACAGCGACAAGTAGGTGTCACCCAGGAGTGCAAGGACACACCGACACACTGCACAGTGCTCAACCTACAACTCCTACATGTTCCCACAATCTGCAGCACATGTCTGATAATGTAAACAAACAGGCAATCATTACCTGGATCATATATGTGTGTAGGGGCATGTGCAGGGGCACATACACCTCCACACTACAGACAATGATAGGCCAATCACACCGTAGGACTACTCAAGTGCACACATTCAAATGTACCCATGTGACTATGAAGACAGGCCTACACAAGTTGACTACACATCAACACTGCTGTTCACACATCAAGAAAGAACCCACAGTTATGACAGACCCTGTCCACCCCGCTAGTCATTCTGTGGATAGAATTCACCTCTGTTGTGGTAGTGCATCCTATTATATCATGTGTTCAATTCAGCCAACCTGACTATAGAATGATTAGGATAAAAGTAGATCATCACAAACAACCATCATTGCACCCTCAAGCCTCAGAGTTAAGAAGAACAAAAGTGCCTGTCACCTCTGGCAACCTCTGAAAAAGTAAATCAAGTAATTGCCAATGTGAAAGTGGCATACAGAGCATGTGTCACATGAACATATACCCATACATTACACTATAATTTAGCAAGGGCAGTGACAAAGCAGACAACATGAGTAACAGTCTTTATTACATAATATCCGGATAGGCATCAAAAGTGCAAAACATCAAGGCCATTGGCCAGTCAAAATTCCCAGTATGCACATGTGTGCATGAGACACTGCACAGGAAATGGGCATCAAATGTACAAAACAGCAAGGCCATTGGCCAGGCCATACTTCTAGTCCGCACATGTGTGCATGAGAAACTTGCACATCAAATGGGCATCAAAAGTAACAAACAGCAAGGCCAGTGGCCAGTCCATACTTCTAGTCCGCACATGTGTGCATGAGAACTTGCACATCAAATGTGTAACACCGTCCACTGCCATGGGACTCACCACAGCCCAGGGGCTACATATGTGCAGTCCAGGCACCGCTGTGGGAGAAATGGTGTGGGGAGGAGGACTTGGCATAAAAATTGGCTTCAAGTTGAACTGGGAGGGGGCTGATTGTCGGGGCCAGTTTGAGGACTGGACCGGGGAGAGAGAGAAGCGGCTGAGGTAGAGGCATCCGTGGCTGTGGGAGCCTGAGGGATGCTTGGACCTGGTGCAGTGGTGGCACGGGGAGGTGGAGAGATACTGCGTGGAGGCACAGTGTTTGAGGGTGAATGTTGAGGGCTGGGTCTCAACTGTTTAGGGATCCGATAGCCCACAAGTGTCTTGGCCGGAGTGGGAAGTGAGGTGGGCACAACAGCCTCACTCTCCACCAAAGGTGTATCAGGTGCAGATGGCTCTCCCCGTGGGGATTTGCTGGACCTGGTGGTACGCTTGGGGTGGCCTTGCCTCTTCCCCTGCAGTCGAGGTAAACCCCCTACTTTGCTCTCTTGTCCCTGCTTCACTGGGGTGTGGGTGGGAGTTGACGTTTTGGGTGAATCTGCCTTTGAAATGTGTTTGGGCTTAGTTGTTGCAGGCAAGGTTCACAGCAGACAGGGCAAGTGATTGTGGGTCTTTGGGAGCAGGTGTGGGGATGGGAGTGCCCTTGGTTGGTGGTGATTTTGATGAATGTGATGTTGATGCCTGCTTTTTGGCCTGATGCCCATGAGTGTCACATGATGGGGTTTTGGTTTTGCTCTCATGTGTGCCCGTTTTGTGTTGTGGTAATGGTGTCTGTGGTCTGGTACGCTTCGAGTGCTGCTGTTGTGTGCTGCGTGTGGAGGACTTGGTGCCTGAGGGCTCTGGCGTGTGGGCACTCTCGTCAGGTGGTGCCACTGGCAGGGTGGTTGATGAAGGGACAGGAGCTGGACTGGGAGCTTGTGAATGCTGAATGGCTGCCGTCACTGTGGAGGACAAAGACTGGACAGTTCGTTGTAGGCCACCCACGTCCGAATGAATGCCCTCCATGAATGCAACTACCTGTGCCAACTTCTTGTCATGATCCTGGAAGGCATTCAGGAGAGCAGTCTGACCCACACACAGCTGGCGCAAAAGGACTACTGCCTCCACACTGAGGGCAGCAGGTGAGACAGGGGCAGGGGCAGCAGTGCCTGGGGGGAAGGAGACTCTACCCTTCCTAGGGCTGCATGCACGGACAGCACTCGTGGGAGCATCCGGGAGGGTGGGCAGTGGACGAGGTGTGGCAGAAGAAGAGGCAGATCTGGAACTTCCTGTGCCCGCCAAATTCGAGGAGTCACCGTTGGAGTCTGAAGATGTGGAGGTTGGGGTTTCCGGGTGTGATTCATCCAGGGCACTCCTGTCCCCCTCCGAGGCGCTGGTCCCCTCAGTGTCAGTGAACTCATGTGTAGCAGTCGTGCCAGTATCTTCCACACTGGTGTCGGTCCCCCATCCTTCCCTGCCCTCGGTAGATGCTGCAAGAGACAGAGACATAGGTTCAGTATAGTGCCATACTCACAAATATCATATGCAAGCAAAGCACAAAACTTTAAAATGATACTCCCATGTTGGACTCCTCCATGTACATTCAGCATGTGCTACATTTATGCAATCATCAGAAGATGCATGGAAACATGGATAGTTGATAGTAATGCTCCATGTGGCGTTGACACCGCCAAAGAGCTGACCCTGTGCCTCCCTGTAACCACACATACTATTCTCTGTAAGCCTACCTACGTGCCTGTAGGTGAGATAGCTATACATCAAAACATGTATATGTTGTCTCTGCCACATAAGGAGTCTCTTTAAGGCAACACCACAGATACTAACTCCAAAATGTCCTTTTGCAATGGCTACAAGCTCCTGATATCCTCCATGTTGTGCTTCGAAGCACAACTACAGTTGTACATTGGTGTCAGCTGTGTAGATGTCACAAATTATCTGTTGTGCACAGCACACATCTATGAATGCACACATGATGCTCACTGCTTTCCACTGCCAGGTGATGTCTATGAGACTCATACTGCAGCATATGTCACAAGGCCACATCTCATCTGTCAATGACAAGGGTCATGGTTTTAAACACATGAGAAACCACATGTTGTACAAATGCAGAACAGCTGCACTCAACACTTAGGCCACTTAGAAGCCATTGCATCACACTAGAGACATCACAGAGCTTCACACTGACTCACAGTTGGAATTCATGCAGTCACTCACACCCAAAGTCACACTTAGCTGAATACTCACCCCGAACTTGCTGCTAATGGGCCCTCAAGCGTCCATCCAGCTCTGGCTGTGTCACTGCCAAGATGCGGGCCATTAGAGGTGTCATGCTCCTGCGCGCCAACCTGCCACTCTGGGGGAGCACCCCCAGCGTCATCTCTGCCACGTTTTTGCTCAGCCGGAAGATGTCATCACACCTCTTGTAACAGTGTGTGTGCCGTCGGTTAGAGACACCCAGAGCCCGCACCTTGCGTGCAATGGCCCTCCATATTGCCTTACGCTGTTGGACCTTAAGCTGCAGGCATGGGAGACAAGAAGAGGAAGTTTCAGTGACACTGTTTTATGTACCACTGTGTGTCAGTACAGGAGCATGAAAATACATAGCACACTAATACATAAATGTTGAGCAGAGGCCATAGAGCATGACACGTAGTACACTTGCATCGAATAATCTCACAGAAATGTATACATGTATGATGATGGACACAGTACATGGCCATCTCATACACATGCAGAGTGCCAGCACCGCAACCAATGTGAAAATGACCCTCATCTAAGATGCAGTATGTTAGTGAGCATGACATACAATACATTGGAAATGATGTGTCGAGGCTGACTCACTGTGTCCAACACTACACACCCCTCAATGTCCTTGACCGGTGAATGGCTACATGTGTCATGGTGCTCACATTAAGGGCCATGATCTTACATTCTCACACTCTTCTCACAAGGTGTAATCCTGTCTTGTGCAATCCTCAGGCCTAAGATAGCTCATTGAGAAATAGGGTGGTGGACAACACATATGTTTCACTCAGTCCATTTAGTGATGGGTCCTTGTAACATTGGGCAGTTTCAGTGCAGGCCAGAGGGACTCACACTAAGGTTAAACGTGGGCCATCAGCAAACTCACATGCATGTACAATATGAGAGGGTAAACAGTGCCTACACATGCGAGACTGAACACATAATGAAATCAATAGAAGAATGACATCTCCAAATTACATTTATCTGATGTGTCATAGGTGAATTACCACCAAGAGTGTTACACTCAGGCATTGTACTCTTGTGCATGATGCACACATCACCATAGGGGCAATTTGAGAACTGTACACACATCATTCAATATCCTCTGGACAAAATACATTTGTAATGTCACGAGCATGTGAAGACTTAATGGACTATGACATCACATAGCACAGGCAATGTCTGTTCAGACTTCGACTGTCTCAAACCAGCAGTGTAACTGTATGGCTGCAAAAACACTGCATGTCACTCCCATCCTTCAATGCAGTGCTGGATCTGAGGAAATAAGGCTACACACCCCATTGGCATGAAGTCAGCATGCTAGGCAGTGTATCACACATTTACATTAACCAGTCTCAGACCAACGATTGTTGTTTTTTGCTGAAGAAGTGCTGTAGAAGTGTCCATGTTGCCATCCTCCCCACATACTCAAATGCAATTCTTAATAGGGCATGTATGGAGCATGCTATAGGAAAAATATGGATGCATGCACATTGACTTGCACTTACAGGCACATACTACTGCAGAGCAACATCATGTGAGCATTCTGGGCACTCTCAAACTTTCATTCTGAAGCACTTACCAGTACATCTGGCACACCATACAGCCTCCCATACTGTGCAAGGACCTCGTCCACCAGGACCTCCAGCTCCTCTGTGGTGAAGGGACGGGCCCTGATGTTCTCAGTTCTCACCATCACTGGGTCCAGAATACAGGGACAGCAGCAGTTGGTGGTGAAGAATGGCAAGCAGCAGTGTCTGAATGCAAGTGAAATGTGTGGCTCACTCACAGAGATTTATAGACCCCTGGGGTTGTTTCAGTGGTACTCAGCTGCTGCAATTGGTCTGCCTGGTTAGCATCTTTCAGTTGTATCCAATAACCGGGACCGCGGAAGCGGGGCACGCCTACCGCGAGTTTCAAAATTGTATTTCACTACTGCGATCGCGGTTCCCATTGGCTGCAAGGGCATTGGCATGTGCGGTGTCACACCGCGGGGGCCAGGCAGTCTCTACCGCAATTCTGCATCTTTCAATTGTAACCAATGACTGGGCCCGCGGTAGCGGAGCACGCATACCGCGGGTTTCAAAATTGTATTTCACTACCGTGATCGCGGTTCCCATTGGCTGCAATGGCATGGGCATTGGCGGTGGCACACCGTGGGGTCCAGGTGGTCTCTACCGCAATCCTGCATCTTTCAATTGTAACCAATGACCGGGCCCGCGGTAGCGGAGCACGCCTACCACAGGTTTCAAAATTGTATTTCACTACCGCGATTGCGGTTCCCATTGGCTGCAATGACATGGGCATTTCCGGTGGCACACCGCGGGGGCCAGGTGGTCTCTACCGCTATTTGGCATCTTTCAATTGTGACCAATGAGCCCGTGGTAGCGGAGCACGCCTACCGCGGATTTCAAAATTGTATTTCACTACCGCGATCGCGGTTCCCATTGGCTACAATGGCATGGGCATTGCTGGTGGCACACAGCGGGGTCCAGGCGGTCGCTACCACAATCCTACATCTTTCAATTGTAACCAATGACCGGGCCCGCAATAGCGGAGCACGCCTACCACGGGTTTCAAAATTGTATTTCACTACCGCAATCGCGGTTCCCATTGGCTGCAATGGCATGGGCATTGGCGGCGGCACACCGCGGGGTCCAGGCGGTCGCTACCGCAATCCTGCATCTTTCAATTGTGGCCAATGACCGTGATCGCGGTGGCGGAGCACGCATACCGCACCTATGGACACATTCTGCTCTAGCAATGGCAATAGCCGATTTTCATCATTGAACACTATACCTTCACAATGTATTACAGCACCTGTTTGAAGAATTGAATGCTAGTGTGACATTCAACTCACTGATGCCTACACATGCCATGTCAGTGCACATGGTTACATGCATTGGCATGTACTTACTCACATGTCACCTACGATATTTGTGTGCATGTACACAGATTTGGTGTGTAATGGAGTCTCATATTTGTGAACATGTCAATGTGTGAGATGGCTAATCAACCCACAGTAATGATGGACTGACCACATAATGTGCCTATTTCACTGTGCACATTGCGTTATTGATTTTGATAGTTGATCAGCTTACACACACTGTGCTCATTGTGTAGAAACGTTGTGCTCTGTGCGACTTAAGCAAGAAGGTGTGGCAGGTACAGCAGCTACGTAGAAGTCAGCAGTGTTGCTGTTTCCAACATGTGCTGTGTCAACTACTCCCAGGGCTGGGGACACAAGATGTAGGAGTGTACCATTTACCATTCACATAGTCAGATTCTGTTTTGGAGGTAGTCAGTATGTACATACTGACCACATGTATGACTACATGAGATCAAGGTGTCTCTGCATGTGACTTGTGCATTAAGCTGTTGTTACAGTCCAGTCATTGTTGGCGTTGCATCAGTCAAGATGTAAGATGTTTGACACATCTCCTAGGGGAATTAAATTGACATGTGTCCCCTTTCATATTATGTAGGAGACGACCAAATGTGCATCGTCCATTCCCAGTGCTGGCGAACATGGAGGATGAGGACATCATAAGGAAATTCCGTCTGGATCGCCTTACCCTTCAAGACCTATGTGGTCAGTTGGAGCCACATAGGTTCTGAGGCCTCACAGAACCTATCCGACTGCTTTGACACCAACAGTTAAGGTGATGGTGGCCCTGCATTTCTTTGCAACTGGTTCGTTTCAGTACACAGTGGCCATCGCCGGTGGGATGTCTCAAGCTATGTTCAGCATGGTGCTACGTGATGTCCTGTCCGCAATGATGACATACAAGGACCGCTACATCCACTTCCCAAGGAGACATGAATTGGCAGTTGTGAAGGGTGATTTTTATGATCTTGGACGCATACCGAATGTTGTTGGCGCCATTGACTGCACACATGTTGGCCTAGTTCCACCACAGGCACGTTAGCACATCTACCGGAACAGGAAACATTTCCATTCCATTAATGTGCAAGTGGTATGCCAAGCGGATATGATTATCTCCCATGTCTGTGCCAAATTCTCTGGTTCTGCACATGACTCCTACATACTGCGTAACAGCATCATCCCACAATTGATGGCAAATCTGCATCCGGAGCATGCGTGGCTTGTTGGTGAGTACGCAGAGTCAAGTAGTGTGCTGTATGTGTGACATGCTGTTCTCTGCTACTGTTTATATTAGTAAATTGCTCTCTGTATCTCACACCTAGGTGACTCTGCGTATCCAAACCGGCCTTGGTTGCTGAGCCCACTGAGGAATCCAAGGACCCCGGGTGAAGTCCGCTACAATGATGCACATGGGAGGACACGTCGTGTGGTGGAGCGTACTTTTGGGCTTCTGAAGTCTAGATTCCGGTGTCTGGACAAGAGCGGAGGTGCACTACTCTACTCTCCCCAAAAGGTGTGTCAGATCATAGTTGCATGCTGCATGCTCCACAACCTGGCCTTGCGCAAAGAGATCCCCCTGCTCCTGGACGATGATGAGCAGCAGATGCCCCCCCTGCAAACCCACACATGCCCAGTGACGACGATAGTGGAGAAGAGGAAGGTGTTGACCTGCGTCAACAGCTCATCGACAACTACTTCCCTTGAGTGTAAGTGACATTGTACAACAGTGACATTGTCTGTTGTCTTTGATGGTAGTGGCAAGGCATAGATGATCTTTTTGACTGCTGGCTGTTGTTGGCTCTGTGCTAATGGCTGATGTGTGTGGCACAGGGTATTTTTATCCAGGTACCTCATGTCTATGTTGATGTTGTTGCTCATTGTTATGTGTGCTGGTTTTTGTACGTTGATGACTAGTGGTGTGTTTTAGCTGTAATGGTATCACCTGACAAGTAAATGTCATTCTCTTGTGTCTTTCTAGGTTCCTTCACCCTCTCAATGCCTCGTCACAATCAGCGCTTGTGGTACATTGGAATCAGAGTTGACATTGTACATACTGTGATAAACATGGAGCTGACACGAAGACATAGGTGTGTAAAGAGTGTTTATTTACAATAAGTATTTGTGACAGAGAAGTGATTATTTACAAAATTGTGCAAAGTGAATTTATGATTTGTCAGTGATGGTAAATGAGACAAACAGAGTAGTCACCACATTGATGTAGTCACACAGTCCAACAGACTCCTGCCATCAACATGGCAATGTGGGTAAGGATAGTTAACAAAATCAATGTCAAGGGGTACACAGGTGCCATCATGGCTGGCTCAGCGACTTGCGTTTGGATAGTGCATTGCTACGTGATCCTCCCCTGGTGTTTCTCGGACGGCCCCTTGTGCGTTTGGCAGGGGGGTCCTCTGCTGCAGGCTCAGCGGTGTCTGAGGAGTCATTTAGTTGCAGCTCACCCCTCTCTGTGGCCGCAGCTGAGGTGGTGGGAGTATCAGGAGGCGGGCCACTGGAGGGGGGTTGAGCCGTCATTTGGGCCTCATGTCTGTCCCTCAGAACACCCACAAGCTGGCCCATGAGGTCCACAATTTGGCCCATACGTGTGTCCATGGACCTCAGCAGCAGGCGGAGCTCACGCACTTCTTCCACAACCTGGCCCATCTGTCCCTGGATCTGTTCATATGCCCCAAGGACTCTTGCGATGGTGGCCAGGGCTTCGGTCTCAGTGTCCTCCTGTATTTGTCCCCCAGTTGCCCTCCCACCTGCCCTGCTGACACGGACCAGTGGCGATGCCACTCACCACACCCGCACACTCTCCCTGGCTTCCACTGATTGTGTTGTGGTGTTGGTAACCACTGAGGCAGGGAGAGTGTTGCAGGCAGCAGTGGTGATGGTGGTGGTGGAGGCCGCACAGGTCCTCGTAGCAGGGGTCAGCGCTGTTGTTGTTGCTGTGGTGGTGGTGGTGGTGGGGACAATGAGGGCCTGAGACGTGGTGCGCCCTGGCAGTCCGGATGGGCCAGGTTGTTGCTCCTCATCCGAGAAACGTAGGGAGTCTGTATCCGAGAGTTCATGTTCCGGTGGGGGGGGGAGACAGGCTCTGCAGGTTGGTGGTGTTTTCTGCTGCAGTTGCTTGTGTATCTCCTGATGAACGGAGGTTAAATGGTCATTGAAGTGCACTCCACAAGCTTGATGTTAGACTTTTGGATGTTACATTTAATACATGATTTTGAGGTACATACATTACTTGTCCATGGTGTGACATGTAAATTGAAACCATGTGCCACTTACAGATTGTGTGATTACAAGGACATGTTATCATCTGACAACTTGCGGCACATCAACTTCATGTAACGCGTCTTTTTTGTTTGCTCTTCATGGAATCAATTTCAGCTAAGCAAGAACTAGCCATTGTAATGTTATACATACCTTTTTCATATCATGTACTTTACTTTGTTTGTCAGATTGACCATGCATGTTTTGTGTTCATATGGGCCTTCATGCACTGACACCATGGCACTTACACATTGCATTCTGTGCTGTGCATGATTGTGCCATGAATTACTTTCACATGTGACTTGGTGAGTCAAAGTTTAATTTCTGTGACAGTTACGTGCGCTTAGCTGTCTGCACACTGGATGTGTCTTTTGGATCTATGCCAAGTTGGCTGACATGTGAGTGCTGGTGTGGTCATATGGCTCCATGCATTTTGAGAAGGATGGCAGGGTGCATGCACTGACTACCTACCTGTTCGGTGACACAGTGGAGGGAAATGGCTGCCACATGGTTGTGGGTGTGGGGAGTGCTCTATCCTGGTCAGCTGTGGGACAAGGGGGCCTGGTGGGAGTTGTAGTAATGGCTTCCCACCCACAAACACCCCTCCCTGTTAAGATGGCTACCTACCTGTTAGGTGAAGGTGAGCAATGCAATGGCTGCCACATGGTTGTGGGTGGGGGGAGTGCTCCATCCTGCTCAGCTGTGGGACAAGGGGGCCTGGTGGGAGTTGTAGTGATGGTTTCCCACCCACAAACACCCCTCCCTGTTAAGATGGCTACCTACCTGTTAGGTGAAGGTGAGCAATGCAATGGCTGCTACATGGTTGTGGGTGGGGGAGTGCTCCATCCTGCTCAGCTGTGGGGCCTGGTGGGAGTTGTAGTGATGGCTTCCCAAACACAAGCACCCCTCCCTGTTAAGAAGGCTACCTACCTGTAAGTTTGATGAGTGCAATGAAATGGCCACCACATGGTTGTGGGTGGGGGGAGTGCTCCATCCTGCTCAGCTGTGGGACAAGGGGGCCTGGTGGGAGTTGTAGTGATGGCTTCCCACTCACAAACACCCCTCCCTGTTAAGAAGGCCACCTGCCTGTAAGTTTGATGAGTGCAATGAAATGGCTAAAACATGGTTGTGGGTGGGGGGAGTGCTCCATCCTGCTCAGCTGTGGGACAAGGGGGCCTGGTAGGAGTTGTAGTGATGGCTTCCCACACACAAACACCCCTCCCTGTTAAGAAGACTATCTACCTGTAAGTTTGATGAGTGCAATGAAATGGCTGCCACATGGTTATGAGTGGGAGGAGTGTACCATCCTGCTCAGCTGTGGGACAAGGGGGCCTGGTGGGAGTTGTAGTGCTGGCTGCCTGTACACATGCCCCCATGGAAATATTGCTGGCTACCTTTGGGGTGATTCAGAGGAAGGAAATGTTAGATCTGTGAGACATGTGTTGGGAAGAGTGTGTTGTACGTAAGTGCATTTGTGTTTAGGAAGTGTAGCTTTCTAGTTGTGCAAGACAGTACATAGCAGTGTAATGGGAGACATTTGTTGGTACTTACCAGCCTCCACTCCCCCGGGTATTCCTGTGAGACTCTCTGGATGCAGTATGGCAAGCACCTTCTCCTCCCATTCGGTGAGTGTTAGTGGTGGAATGGGAGGGCCACCGCCAGTCCTCTGAGCCAGCTCATGGTTCTTGTTGGCACGCTCTTTCACCCTGGTCTTGAGGTCATGCCACCTCCTCTTGATGTCCTTCAGGGTGCGTGGGGTGGTCCCTACTGCATTGACTTTGTTGATTATCCTTTTCCACATTTGATTTTTTCTGGCTACTGGTGTCTGTTCGACCATGCTTCCAAACAAATGTGGTTCTACTCTTATTATCTCATCTACCATCACTGACAACTCATTGTCAGTGAATTTGGGCATCTTCTTCTGTGACATGGTGTGTGATGTGCAAATGGGTGAAAAGTGCAGGTGTGAAGGTGGTGGTGGTGATGTGTGTGGTGTGTGTGTGGTTGTGATGGTGTGATGTGTGCTGATTTGACTCTCCTTTGTGCTGTGGGGTTGGGCCCTTAAGTTCTGGAGTTGTGCAAAGGATTCTGGGCAGGGAAGAGGCTGGTTTTATACTCAGCTATGTGGGTGGGTCAAAATGGGGGATTCATGTCACGTGAGTTATCTGGGTTGACCTGGGATTTGTATTTTTTACTTGCCATGGGGATGTGTCATTGGGGTGTGTTAGATGTTTTTTGAGGATGAGCCAGATATACAGCCACACTTGGTAGCCTTGTTGTGTGGTTGTTTTTGACCGCCATGTCTCTTTCCGTGCGACCGCGGTGGTCGGAATGCAATAGTCCTTCCGCCGGCTCTCCCATTCATCATTTGTTGTGATCGCGGCGGTCGGAAATAACTGATCGTTCTGATGGCACCCCCATCATATCGTAATTTCACTTGCGGTCATTCCGCTGGTCGAACAGCAGTTTTTAGTCTTTCGCAGCAAATCCGACCGCCGCAGACGGATTTTCAGCTTTTCCGGACGTTCCCGGCAGAGTTTATGTGGAATCCGTCTGCCGCTGTCGGATTTTTCTGGCGAGTGCATCCTAATCTGACCACCGGTTTTGCCGCGGTACATGCGGATGGTTAATTTCCGCTACCACGGTGGTCGGAATCTTTTCCGACCGCCATCGTAATCGACCCCTTAGTGCCTTGATGTAAGATGGCAGAATCGAATATTAAAGATAAATGTAAGAACCTATTTCTAAGGCAGTCCTGATTGGTAATGGACATTAATGGGTCTACCCAGAAATCCTGTAAAGATTGCTCACACACATTTCAGAAAGGCATATGATGACAGTAGACAAAATGTCTCATTGGAGTATTCCCAGACCAAGGTACAGTGCCTGGGGGAAGGCAATCACTCGTAGTACACAGCTAAAGGAACAGCGCACCACCTCCTCTAGGAAAGGCAGGTCTCCATACAGAAAATGAGAGTGAGCCTATCTCAAGGTGCGGGAAGCTCCTGAGTAATGTAACCAGCTGTAAATGGCTGTAAATAGTAGTGACAAGCACTAGGAAAGAAGTGGGGGTTACGTAAACCCAGATGGCCCTTCATACACAAATATACAGCCCATTGGTGCAGAAAGTGAGGGGGGCAGTGATCCACTTGAACACGGGGAGTGTATGAGTCTCTTCGGCCATATACAACAAGCATTGGCATAGCCAATAGGTCTCGCCTTTGGGACCTTATAAGTTTAGCCATGCAGCAGATTATCCCCTATTAGCATGCCCACACACTCAACATTTTCGAACAATCCTGCTGTGATCAGAGGCCAAACAGTCACATAATAAATAGCCTGGATTAGCGCACAGCCAGAACGAACCCCTTTCTAGAGAGCGTTTTCAACGTTATGGTGCTGTAAAAATATTAAATGTCAAAGTGAGATGTCACAGGGTAGCAAGCGATTCCTCATTGAAAACAAAAGAAACACTTAAGTTTTCTTTTAAGGGCGAAAGAAGCCAAGGGACTTAAGCTGAGAGTAAGAGAACAAAACATACTGAGTCTTTGCCCCCAATAGCATGCTCCATTTAAAGCCTGCTTGCTTCCACGTGGTAATAATACAGGTTGAAGGCAGTACACCCGCAAGCTTCTGAGCGAAGGCCTGTAAATCTAGGCTGGTAACACTGTATTGTACTGGCAAAAGGGCAACGACTGGGTACATTTTGACCAATTTTCTTTTATTAAAAAGGCCAACTCCAAATCTTAAGAATTCGACAACGGTTCTTCTTGCAGACTAGGGTCTTCTTCAATAAAGACATCAATGTTACACAAACCTTCCATGCCCACAAAATGGCCAGTCGCAATCTTGAAAATAGCAAATGACTGAAATACCGTAACCGTCGCCATGACGCATGCTTTAGCCATGGACCCAAAAACTGTAATGTGATCCCTCAAGTCTCCGAAGCGAAACTGCCAACGTAGCAATATTATTGAAAATATAACGTTAACCAATAACGGATCAATCGGTCATTCAAACTAATCATTAGCAGGAGTGCCACCGTGAATTATTTGCTCTTTAAACGATCTGCATAAGTCACTGAAGCGCAATGACAAATCTGAGTCGGAAATAACACTGTGCATGGACGAGTGTAGTTGAGTGGACGTGCTGATTGTTTTTCATTGCACATTGTTTACTGCTTCTTACTGCCAAAAACCAGGCTGCCCAATTTAAACAGCTATTTTCGACTTTGCCCAAAAATAAAAGCAAAAGCATACCATTAGAAGTCACACTACTAACAAGCCCACACAAAAAAACAAGCGCGGCCGCTAAAGTGAATGCAACCGCGCTGTGTTTAATTAGTAACCTGATCCACGACGAGATGGCGAGGAATGCAGCTGCCACCCTGCGCGCCGCTGCTCGCTCCCGAGAGCAAAACGCCGTGGGAGTGAACCTTTGGAGAAGAGGTGGGGCATGCACCCGCCTTTGGCCATTTGCGTGCTTTCATTATTGAAAGACACACGCAAAGGCCAATCCAATGTGTGGGAGGAGTCAGACCCACACGGAGAAGTCACGGAGAAGTTTAGAGTGCTCACAAGAAGCTGAGCTAGGCTCGACCTAAAAAGTACCACCCCATAGCTCAATGAGGCACCCCTCGTTCCAAGTTACAAGCACACAGGAGTGGGTCTGCTACGCGCAAAAACAAAAAATAAATGTATTTCTCCCAGAAACTGTGACAAAATGCTCCTTTTCACAATATGCGGATGGGCCCATAACTAGCACAATAAGAAACATGCCACGTAAGGTCATCAATAGACTCACTCATAAGATGTTCAATAGCCTAAACTTTTAATATCAGTCTTTCGATTTATAAATATAACCAGCAGGTTTTACGTGCTTTTATTTGAGTGTTACTTGCTATTATTGTAAGAATCGCTATTGCTATTAGCTGTACACAATAGCTTTAATTAACTATGCAAATATAATTTTACTTACAGTGATATGTACTTTTCATTTATTGATTGGGCGATAGGACAGCTAGAATGTTTATATTAAATATGCATGATTAAATAATTTTTCTGATATTCTTATATCTTTATAAAAATATTATTTGAACAAATATAAAAAAATTAAGACTAAGCTACAGTAACAAGTTGTGCTGTTCTGTTGTAGTTAGACTCCTTAGTGAGTGGTCAGTGGAAGTGGGTTGTTTCTTTGTTTCCTTTTTGGTATAATTCGGATAAAGGCCATGATGCCAACATTACACCAATTAATGGTTTTGAAACCTGAAAAATCAAATCGTTTTGCTGTCAGAACGTGGGCATGTATGCACCAGGTTTATAGTTTAGATCTGTAGAATAGACTGTTAGTCCAGATTTATTCCCGTCACAATACAGATTTTCACAGCAATATGTGGCCATCCCAATAGTATGCAAGAATGAGTGTTGCGAGCATATACGAATATTGGGAGGAGGGGCATGGAATGGTCTGGATAGTGGTTCTCCAGCAGTTGTGGGGACTTCATTGTAGTACACTAAAGAATAAGACTCTCACTGTGTCCTAATAACATCTACACCTCACGATTTGACTTGTCAACTGACTATTCCAGTAAAACCTACTGTGAATTGTTAATTGGGTCTCTTCCTTGAGGGAGTTCAACTGTAAGCTCGGTTCTTGATTCGGGGATGGACCTTGTGAGGGGAGTATTCACAGATGGGTCTTATATGGCGAAAACTCTGCCTGGGTGTCCTATAGCTGGGGTGACCAACCGTCCGTAAATTTCACAGACCATCCGTGATTTGGATCTCACGTCCGTTGTCTGGGACGATCCCTTTTGTCTGTAATTTTGGGGTTTAAAGAGAGCAGCTCTGTTCCCCTGTGAGAAGCCTCAGCTCCCTGATGGGGCCGCCTCGCACTCATCCTCTGAGCACAAGAGCAGCCCCACCCTGCCCATTGTCATTCTGTATGCCGGCTGATTGTCACATACAGAATGACAATTGGCCAGTCTGGGCTGTTAAAGATGTGGGGGGCCTACTCCAGCCTCAGTCTAGTGCAGGGCATTCTGTTTTAACAGTACATAAAGAAAAATGTTGCACCTCACGAGATGGAAGAAATGTACAGAATCCAGTTCATGAAAGAAGCTAAAAAGAAGGGGTTATAGTTCTTTCACAGTCTCACATTTTAGAACTGAAGCATTTTCAATATTATATACGGTGCAGCCATAGTTGCTGCTTTTTTAGGTCTCGCTTAGAGTAGCGCTTGCGCTGTCTCTTCGAGACATGCAGTATTCAGTATATGTGCATTAAGCTCCGCCCATGTTACGCTCATCTTTACAATTAGCTTCTCTTCCTGTCCTTTGTTAATGATGGCTTTTGATTTGTCAATAGGCTAAGTAGTCCCTCTTGGTCTCCCTTTGTAACCTCCCATGAGGACTGGCCCTCTTACTGTGGTGTTACGCAGTATGTTTTATTTACTGTCTGTGGGCTCTATTTTCTTAAATGACTTTCTCCTATCGCACGCGCAACAGCGCCTGCCTGATTTCTAAGTCCATGCATAGACCGCGGTGCGGGGAGTGCCAGGCGCGTACTGCCTCATTTGGGTGACCACGTATGCCAGAGGGGGTGACTGTTAAAGTATTTGTGTGACCAGTGTACCAAGACTTGTGAACGCCTTAGTGGCGACCCGTGTGCCGGTGATAAGCCCGCACATTGAGATCTGCCCTGACTGACTCCTGAGGGCTGTGGAGGACGTCTAAGATGTCACACCTTCGCTGGGCTCCGATTGGGAAATTACCTAAACGTTTTGAAAAGAATGCAGGTTATTTTTGTGACTGGTGCTGATCCCAAATTGAAGGTAACAATTTGGACTTTTCTTTCTAGATCATAGGGAAATTACTTAAACATTACAAGATGGTTTTCTACAAGCACGCGAGTGGTGCAGGTACTCTTATATAAAGTGGGCTCTCACATACTGGGATGTACCAGCAAGCTGTAATTTGTTTTGTGATTTCTAATTTTAAAAATAATTAAAACCTTCCCTCTCCTCGTGGAAAAAACTGTTTTTACCAATATGCGAGCATGTTAAAGAATTGAAAAATGTAATCTGCATTGTAGCAAATTCCATTGTGTTTGTGGGGTTATTTGTACCATGTTATAATAATATTTGATAGACGAATGACTCGAGTGATCCTTACTATGCGAACACCACCTCTTTCCACTAATTCGTGAGCACGTTGATGTCTAGTGGAAGCGCAACCAGCTAAACTCCTTTATTGGTAGAGGTTGTCACAGTTATGCAATGATGACGGTGATATCTTGGCAAAAAGAAATTCAAAATGATCATCCTTGTACCTTATTGTTAATGATTGTGGGTTACACTTAACTTTATTTCGATTTTTCTGTATTTTTTTTATTTCTTGACTTAGAGCTGCAGTAAAAAGGAATGGATGTGTTGGGTAGTGATTAGCTGCTTCGTTTTTGTGCGCCTAATTGACGTGATCTTTCAAGGTGGGTAGGGGCGTCACGCAAGCCCCTATGGCGGAGCCCCTCCCCCAACCCTTCAGGCGACCCCCATTTATCCCACGGCCTGTGAATGTCCCTGAGATAAGGGTCTCCTGGTGCAGTCGGGGCCTTTCTCCATATTCCGCAGGGATGATGCATCATTTTGCCTCACGCCACTGAAGGTGGGTGTAAAGCAGCCCGTTTCATTTGTTTAAAATGTGTTGTCAAGTGAACGGGTAGGAAACAGCATAGTTTTATTATGGTGAGAAACTTAATTTCACAAGCGAACGTAGCAGTATAATAACGGTTCATTGTTACAATTGTGCACAGTCCATGCTGATTAGTAATTTTAAACAACATCTTCAGGTTTACTCGGTTACAGCGTGGTTTGAAAAATCGATATTGATGGATGGACAGCCGGCGTCCAGTGCGGCTTCACTTAATGAGCAGCCGGCATACCAGAGGCAGCGTCTCTTCTCCCCATCCCGAGGGAGCTCGGCGCTTATTATGTGGAGCAGAGCTTTGGCTTTTCGCTGAATTTCTTTAAAGAGCTCCTGCAAAATTACTGCTTAATTAAACAAGCGCGCGCGCATCGCACGGCAGCAGGGGGAGGGGAGAGAGGAGGGGCCTGCGGGAGCGAGCAGCAAGGCGCGATAATTGCTACCATATGGCGCCAGCTGCTCGCTCCCGCAAGGGAATCGCCAAACGTGCACGCGTTGCCATTGAAGGCAATGGAACGCGTGCACGTTTTTGGCTGAAAAGCCGAAGCGATTCCTAAAGGTCTTTTTGCCTATGCAGCGCATGCGCACTGCGTAGGCGAGACCTAAAAAAGGGGGGAATGCCGTGGCTAGCCTGAAAAGAAACATCCATCGGGTGTTACTGGGGGGTCATCTGTAAATAGGTGCAAAAGAGTGAAGGAACACACAACTCCACTGTGTAACCATTGCAGCAGGGAACCTGCACATAAGGAGTTTAAAAGAGATAAGAGCCTACCTTATTAGAGAAAACCTCCCGACCGGTCCGTGCGACCAGGATGGGGAAAACGGCTCAGGCTAGGACGCTCAATCTATGACGTCCTGCTCAACTTAAGCTCTGCCTACCCTGATCTAAAAAACTGACGAAGTCTTTCGGAGCTCAGCGGAGAGCTGTGAAAACAAAAGACGGGCTCCGTGTACTTCTTGGTAAGAAGTAAACAGGAGTGCGGCAGCCATGGTAATGGCGTCAGAGGAACTGATGGAAACATACAACAGTGTGTAAAACATTATGTGAAAAAGGACTCAGAATAAGGTCCCATATGGTAAACTCGTGAAGTCTCAGCACTGGTTAATAAATAGATGTGCAGAAAAATTATTTTAGGGAATCATCAAATTGCATGAAAGAGGCATATATCCATAGAATGAAAAAAAAGCGGGCCCAACTTGTGTGCCACAAGGACCCTGATAGTGTAAACGATGGGGTGGCTTGAGCTGAAAAACAATATTCAGTGTCAATTGGAACATGGCAGCCTGCCATAGTTGAACTCAAAGCTTTATTGAGGTAATGGTGGGGGACACTCTGAACTTAAAAATCTTAAGGAGATTAAGGGGCCGATTCCGATCTCGGCCGGTAGGGCACCGAATCGGATTCGGCTGAACCGGATCCGATTCGGAGGCCTTATTCCCGACCGATTCGTACGTGCGTCCGGCCGAACGAGTACGATGCGAGCGCGTGCAAATTTGCCGACCGACTCGTACGCCCGTCCCAACCGCACCGACCGACTCGCACGGATGCGCAGCGCACCTCGCAATGGAGACGTTCCCCGGCCGGGCAAGTACGATGCGCGCCGCGAGCAGTCCGACCGACTCGTGCCGTCCGGCCCGAAGAAGCAGTCGGAGCCGTACTTTGGGGGTCCGTGTCGGACCCCCCTGTACGCGTAGCCGCGCGAGTCGCACACAGGGGGGACCCATGGGTCCCCCCTACCTGTGCGTGTACGTCGCGAGTCGCTTTGCCGCGTACACGCTGTAGGAGGCGCCCTTGTCTGCCTCGCACCTATTGAGTCAATGGGAGCCCCGCACGCGTTGTACGACAGGCTCCCATTGACTTCAATGGAGTCCGACCGACTCGAGTCCGATGGCATACGTGCGCATCGTACTCGTTCGGTCGGGCTGCTAGGGTCCGATTCGGTCGGAAATCTCTCCGGGTCCGGCTCGGTCGGAGAGATTTCCGACCCGAATCGGAATCGGCCCCTAAATAGTGAGCAGTGGCAGTCCTGGGCGGCCCATTGGATGTAATGCTCTGCTCAAAACTGGACCAAGTTTAAGATTGAAACCATGGGAAACTCAAAAAAAGTGCCAGCCGAAAGGGGGGGGGACTAAAAGTGCATATAAGAAAAAATATATAATAATAACATGCACTTAAGCCCGATTACAAATGAATAAGGCTGAACCAGGGTATGTCATCATTTAAACCCCTGGCGTCAGTGTGCAGCCTAAAGACCCAGCGTTGTTCTTTTCTGAATAAGAACTGGGTCATATTCGCAATAGGCTGGGTAATATTAGGTTTGTCTAGAACAACTCACGAAAACTCATTGGCATCATGTCTTGCTTCCAAGAAATGTGTGGTAAGCTTGTTGATCTGTTTTTTGCAGCGTATTGTACTCTTATGTTCAAGCATACATGTCTTAACCTTCCTCGTGGTCATCCCCACATATCTAAGTCCACAAGGGGAGGTGATAAGATAAATTAAGCCCTCTGAGTTACAATTGGTGTGTTGTCACAACTCCCAGGGGCAACCCGTGCCTATATCTATGGAGGCAGTATGTGAGGTCTGTGTGCAGACACTACAGTTCCCACAAGGGAAATGCCCTTTAACCGATGAAAGGTTCCACAGTGTATTCTGTTGGAAAGACTGTTTAATCCGTGGTCTTGGGTCCAATGACTCCGAGTCCGGGACACGCAATCCCAATATGAGAAGAGGGAGAGGTAGGAGACAAACCAACAATCCCAGCTTCAATCAACAACAACAATGGTGGCCTCCAGGTCCATGGGCCTATCCTATGCCACCATTTCATCATCCCGCAACACAGTTTGCTCCACCACCACAACCCTTCGTTCATCAACCTTTTTTAAAACAGGGCAGTGGACGACCAAGAGGCAGAGGGAGTTGTCAGGCCCAAGTGCATTGGGAAGAACTTCCATCACTAAGGACAACACCGAGCACGAGCAGGACCACGACTCAACCAGGGACTAGCAGGGAGACGACTTGATCGGGCCCTTGAGAAGGAACTCCATCACAATGGATAACATAGAGCATGGCCGAAATGATGTCCTCATTACAGACAAGCAGGGAGCCGAATTGATTGTGAATCTGAGTCATCGCACCTTGAATCCCACTGAGACACAGCTCCTCAATAAAGACTTGGTTTTGTCCCCACTTACGAGGGGGACCCGTTCCTGTTAAATCAAAAATTGGCAAATTCTTTAGGAAAGTGAGGCTTAATTTCTTTTTTGCTGACAACGATTCCTCCATTATTGTGGATCCACTGACAAACACAAATCTGAGCAAAAAGTCAACTTTTATGCCACCACCACATATGATACCCCCGAAAGTCATCACGTTTGAGAAGGCGGTCCGCAAAGATCTTAATAATGGCCTAGCAAATCAACAATCCATTTTTAAGAACCTCTCTAAATTAGAACAAGAAGCAGTGAAAGAACTGAACAAGGATGACTCCATAATTATCAAGCCAGCGGATAAGGGAGGTGGCATCGTTGTGATGGATTCTTCATCTTACCGAGAAGAGTGCCTGAAACAATTGGCGGTTTTCAGTGCATACCAGCCACTTAAGACAGATCCCACGAAGAGACTTCTTAATACAATAGTCAATTTGGTTGATGAGGCTAAGGAAGAGGGCTGGATTACTGCTAAAGAGGCCGAATTTTTGGTAAATACGAATCCTGTGATTCCGTATTTCTACTGTCTTCCAAAAATTCACAAGCCACAAAGACCGCCCCTTGAATGACCCATCATTTCAGGGATTGGTTTCTTGTTGGAACCACTGTCTCAGTTCGTCGACTTCTTCCTCAGACCACTTGTAAAGAAAATGCCTACGTATTTACAGGACACCAAGGATGTCCTTTGTGTCCTGGAAGGACTGGAGTTTAATGAAGACACTGATTTTCTTGTCTCATTTGACCTAGAGTCATTATATACCTGTATACCACAGGACCAAACACTACGTACAGTGGAGACATTACTCAATGACACAGAACTGAATACCATCACTCCTGTGTCATTCATTGCGCCACTCTGGCCATGAAAGAAAATTTCTTTCAATTTGAGGAAACACTGTTCCTACAGACCTCTGGCACTTCGATGGGCAGTACCTTCACCCCTAGTCTGGCGAATCAGTATGTCCATTCGATAGAATCAGAAACCATCTTGACGTCTAATAACCCTTTCCACTCTAACATCCATTTAAGGAAACGTTATATTGACGATATCCTTGTGATATGGCGAGTTACTGTGGAAGACATTGAGCTCCTTCACAACTGGCTCAATTCTTGCAATGAATTCCTGAAGTTCACCTGCGAATTCAGCAAAGAGAAACTCCCATTCTTGGACCTCTTGATTTTCACCACCGAGGGCAGTCTGAGTACACAACTATACAAGAAACCAATGGCCAAGAACTCGCTCCTTTCATATCTCAGCTACCATCCCAAATCTTTACGGGAGAATATGCCCTTCGGGCAATTTCTGAGGATCCGGCGCAACTGCACCGATGTTGTGAAATACAAGAAGCACGCATCAACATTGGCAGGACAACTTCTTGATCGACAATACCCTCATTCACTCATCAACAAGTCCATGAAGAGAGGGAGAAACAATCATCGCCAAGCTCTTCTAGAGACACATCCTGCCAAAGAAACCACTGATACATTGATTTGTGTCAGCACCTTTAGCAGTAAGTCTAGTCTCCTACAGAAATGCATAAATAAGAACTGGAACATCTTGAACAAAGGCAGCCGAAGGTTAACCAAGCCCATGTTTACCTTCAAACGCAGCGCCGATCTCAGGGACCAGCTAGTCCACATGAGAACACGGATTAAACAGTCTTTCCAAAAGAATACACTGTGGAACCTTCCATCGGTTAAAGGGTATTTCCCTTGTGGGAACTGTAGTGTCTGTATACAGACCTACCATACTACCTCCATAGATTTAGGCACGGGTTACCCCTGGGAGTTGAGACAACACACTAATTGTAACTCTAAGGGCTTAGTTTATCTTATCACCTGCCCTTGTGGACTTAGATATGTGGGGATGACCACGAGGAAGATTAAGACACGTATGCTTGAACATAAGAGTACAATACGCTGCAAAAAACAGATCAACAAGCTTACCATACATTTCTTGGAAGCGAGACATGATGCCAATCAGTTTTCGTGGGTTGTTCTAGACAAACCTAATATTACCCAGTGTTAGACTTGGCATCTTTTGGCGTGTTTCCCCTGAGTTTTTGCTTTCTGACCTCCCGGTTTTGACTCTGTTTTTGCTGGCGTAGTGTTTCTGCGCACTTTTCTCACTGCTGATCAGTGGTAAAGTGCAAGTGCTCCTGTGGTAAATTGTGTTAAGGATTGGTGTTTCCATGATTGGCCTGTTTGATTTATGTGTCAGTCCCTAGTAAAGTGCACTGCGTGTGCCAGGGCCTGTAAATCAAATGCTGTTGGTGGGCTGCAGCACTGGATTGTGCCACCCACACAAACAGCCCATAAAAGGTAACTCTGGCCTGCCATTGCATAGCCTGTGTGCAGTCTGGTACTGCCATGTCAACTTGGCAAGTGCACCCACTTGCCAGGCCCTAACCTTCCCTTTTCTTACATGTCAGTCACCCCTCAGGTAGGCCCTAGGTACCCCTGTGGGCAGGGTGCAGTGTATGCGAAAGGTAGGACATGCCCTGGTGTGTATGGCATGTCCTGATAGTGAATTACTGCCCATTTCGTTTTTCACTATTGCAAGGCTACCTGTTCCCCATAGGACAGAATGGGGAGATTGTTTATAACATCTTATAAACATAACTGGCCTGGGGAATTAGGTAGGAAAATAGAGTTTAGTATGCCTGAACTCAGAATCTAAAGATGCATCTTTTAGTGAAGGTGATTTTTACATTCTGTGTTTGAAAATACCACTTTTAGAAAGTAGATATTTTCTTGCTCAGTCATCCCGTGTGCCTCTGCTGGAATGTGGATTGCCTGTCTGGGTTTTGGATGACAGAAGGCTGGGGAGCAGGAGTGGCTCCAGATAGTCTAGGTGGGTCAGGAAAGGGCTGAATAGACCTGGGCTCCAGTTGGGGAAGGGGGAGGAGATTTCCTTGCAGCTCAAAGGGCCTGGTCTGCCTCTGACCATGCCGTCTCCACCTCCTGCCAGGAAGTCACACCAGAGAGGGCAGAACTGGTTCTGGCTGGGCACAGACACTCTCTGCCTAAGAGATCAAAGGATTTTGGGATATAAATATTGGGGCCCAGACCCTGACTTTTAGAACTCTTTTGGACCAAGAAGACTGCCAAGAAGAAGAGCTGGAGAAGCGGTGAGGAGGAACTACCACTTTGCTGTGTGCTTTGCTGTGTTGGCCTGCAGTGGCTGCTTCTGTCTTGGGCAGTGAAAGGACTGGACTGGACTTTCTGCAATCTACTTTTGTGAGTTTCTCCAAGGGCTTGAGGTAGAGCTTGCCCCCTGTTCAAGAAGTCTCAGGAACAGCAAAAACTTCAAGTTCTTCTACCCTCAGCACTGGGGACTGTGTGTTTTGTGCTGCAACAGAAGAAAAAGCAACCCGACGCCGTCTACGACGCCGCTGCCGACTCCGTGTCCTGAAGGCACCTCAGAGGGCACCACCACAACGCCGCACCCGACCCTGGTCTCACCGATGACGCCTGCTGCCACCGCCACTGAGCCGCTGCTCGGACTGCGACCTGTGGGCCCCGCACTCTGCACCGCCTCGCTTCATGACGATGCCTTGGTATCCCCGACGACACCGCTCCACGCCGAAATCTACGCTGCTGCTTGCAGCGTGGTTTGAGGGCACCGCTCGTAAAGTTACACGACGCACCGCCCTCATCCTGCACCGCAGCCTTGGCCTACCGACGCCGGCGCCATCGACCCCTGTTCGTCAGCCAACAACAGCGCTTCAGCAACGACGACGCCACTGCTTGCACCGTGACCTGCCAGCACCGTGACGAGCACCGCATTCACTTCGCACTGACGCCGCCACCGAGTTGCTGCTCGCACCGCGACCTGAGGGCACTGCATGCCGCACCGCTGCACTTTGCACTGCAGCACCCGACGCCTACCGACGCCAGGGCTCCTGACTTCAACAGAGAGGAGTTCGATCTGCAACACGTGTGACTTCGAGGGCCCCGACGACTCCTGCACCTACCTGCGGAACCGACGCCTGCGGACGACGTGCTTTCGGAAGCTCAACGAGAGGTCGCTGACACCCTGCATTTCTAAAAGGTACTGTTTGCGGGTCTTCACGACACCGTAGCTGGCCCGCGACGCCGCAGTCAGCCAGAACTGTTTGGATTTGTTTGTTCACGATGCCGTGATAGCCCCAGACGGAGCTATCGACATCAAGGAACTGTTTTTCAAGCACATTTTGATAACTGAAGATTTTTAAGTACTGTATTGTGGATTTTTATCGTTTTTGGTCTTGTCTTAAATATATCAAAATATTGGATATTTTTCTAAACTGGTGTGGTGTCCTTTTGTAGTGTTTACACTGTATTACTGTTGGTTATGTGCAAATGCTTTACACACTGCCTCTAAGATAAGCCTGACTGCTCGTGCCAAGCTACCAAGGGGGTGAGCAGGGGTTATTTTAGGAGTGTAACTCCCTTATCCTGACTAGAGTGGTGGTTTCTGCCTGGCTTTGGCACATGCCCTAGCCTACCAAAAATCCCATTTCTAACACCCAGCCTATTGGGAATATGACCCAGTTCTTATTCAGAAAAGAACAACGCTGGGTCTTTAGGCTGAACACTGACACCAGGGGTTTAAATGATGACATACCCTGGTTCAGCATTATTCATTCGTAATCGGGCTAAAGTGCATGTTATTATTATATATTTTTTCTTATATGCACTTTTAGTTTCCCCCCCTTTCGGTTGCCACTTTTTTAGAGTTTCCCATGGTTTCAATCTTAAACTTGGTCCAGTTTTGAGCAGAGCATTACATCCAATGGGCCGCCCATGCCTGCCACTGCTCACTATTAAATCTCCTTAAAGTTTTAAGTTCAGAGTGTTGCCCACCGTTACCTCAATAAAGCTTTGAGTTCAACTATGGCAGGTTGCCATGTTCCAATTGGCACTGGATAGGGTTTTTCAGCTCAAGCCACCCAACCGTTTATGCTATCAGGGTCCTTGTGCCACACAAGTTGAGCCCTTTTTTTTCCACTTATGGCATTCTATGGATATATGCCTCTTTCATGCAATTTGATGAATCCCAAAATAATTTTTCTGCACATCTATTTACTAACCAGTGCTGAGACTTGACGAGTTTACCATACAGGGACCTTATTCCGAGTCCTTTTTCACATACTGTTTTTCACACTGTTGTATGTTTCCATCAGTTCCTCTGACGTCATTCCCATGGCTGCCGAACTCCTGTTTACTTCTTACCAAGAAGTACACGGAGCTCGTCTTTTGTTTCCACAGCTCTCCGCTGAGCTCCGAAAGACTTCGTCAGTTTTTTAGATCAGGGTAGGCAGAGCTTAAGTTGAGCAGGACGTGATAGATTGCGTGTCCTAGCCTGATCCGTTTTCCCCATCCTGGTCGCACGGACCGGTCGGGAGGTTTTCTCTAATATGGTAGGCTCTTATCTCTTTTTAAACTCCTTATGTGCAGGTTTCCCGCCGCAACTGTTACACAGTGGAGTTGTGTGTTTCTTCACTCTTTCGTACCTATTTACAGATGACCTCCCGGTAACACCCAATGGATGTTTCTTTTCAGGCCAGCCACGGCATTCCCCCTTTTTTTGTATATGGCCGAAGAGACTGCTTACGAGGTATCTCATACACTCCCTGTGTTCAAGTGGATCACTGCCCCCTCACTTTCTGCACCAATGGGCTGTATATTTGTGTATGAAGGGCCATCTGGGTTTACGTAACCCCCCCTTCATTCCTAGTGCTTGTCACTACTATTTACAGCCATTTACAGCTGGTTACATTACTCAGGAGATTCCCGCACCTTGAGACAGGCTCACTCTCATTTTCAGTATGGAGACCTGCCTTTCCTAGAGGAGGTGGTGCGCTGTTCCTTTAGCTGTGTACTATTAGTGATTGCCGTCCCCCAAGCACTCTACCTTGGTCTGGGAATACTCCAATGAGACATTTTGTCTATTGTCATCATGTGCCTTTCTGAAATGTGTGTGAGTAATCTTTACGAGATTTCTGTGTAGACCCATTAATGTCCATTACCAATCAGGACTGCCTTAGAAATAGGCTCTTACATTTATCTTTAATATTCAATTCTGCCATCTTACATCAAGGCACTAAGTAAACTGTCTTTTGGAACTTTTAAAGCATATTTCACACTACAGCTCATTGCTTTATCACATTTCTGGTTACTAGTGCATGGACTTGGTTTGATAATAGAACATAAGACAGTCACCTTTTTCTTCATACTCCACACATAAAGTCAACTGTATTTTTTTGTATATGTATGACTGTACACTACAGTTAACCCCCTTTCCTGCCCCCTTTTCCCAATATAGGATTTTGGAAGCCACCTCGAGTGCGTGCGCCGAGGATGAGTTGCCATTAGCTTCCCCGACAGCACGGGTAAGCAGTAACGTCTTGCGAACTTCTAGCATCTGCGTAGCCATATTTGAAATTAAAATATAAATATGTGACACGTTAACTAAGAAGTGCATGTGGTAATGTGTATAAACTTTCTGCTTTAAACACATGTCTCTCCACAGGGACGATGGGGACCAGCAGTTCCCCATAACTGGTTCATCAACCTACTAGCTGGCTGTATCATTTTAGTCCACCTACCAGATTTGGTACTGTGGCAACACTCATCACTTCACATTTTTTCTCTCTTCACCTGGTCCTGAAGAAAGCCACGTCACCTCTGTGGAAGGCATTAAGGCTGAAACATGTAGACCATTTGACCATTTAGAGACCATGATAGGTTGAATATTCCTGCCGTGGCCCACACACCCCTTTTTAATCCTGACCCCTGGATGACCCATTAAAATTTATCTTTAGCATACCAGGAAGTTAGTTTTAACTTCACCCACTTTTTCTTCACTTACCCCCCCACGCCCGGCTCATCTGAAGGTTTTAGTATACCTCCTAACTATCTTATCAAAAACATCCCTGAGCTCCTCCCTCACAGTGAGGGGACTCCCTTGCACTCCTTTGTTGCAATCTTGACCCAGGGTGGCTTATCTGTGGTGCCATTATTACACATCAGTCATGTTGAAAGCATACTCAACCTCTTCATGATGACCTTGAATACCAAAAATTCAAAAATGTGCAAGAAGAACCTTCAGTCACCCTAGATGGCATTATTTTACGAGGGTCAAGAATTGTCATACCAGAGAGTCTGAGACAACAAGTTATTGAACTGGCCCATGAGGGACACCGTGGAGTTGTTGCCATGATATGGGCTTTACAAGACCGAGTGTGATTCCCTCGTCTTGATGAAAGTGTTGAAAAAGAGTTAAAGGTATGTCATTTGTGCAACTGCATCTAAGAAAACCCCACATCCATTGAACATTTCTGATCTTCCCAAGCATGCATGAGAGAAAATTGCAATTGATTTCTTTGGACCCCTTGACAATGGACATCATCTACTTGTAATTGTTGATGAATATTCCCGTTTTCCCCTAGTGGAAGATCCGTCGTCAACTACTCATGACAGAGCCATTGAGAGACTAAAAAGTATTTGTACAACATGGAGTGTTCCTTTGATTTTGAAATCTAACAATGTCCCGCCTTTCAATAGTCGAAAATATAAAGATTTTCTCACTCATTTGAATGTCAAGCATCACAAAAGTACACCTCTCTGACCACAGGCGAATGGTGTGGTCGAGAGATTTATGAGTACCCTCAAGAAGACCGATCAGCATGATGCGCTGGAAAAGCTTGATCTCAATTCAGTTCTTCACTCTACGCTTCTTGCATACAGGTCAATTCCCCATTCTACTATAGGTGAGAGCCCTGCTACCTTAATGTTTGGGAGAGCCATACGAACCAAATTGCCACAATGGACTACTGAGAGATCTATTGACATTGATAAACTCCGAACCAGTGATTCGCCTCACAAACACAAAATGAAAACCTATACGGACAGACACTGCTGTGCTCGAAGCACTGTGTTCAACTGAGGAGATCATGTCATTGGTAGCAGAAACGGAAAAACAAACCTCATACTTCCTTTGATGCTGACCCACTGAGAGTTGTAACTAGTAAGGGACACATGGTCACTACTCACCGTCCTGAAAAATCCATTGCGCGAGATTCTTCGCATTTCAAGCACTTGTCTCGATCTTTGCCAACTCCAGATGTCAGGAGTGCCACTTGTCCACCTGAAAATTCAGAGAGCCAAATGACTGTACTGATGTCTCTGTCACCAATACCAGTCAATGTTTCTTGGGGGCAGCTAAGGAATATGCTAATAAATAAAGGTGCCAATCCCAAAATTGTCCACCTCCTTTCCTACAGATGCAGATGTAGAAGGTAGTATCAGGTTTGGGCCAAATGGGGAGTGTACCCCATATTTAAAGATTAGGAAGGGGGTCAGGCAAGGCTGTGTGGTGGATCCCCTTTCTTTTTAGTCTTTACATTAATGACTTAGATGGTGTCCTGATAGATGCAGCAGCTGATCTCCCTAGGATGGGGTTCTGACAGTTACCTGTACTTATGTACGCAGATGATTGCGTGCTCATGGCTAGTACGGGGAGGGGTCTTCAGAAGCTTTTAGACAGTTTTGTAGATTTTGTGTCTGATTTAGGTCTCTCTACAAATGAAAGAAAATCATTTGCCATGATTTGCGGTCGCCCCCGGAACAGATTAACTCCTTCTCATATTGGTGGTACCGCCCATAAATGTGTACCCACATTTACTTATCTGCAGGTTCCATTTGACAGCTTGAGTATGTGGAAGCACTTGAGGATTGTAAGGGTATCCCAGTTTGAGCAAGCTACAGCTTCTCTGTTTAAATTTGCTTCTAAGTTAGGTTCTATGCCCTTAGACACCACCACTACTATATACAAAGCCAGACCTGTATCGATTGCCACCTTTGGTGCAGGGGTGTGGGAATGCACTGCTCACTCTCAACTTCAAACTAGTGAAAAAAAGAATTTGCGCAGACTGTTATCACTCCCATGCAGTGTTCCTTTCATAATAATCCGGTCCAGGGAAGACATGGCTTGGCAGTTCGGTCTGGACTGTTCCCATGAGGCACAGGGTCAAGACTGATTTGCATATGGCTATGTCTGAACTGGGGTGGCGTGGTGAAGCAAAATAACGATGGATTAAACCCAGATCTGTGACTGGGGGTGAATGTTTGCCAATGTGCAGCATTCCGTCCATCATCTTGTGTGTTTTGCATTTCGCCCTTTCATAATAGGGCATGAACAATTAGGGTTAGGGTATCTGGGATATGCCGTAATAATAGCACCTTTTATGTCGTGGCTCTCAGTCTGGTCCAGGCCTGAAGCAGCGTTGACACAAAGAGTTATTACAGATTGTTTGAACCTTGCAGGGGTACATACATTTAAATGGCTGACATATATAAAAAATGAGCTACAAGCTGTTAATAGAATTGAATTGTTTGAAAACCTGCTCTGCATTACCCATTCTGTCAAATCACTGGTGAAAAATGAACTTTTAAGATCCATAGCGGCAGAGAGACAGGAGGATGAACTGAGGAAGAGGTTGGTGGCGTCATACCTCCCATTATGTACAACACTTAGTATTGAGCCATACTTGCTGAAGATGTCACGCCATCAAAGATTTTATTTATTAAGATTCAGGCTTGGCTTGGCCCATTTTCTGGTGTTCTATCCCTCTAATGTATATACCGAAAAAGACCTGATACCATGCCCATGTAATTCAATAGTCCTCCAATCTCAATTGGGGGGAGGATGTAGCCTTACGGCTAGAGTGGTCGACCTTGAAGCTGAGGAACCAGGCTCGAGTCTCGGCAACTACTCTCAACATCCTGTGATTCTGGGGAAATCACTTAATCTCCCCGTGCCTAACAAAAATGAATGTGTCCGTCTGTAACGCAACTGGTGCTCATGTAAAGCGCTCTGATACCTGATATCTTCGGGTCTAGTTCGCGCTATATAAAACTCTAAAAAAAAAAAATTACATATGATGTTTTTCTGTGAGCTGTACAAAGATCAAAGAACCCAGATACTAAAACCGCTGTAGAGGTATCTAAACATTAGGAAATGCAAAGAGGCTATGGAATATTAACAGTTGCTCCAAACCAGTTAAGTATGCGTAACTATTTATAGATTTATTGCCTCTGTGGTAAAATATACGAGTGGAACCTGGAAATAGGGAAAACTTAACGGCTGGCTCCTATCTCTTTGTAATCTTTTTAGGACTTGGTTTAAATGAGTTGTATTAAGTAATCTTAAATCTCTTTTGGTTCCTGACGGACTCCGTAGAATAGTGATGTAAGTGGGTGGGTGTGGGTGATGGAATTCATGATATAGAATGTTCAGTTAACGGTTAAAAGCTGAGGAATGAAGCCATTTAATATCAAGTTCTGTGTGTGGCATGATCATTTGCATGTCCTCCGGCTGGGGTAAGACGCTTCAGCTGCTGTTGATTATGAAGTTGTACTTTGAATCTTACTGCTTGTGTGATTATTAATTTTTAGGCTTCCACACAGTAACATGCTGGTGAGCTGTTAAAAAGTCACATGTCTTTGAATGTTATGCTGCATACAAGTTTGGTGTTTTACCCCTTTGTTTACACACGAGCTGCTTCTATTTTATGTGCCTGTGTCACCACAGCCACTGGACACATAGTATGTGGTGGCACTTTTTTATTATTAGTTTTTTTTCCAAGCCTTTCTAGATCTGTGTGTATAGGCAAAAAAGCTTGCAAAATACACGTATTATATTATTTCTGTGGACATCGCTGTGAATTGCGCAAGATTCATTATTGCATCTTGCGGTTGATATTAGGAGTCATGCATTTATTTATATGGCAAATTAATAAAGACGCACTTTCTGTTGTTAAAATGACTACCTGATAGGTTTTTCACAGCAGAAAATGATGGGGCTCGCTGCAAGCTAGAGCACTCACAACATGGACACAATGATGTGTGAAATCTCAGCATCTGGTTGGGTCACCCTTCCTTACTCAGCAATCAGGGACAGACAAACAACAACCCTGGCCTAGGAACTTCCTTACCTTGAAAAACAGAAACTGACATCCTCCTCCTTACCCCTGCATTCTCAGGAAGACTAATCTACATCTCCTTGTTAAACAAAAAGCCTCGTGGAATTCCTAAGGGAGCCTGCTCTTTCCATCTGCCCTTCAGTGTCTGGGTCTCCTCCCTCCAGCTACAGGAATGCAAGCAATGCATTTCCACAGCCTGTGAAGATACCCTTCACCATCATCCTATTTCATGCTACCAGAGGTATTCAAATGGATTCCACTTTGCTTCAGTAATTAATACTATGAGACAAACTTTAAGGATAAACATCAGAGGACATCCACTGCATCATTTACAGAATCTTCTTTGCAATGTATACATTAAATGTTTGCTTTATTTACTCTGTATATTCTCTAATGTTGTTGTGATCATGTGGTTACTGTTTCAGTCAAGTGCAGCCTATGCTTCCAACCCCAGAGCAGATCAGCTGTCCATGCTGAAGCGGTGGTCTTTAATAGCCTAGCAGTAGACAGACTGTTTGCCTGATTCTAGGGTCTGTCAAAAGTATCTAATATATCACTATCTTGCATGCAGTAATGTTTATTTCTACAGTTTTGCATCTTACAGTGCATGCTGTCTCAAAAATATGCTGTTACTAAAACCCTGCATGAAAATGTTGACCTTGACTTAAATCTTCCATTTGTCTTCTCTACATTTTTCTTTAAACAACCATCTCCTTACCTTTTATCACTGAGTACAGCTTAATCTAAGTCATGTGCATGTTTTCCATAATCTATATATTTTGTATTTCCGCAAGTTGCTCACACCTCCTCCCAAAGACTAAACCTGCCCTTCTTTAAAAGTCATACCCTTTAACCTAGTAATACCTCATCAACTCTAGCCCATCTACTAATCCCACCTACCATCTGCATGAACTCACATACCACCCCACCCTAATGATTGTACCCAACTCCAACTAATTTAATTCACCACAAATACACTGGAGTAAATGCATGAAATGGTATCACTGAGAGCACTAGACTAATTCCAATAACCAACAATAACCACTGAATTAACTACTAACCTTGGGTTCTGCTCTGCATAAAACACTTCAACGCCTCGTCAGGGGTAGTAAGTCTGATATAAATGCAATTACAATTACAAGAATTCAAGATTTAAAAGAGTCCTCAACAAGTTCCACAGCTCCAAGTGGAACAATACTTAAAGACTATGGGCCTCATTACAATGTCAGCCCGACGGTGGCAGTCTGACTGCCGACAGCCCTTCGGTCCAACCGCCCTAATATGATACTGACAGTTGGACCCACAGCTGTCAGATGCAACACCGCCTTGTTGGAATAAAAATGTTTTAGCTGAGTTGTTCATGCATTGTACGTCTTAAGTTAGCATTCGCGGCACCATTTTATATTCAGCCGCCATTTTGAGCCATGATCTAAAATTTCTGTCTGTCTGCCACAGCTGAAAGCTGCTGCGATAGTTTTAGTTTCTCCAAGGTTGAGCCTTGCCGTACTAATGAATACACTGTTCTTGTTAGTGCATACCTTTCCCACTAGATAGGCCAGCTCCCACCCTTAGAGCGGCGGGCACAGGCAGAGTGACCTTGGCACTGAGATAGCATGTGCCCGGTCTCAGGATTGAAACTCATCCTTCTGTATCTCCTTTGTTCACCAGCTACCAACTGGAAATTTCCTGTCAGGGCGTGTCTTTATTGGTTCTGAATTGTACATAATGTATTGCCATGCTTGCTGAAGTCAGTCCCTCTGCAGCAATCCTAGGAGGCTGGTCAGACTGGACTCCACTCGAGTATACCTGAATAAAATATACTTGGTTTGTATTCTCTACTGTCTGACCGACTCTTAATTTGTATGGAAGGCTGAGAGGTGGTCGCGAGTGACCCGGGTGCCCTAATCAGGTCACTTCCTTCAGTTGGCGCCCAAACAGGGACTCCATCGGGTAACCCATCCTCGCCCGCGGATGGGTGAGGAGGTCGGGCCATCGTCGGGTCGGACGGGCGGACCAGGGATCCCTGCACGAGAGAGTCCTGAACTCGCAGCTGCCCCGTCTGTCTGACTGGTCGGTGCCTTGCCCAGCGGTCATCCCGACTGGGGTCCTGAACGGCAAAACCCTTGGATATGACCGTTTGGTCCGAAGAGTCGGCAGTGGAGAATACATTTGTTTGACCTGTGTGCACCAGGTGAGTTTGTTTTGGTTATTTGTGGATATGGTACCATTTTGGTTTGTTTTTGGTACGGTCTGAGGACCGACTTTGGTTTGCATTTGGTACAGTCTGGGGACCGATTTGGATACAAATTGTTTGTGAGCACTTTGCCAGGCAACATAACGAATTTGGCTTACTTTTGTAAATACCTGTGTTCTGTAATTTTTTGGTTTCTTGTTGTTGTTTTTCTGCTGATGCTCGATTGGAAGAAGCTCAGCCAGCACCTCCAGAAGGCACTCCTAATTTTGATATGTATGTGAAGCACGGCCTTGGCCCTATTATGTTGAGTACATTATGGCACAAATATATGAGGGACAATGCCGAGTTGCAGTGGGCGTTGACGGGCACATTTGATGAACAGAAAATTGCCTTTTTACAGTAGAAGCTGTTTGCAAGAAGAAGTAGGCAGTCTATGTTTGATTCCCTCAGAACATGGCAAAAGGAGGTTAAGCAGAGATGAATGAAAGCAAAGAAAGAGGCCCGTAAAGGGAGAATGCAAACATTGACTCAGAAAGTTGTAGCACATGATAGAGAGAAGCAAGAGATAGGCATTGAACGTGAAGATAGGAGATTCCGATTGCAGATTGACAAATCTTATGCAGCCCAAGAAGAAAGTGATGCGTTCGTGGAACAATTGTTGGATACTCGACCCCCACCCCCTTATTCCCCGCAGAGGATATATTCCGCTCTACCCTCCCAGGCCCAGCTGCCTGGTTTTTCTGTCTCCGCTGATTCTGCCTCTGTTACTGTCGATCAGACAGCCTTGGCCACGGCACCTCCTGTCCTTTCTTTGCCTTCGCCGTCTGTGGCAACTGTGACTGTTAGTACTCCTGCAACACCTATTGCTTCGGTTTCTCTCTCTCCAGCTCTTGCCCCCACGATGCAGCCGACAATTACGTTAGTGCCCGTTCTCTCTGTTGTTGCCCCCACTGTGTTCCTCCATTCCCCGACATCACTAAGTAGTGGGACACCGGTACGCAGCCCTGGGGATAGAGATTGAACGAAATTTAAGGAACGTATGGGGTGGACGTTGGTCCGATCTGATGTGGGAGATGCAGAAAACAGGTGGTGGCTAATCAGGCTGCGCAGTGGGCTCGTAACACCATTTATGGTGTGGAAGATGTGTGGAGTGTCATGAAAGATTATGAGCCTTTTGTACAACAACATGCCCTTAAGCATATGTCGGCTTCTTTGATCGGTCTTTGGGAGCAGCATTTCAAGGGTGCAGCAACATAGATAATATATAATATTAGGGATCATGTGTATGTTACTGATATGAAACCTGCCCATGTCTTTGGTAATGTTGCAAGGTTGGTTGCTTATCGGGAGAGACTGCTCGAGAAGAGCCCCACCCCGGTAACTCAGTTTACGATACAGGAGGTTCATCCCATCTACCATTCAGAGATACCGGAGCTAAGGGATCAACATGATCATGTTACTAGGCCAAGGGTAGAGGCTCGTTTCCAAGAACAATGGGTTTATACTCCATGGAAAAGGAATGAAGTCTTGTCTCTCAAGACTCAGTTTCCTGACCCTAGGAAAAATCCCACCGCTTAATATAAGGAGCTGACTGAAGTTTCCTCTTCGACAGTGATGACGGTCGCTGATATTGAAATGTTCTTTGGTTTACTAGTTCCGGTTGATATTTGGAGACAGGTACACATGCAGGATCATGTTGCGGAATTGGGTGGTACATGGGACCATATTAAAGCATGGGATCAGGAACGAAAGCCAGGCGATAAGTCTAGGGCGGAGATACTTGCTTTGCCAGGCCGCATTATCACGTATATGCATTCTATTATCCCTCCGAGGAAGGTTGATTGGGACAAGCTATTAGCTTGCCGCCAGAAGAAGGATGAGAGTGTGTCAGATGTCTTCACTCGGTTTGAAGGTGTGTTCTTAGACTATAGTGGACAAGATTTGTCGATTGAAAGTGGTGTGCGGCTGTTTGTTAATAGATTTGTTTCCAATTTGCTTCCTGAGATTTCGACCCGATTGCAGGCTTCTGAGAGCACTTGGTCCACCTCTTCCCCTTCCGTTATCTTGAATATGGCACAGTATTATGAGCACAGGGAAAATGAGGAGAAGGAGAAGACGGAAAAGAAGCACAAAGATTTGAAGACAAAGGTGTTGTTATAGCAGGCATCTAGAGGGAACGGTAGAGGACGAGGTGGTATGACTTGACAGCTTCCACGCACTAGCAGGCCTGGTAATACAGCGCCTTTGGGGGCAAATTAGTGTGCATATTTTAAAGAGGAGGGGCACTGGTGTAGCGAGTATCCGGTGCTTTTGCAGAAGGTAGCAGCTCCTAGAGGATGGGGGTCTCGTGGATGGGGTCGTGGAGATGGTGACCAGGACAGGGCTCAGAATGCTGTGGCATCTCAGGGTCGTATTGATCAAAAATACTTTGACGACCCTCGGGGCAAACAGTATTCTGATGATGACTATGATACGGATGAGGTGAACGGGTTGTCTTACAGCTAGGACAGCCAGGAACAGGGTGAGGGACCAGTTTGATACCTGTAGACCAACGAGGTCCGTACATTAGCGCGGATGTCGATGGTTCGACTAAGGAGTTTTTGGTGGATACAGGTGCAACAAACAGCTCTATTTCTCGTTCCTTGGTCCCTGGGGCAGCTCTGTCTGGCCATAATAATGTTTCCGTAGGATTTTCTGGTGTGCCGGTTGTAAGCCCCATTTCGAAACCTCTTGCGTTGACTATTGGCCCTTTCACTGTGGATTCCCCATTCTTGTTGACGTCCAATTGTGGAGAGAATTTGATGGGTTTGGACTTGTTGAAAAAATTGCATGCTACGATTTATTGCTCCCCAGCCGGTGTCTATATGACGATAGTTCCTAATGTGGTGTGCGATAAGCAGTGTCTGTCCAAAGATGCGCCCCTCCCTGCTGAAGTTAAAGATGTGCCACCCACACTGTGGGCAACGGGCGACACAGATGTGGGTTTGTTGCAGATATCGCCTGTTTCGATACGTGTCAAGGAAGGTGCTATTTTACCAAGCATTCCCCAGTATAAAATACCACAGGCAGGTGATCGAGCTTTGATGCAAATAGTGCAGGATTTGATTGAGAAAGGAGTGGTTGAAGAGACGGCTGCTAATATTTGTAAGAGCCCTATTCTCACTATTCTCAAAAGGACACCTTCGGGTTCCTCTGATGACCATACAGATGTTTATCGTTTTGTGATTGACTTGCGTGAAGTTAACAAAATAGTGATTCCCCAGTTCCCGGTAGTCCCTGACATTACAACACTCTTGACAATGATTCCTTCTTCTGCTAAATTCTTTTCTGTCATTGACTTGAAAAATGCCTTCTTCAGTAAACCCATTCATCCTGACAGCAGGTATCTGTTCGGGTTCACCCTAGCTGGTAGAAGCTTTAGATTCTGTCGCGCTCCTCAAGGCTATACAGAAAGTCTGAGTATTTATAGTCAGGCATTGAAAAGTCAGCTGGATTCCTTGTCGCTCCCCACAGGTAATGTATTACTCCAATATGTTGACGACCTGCTCATCGCCTCAGACACAGAACAAGGTTGCAGAGATAGTACGGTTAAATTGTTGCTCCATCTAGCTGACCATGGTCATAAGGTATCCCTTTCCAAATTTCAGTATTGTCGACAGGAGGTCACTTATTTAGGTCACCTACTGTCGAAGGAGGGTAGGAGATTGACCCCTGAGCGCATCAGTACCATTGTGAAAATGTCTATTCTGCAAACTCAGAAAGATGTGCACGCTTTCATAGGTATCACTTCCTATTGCAGGCAGTGGATACCTGGCTACTCGCTGCTTATTAAGCCCCTGCTTGCCCTAACACTAAAAGATGTGCATAAGCCCCTGCCTTGGACGCCAGAGTGTCAGCAGTCTTTTGAGCAATTGAAAACTGCGCTTTGCTCGGCTCCAGTGCTTGGTACCCCTAATTATGCCAAATGCTTCGTGTTGTACGTCCATGAGCTGGGTGGTTGTGCACTTTCTGTTTTAACACAAAAAGTTGGTGATAAGCAACAACTGTGTGCTTATTTCTCTGCTGTGCTTGACCCTGTCGCGCGAGCCCTCCCGAGCTGTCTAAGAGCGGCCGCGGCTGTGGCTGTCTCAAAAAGACAATCGGCGGGACTCGTTCTTGATACTGACCTCACAGTTATGGTACCCCATGCTGTGGATACACTTTTGAATAAGACAAGGACACAGCACCTCACCAGTGCACGTCTGACAGGTTACGAGCTAACGCTCTGTCAAAAGCACATTACGATTAAACGCTGTGCCACTCTGAATCCAGCCACGTTACTACCACTCCCTTCTGAGAATGAGGACATTGACATACATGATTGTATCTTCCGGATGGAAGAAGAGACGAAAGGACGGGTAGACTTGACTGATGTTCCCTTATCTGACCCCCAAGGAGAACTATATGTCGATGGCTCTTGTTTTAAATCACCAGTTGGCACCACAACAGCTGCGTATGCAATTACTACGCTACGCACTGTAGTTGAGACATCACGAGTTCCCTATCAGTCCGCCCAGACAGCTGAGTTAGTCGCCCTTATTCGAGCCTGTGAATTGAGTGAGGGACTGGTTGTTAATATTTATACTGACAGCCAGTAAGCCTTCGGAGTCGCTCATAATTTCGGGCGGCTCTGGGCAGAGAGAGGGTTCCTTACTTCCCATGGGACGAGAATACAGCATGGTCCTCTCATATATAGGCTTTGGCCCTCCCTACGAAATTGGCGATAGTGAAGTGCAGCGCCCATAAGAGAGTTACTGACGATGTGGGTAAGTGGAATGCTTTCGCAGATCAGACAGCTAAGGAAACAGCCTGAACAAAGATGAAAAGAATGTTTGTCGCAGGTCCCGCTAGGTGGGTTCCCAAGGTCACAAAGTTCGAGGATACACTGCAAAATGTGAAGGAGATACAGAGTGAGGCCACGATAAAGGAGTTAGCAGTGTGGCAAGAAAGTACATCAAACTTGAATGATGAGGGATGTTGGATTGACAAGTCAGGGAAGCAGAGATGGATGTTGTCAGATGCATATGTTCTTCCTGTAGTTACCATGGCCCATGGCCCAGCTCATATCAGTGCTAAGGGTATTTGCAAACTATTAGACCCCGTATGGCAAAATGATAATATTCCAAAGACGGCTGCACACCTAGTAAAGTATTGCATGGTGTGCATGATGCATAATCCTGGCAAAGGCACCCCTACACCACCCGGCAATTTTGCACCTCCCACCTTCCCTTTCGAGGTCCTTCAGATCGATTATATTGAAATGGACAGGGTCAACAATTTGAAGTATGTGCTAGTGGTTGTTTGTGCATTCAGTAAATGGGTTGAGGCTTACCCTACTAAAGAGAACACGGCCGTTGTGACTGCAAAGGCACTCCTGAAGGAGTTCTTTCCTTGTTTCGGCTTGCCCCGTTTGATCTGGAGTGATAACGGAAGTCATTTTAATGCCAAGGTTATCCATCTAGTTTGTGAGGGACTACACATAAGACAAACATTTCATGCTGCGAATCACCCCCAGTCAGCAGGTTTGGTTGCGAAGTACAATGGTACTCTCAAACTGAAATTGGCAAAGATTCAGGAGACCACAGGGTTGCAGTAGCCAGATGCCTTACCCCTAGCTCTTTTGTCCACAAGAACAACAGCGCATTCTAGGACAGAATTGTCACCCTACGAGGTCATGTTCGGACGGCGAATGTCTGGGGCGTCCGCGTAGATTTTCAGAGATTGAGTACCCTTTATTGACTGATTATTTGTACCAGTTAACTGAAAATTTGCGTTCTATTCACCAACAGATAGATATGTGAAAGCCTTCCGTCAATACCAGAGGGGCCCGGTCACAAGATCCAGCCGGGGGACTGGGTGCTACTCTGAACTTTTCAGCGGAAAAAGAGCTTAGAGCCCCGTTGGAAGGGGCCCAAGCTGGTCCTCCCCGCTACCAGGACAACTGTGATGGTCGCTGGCCAAAAGAATTGGATACATTGCAGTCACTGTCGCAGAGTACCCTTGGCCTTACCCTATGATGAGTGGGTGAGGGATGGTATAGGGGACGCTGAGGGAGAGAAGATACCCCAATGTGTATGCTGCCTTACAGAAGTTGCATAGACTCTCATCTGACATACACCAAGAAAATGGTACTTGGACTCTCTCTGGATGGTTCTGGAATATGCTAACAATGTGGGGTTGGAAGATCCTTATCTTTTTGGTTGCAGTTGCTGGTATTGTCTTTACATGTTGCCTTTGTATACACTGCCTCCCGGCTTGTTGCGCTTATTGTGTAAGTGCTCTGACACCTAAGCCAAAGACATCAGCCCATGACACTAATGCTGCGATCATGTTGCAGAAAGATATTAACGACATTATGCTGATTGACAAGGACATCTTTGAATATTGACTATGTACACATCAGCTTGTAGTGGTAGCTCTTATTCCTGCAATATGTTATCCGTTTCTAGGTAGTAATATAAGGGTTTAGCGAATGCTAAAAGGAGGGTCTGTTGGAACAAAAATGTTTTAGCTGAGTTGTTCATGCATTGTACGTCTTAAGTTAGCATTCGCGGCACCATTTTATTTTCAGCCGCCATTTTGAGCCATGATCTAAACTAACTTCTGTCTCTCTGCCCCAGCTGAAAGCAGCTGCGATAGTTTTCGTTTCTCCAAGATCGAGCCTTGCCGTACTAATGAATACACTGTTCTTGTTAGTGCATACCTTTCCCACTAGATAGGCCTGCTCCCACCCTTAGAGCAGCGGGCACAGGCAGAGTGACCTTGGCACTGAGATAGCATGTGCCCGGTCTCAGGATCGAAACTCATCCTTCTGTATCTCCTTTGTTCACCAGCTACCAACTGGAAATTTCCAGTCAGGGCGTGTCTTTATTGGTTCTGAATTGTTCATAATGTATTGCCATGCTTGCTGAAGTCAGTCCCTCTGCAGCAATCCTAGGAGGCTGGTCAGACTTGACTCCACTCGAGTGTAGCTGAATAAAATATGCTTGGTTTGTATTCTCTACTGTCTGACCGACTCTTCATTTATATGGAAGGCTGAGAGGTGGTCGCGAGTGACCCGGGTGGCCCTAATCGGGACACTTCCTTCAGTCGCCTCCACCAGGATCATAGATCCCGACAGTGCGACGGTCGGCGGAGCCTCCCAGAATGGCGGCGGTGCCAAGGCAGGCACCACCATCGGAATTACAATATCCCTTTCTGACAGCCTTTTCATGGTGGGAACCCAGCTATGAAAAGGTTGTCGGAAAGGGATCGGGCCCCAAACAGGGCCCCCGGCCATCGAAGGCCAATTAAAAGTGTCCCTGGGGGCACATGAAGTGCCCCCACTTACATCAGTGCACCGTGTGCCATGCACGACATGGTGCATTGCACACAGTGTACGGACGTGCAGGAGGTGCTGCACGGCAGCGGCATATGCTGCCTCCCTTTTCCATCACCGCAGCATGCCCCCGCCATGGTACCAAAGAATTTATGACCGCCAGCCCAGAGGTCCAACCAAAATCCAACGGTCCAACCTCCCGCATGCTTGTCAGCGGTCTCCTGACCGCCTCAATAGTGGCCGGCAGTCTGACCAACGGGTATTATAATGAGGCCCTATCTCGGTTTAATACCCACTCACTGTATAGCTCAATTACCATCTGTACCAATTTGAAAAAGAACAGCATTTAGAAAAAGTGAAAGAATTGCTGGCCCACCACCCAAAAAATATTCTGAATTAGACATCCTAGAATATCTCACTGTAACCCTCACTAAAGAGAATGTTATATTATATGATAACTTCAATAATAAAAAAAAGATTAATTATATTTGCTACAGCAAAAAACATACAGACAATAACACAATACTTTATGAGTCTCATGGATGGACCAATTAAGACATGCCTGCCTCCATTTTGCCAGCTGTACTCCATCAGGGGCAATTGCAAGAGAACAACATACCCTTAAGGGGAATAGATACCAGCCGTGCAGCTAGTTAAGATCTTGATCTGTCCCGCCAAGATCTTGATCTTGGGGAAAAACAAGGATCTCTGGGGCCCACAACACTGGCCTAGTGAGATGGGTGCACTTCCTAAGCCCTCCCGTCAAGTCCGTAATTTGGGTGTCATCATTGATGACTCACTAACTATGCAACATCAAGCTGTTAAGGTGGCTGCCACATGTTTTACCATCCTGAAGTGGCTAAAAAAGATCATTTGGATGCTGCCAGAGCCCACCCAGAGAACAGTAGTCCAGGCGCTAATCACCTCAAGACTGGACTAGGGTAACATTCTCTACCTAGGGACCAACAAGGAGGTGACTCGCAGGCTGCAAATGGTTCAGAACTCTGCTGCAAGATTACTTTGCCGGGTTCCTAGAGCCACCTCTGTCTCCTGTCACCTGCGGGACCTGCACTGGCTCAGGGTTGAGAACCGAATTAAGTTCAAAGCCCTGAGCTACATGTTCAAACTCAAAATAGGTGTAGCCCCTCAGTATCTGCAGTCTCTGGTCTGTCCCTATGTGCCTCCTCGATGTGCCCAGAGTCAGACTATCTCGGAAGGGTGGTAGATCGTTTGCATACCTCGGTCCCTCCCTCTGGAATTCCCTTCCCACATCTATTCGGAACGAAACGGCGTATGTCCAATTTCACAAATCATTAAAAACTTGGATTTTTAACCAGTAATCATTTAAGCTGCTATATATTCCTTGGTCTGCCCGGCGCCGGGAAACCCTTTTTGGGTAGCTGTTGCGCCTTAATAATAATAATAGTGCAGCGACATTGGGGCCCAGAGGTGGAAGTGAGCCCAGTCTGCCCTGCACCATCTGCAGTTAGTTTGAGGCTGCCCTTTAAGAATTTTCCAAACACAGAACCGTTCTGAGGCCTGGCTTTGAGTTTACTCTTGGAGATGGTGGGAGGAGAAGGGGCATTGAAGGATAAAATATAAGAGAGAAACAGAGGAGAGTAAATTGATTAAAGAAAATGAGAGGATAAAAGAAAGAAAAGGAAGGGAAGAAGATGTGACTGAATGGGAGAAGTCAAGGATCAGAGAGAAAGGAGAGAAAAAGAAGCAAGAAAAAAGAAAAGCAGTGGGGTAGAAAAACAGTCATGTGTGACAATCTAAGCAATCATAACCCTTTGATGACCACTTTTTTATGGGGCAAAAAGTCTGTTGATTCAATCCATCTATGTAAAGAGCAAGTGTTATCTACCGATCAGGGGCATAGGTTACTATACGCTTCAATTGTCCAACTGGATTTTATGTCCTCTTTGATTACTACTTGTTCATCTGATTCTTTCACACGCCTTAATGGTGATGCTCAAGATCAGAGCATCATGATGTCCTTTTCTAATATTTGCAGATGTATTAAGTCTGCCCTCCTAAAACCCGGAGTACCCCCAGTCAGGTGGTTTGACAAAAAATGTTCGCAAACACACAAGGTCCTGTTAGAGGTTCTGTATAAGACACTCCGATGTCAGAATGAGGTGAAGAGAGCTATGACAGCTTATCGTCTGGCTTGCAAGGAGCATAAGACCCAGTTAAAAGGGGAGGCTTGAAACAACCTACTTGAGGCTAGTGTACGGCGGGACAGTGCTGCCTTTTGGTGTGTGGTTAATCTCCCTTTGCTTGGTCCTGACCAAATTTCTAATCAGGCCACACCTATTATGCCGCAGGCTTGGACACACATTTTAAGGCCATTTACAACTATGTGGAAGATGAGTCCCCATTAGTCCTTAGGAAGGAAGGCCACACATTTGTATTCCAACTGGCTGAAGTGAGTCTAGCCATTTCTGGTCTCTCCGCTGGCAAGGCCCCCGGGCCAGATGGATTCCCTGGTGATTTGTATAAGTTCCTTGTTGATTTGTGGGCCCCCTTAATAATTCTACACCTGAACACAGCTGCCAGAGGCTCCTTGCCCCTGACGTGGCGCCGTTCAGTCATCGTCCCAATTTTTAAAAAGGAAAATAGGTCCAATCCAGCATGTTATAGGACCATATCTCTTATCAACTCAGAGGTCAAAATTGTTGGTCAGGTCTTCTGGATCGGCTCTCATCCTGGCCTAAGGAGCATAGCATTTTGTCTGATCTGCAATACGGGTTTAGGCCCGGATGGGGCACCATAGAGCAAAGTCTGAAGCTCTATCTGCTTGTCTGTAAATATACCAAGGCCAAGAGGGGTGCAGTTCACCTGGCCTTCACGGACCTCATCTCGGCCTTTGATAGAGTTAACTGGTCTAAACTGTGGTCTGTGATGGCACAGATGGGGGTTGAGACGGCTCTAGTTTCTTTTTTGCGTGATTTGAACAAGGCCCTTTCAGGTACAGTCAGATATGGCCCTAATGGGGAATGCACACTGTACTTTGATTTGAAGCGTGGTGTCCGCCAGGGATGTATATTAGCTCCTTTTTTATTTATTCTTTATATTAATAAATTGGAAACAGTTTGAACACAATCCCCTCTGGACGTCCCCAGGCTTGAAGGCCGACCAATCCCTGCTCTGCTTTACGCAGATGACACTGTTTATATGGTGCGGACTGCCAGGGGGTTACAATGTCTTTTAGATGTATTTATTAATTTTTTGGGCCAACTTGGACCTCTCTACAAATTTTGAGTAAACCGCATGTGATGGTGCTCGTCCCTTGCAAGACCAAAACTATGAAATTCGTGGTGGAAAGTCTCCATATCAACCAAGTGGACAATTTTCGTTATCTGAGTGCTCAGTTGGATTCTCGTCTTAATTGTCACCCATTGATTAACCATCATGTAATGAAACAATGAAATTGTTTAGTACACACACATAGGAGCAATCCAAAATGTAAACAATCCAGTATATCTAACAGCTCCTTCCCAAAGGGAAATTTTCCATGTAGTTTGTGTACAAATTGTAACAGCGTAATCAAAGGATCAGTGATTATACATAATGGGGTTACCCATTATGTTAAAAATTTAGTCAATTGTCGAACAAAGAATGTCATCTATCTTATAGTGTGTCCTTGTCACAAAGGATACGTTGGAGAGACTTACAGAGAGGTCAGGGTGAGAATGACCGAACACAAATCAGCCATCAGGACTAAGAAGAAAAATGCACCGCTAGTGGTCATTGGCTAGAAAAAGATCACAAGATAGAAGATCTTAAATGGTGCATTGTGGAGGCAGTCCAAACAAACGTACGGGGCGGTGACCTCACAACTAAAAGGAAAAAACGTGAACAATACTACATGTCCAAGTTTAATACGTATAGAAATGGACTAAACAGTAAAGAAGAGTGGGAGAGACTAATCTAACCCCTCTTATGCTTTAACCAAATAGGATCCACAAGCATAACCTAGAAGAAAATAATAGGCACTCACTAGTCAATACTTACTAGTTTATTCTTGCAATGCTGCAATTAAAGAAATAGGGACGTTTTATACTGCATTAAATATAACAGGAAGGAAGGAGCATATGCATGTTAATACTTAGACACCCCTTAAAGATGGCCGTAACATATAGTGACGGTAGATCGAATTTTGGTTTTTAACATAGAACATAGTTCGGCACCATTACAGTATTATGTGGCCGTTTCTCAATAATAGGTTTTAATTTATAGGTAGTCCGTTTCTTGCTAATGGGAAAATTAAATTTCCCTGTAGTCACACAAGATACGAATCTGTATTAATATAACTGCTCCAAGATGTCTGCCCCCTTTTTCCAGCCATCCACCTATTAGGTATGGGGAGGCTGTAAGCAAATATCATTCCGCGTTAAATACAGTTATCTTTGTGAATAAAAATGTTTATTAAAAATTTTTTATTGCAGTTTGGTTTTTCATCTACTACCAACAAACCCTTGATTTTCTCTAAAAATTGGTAGCGTACACTTTATGCGGCTTTTAATTGAGGCCCGTCCCCTTCAACGCTTAGTGAAGCGAGGACCTATAAAAAGGTAATACGCAACGCTATGGCCTACATCCTGACCCGGAAGAAGTTCGCGAAAGAGCAGGGAGGCCGTCCGTTTCATTGAAGGTGAGCACGCTGCATCGTACCCCAGAAAATGTTCTCGCTTGCAGCGTTTTCTGTTTGTCGAAGGGGCAGATCTGTGCATTTCCTACGCCGCGACTAAGGGAAAACACTTTATATTTAGTTTTTAACCACATTTTGTCATTATTTAGCAGAGTAGATATATTTACGAACTCTTGTACTGGTTCACATTAGCCATGGAGGTGAATTGACTATTACCAAATGTCGCTTATCGTTAAACTCTCAGCATCTTTGATCACTTACATACACCACAGAAGGATAGAAAAGTCTGTGGCCGTCACAAACTCGTTTACAGGTTTACTAAGGTTTACTAAGGCTCCGTATGTGTATTCACTATTACCAAACGATGGTCATTATTAAACTCTTTCATTCGGATAAACTCTCAGGATAAATAAGTCTGTTTTTTTTTCGTCCTATATCGAGCACAATAAAAAGATAATAGTATGTTTTTATAATCCACAGCTAACCTCTGTGGTTTTTACTGTTTCAGATAAATCAACTTTATGAGTCCGGAATCTACCGGCAACATAGCCCTTCTCACAGCACATTAAAACATAATAAATGTTATAGGCTTTAATAAAGTGCCTTAGAAATTAACAAATCTTTATCTGATTCAATTATAGTGCCGACAATGTTTTTAAAAATGTCGACCGTTTGAAAACAAGCTGAAGTTAACCACGTAGCTATCCTTATATATGATCTCTAGACTTATAAAGGGTAAGCTCTGTTAAAGCATGGAAAGTTTACGATAATATAATTATTAGGACCTATATAGTAATTATGTGGTCTATTCCAGAATTTCGGCCCCCATCAGCAACGGCCCTTTTTAAATTTAATTTGAATCATCATTGGCTCTATCAGAACTTTTGGAGGCTTCATAGGACTACAGAGGTACGTTTCTTGTCCTGAAGGTATCTGATAGATGAGAAGTTAATTTCCTTTCATTCCTCAAACAATGAATTTTATCTTTCTTAGATTGTATATCCTCATATTTGGTCGGATGAGTCTTTACCCTCTGACCAGAAGCTATTGAAGGCTTTGAGACAACTGAAATTATCGGGTCTCAATCATAAATAAATAGGTGGGTTCATTAAATATCCCTTTCTGATATATTGATGCTATGGATCATGTGTTAGTGTATATCTGACAATATACATTTGTTTCAGAGATTTGAAATTGGTGTTTTCTTAGACTTATATATATTTCTTAGTGCCACAATAAATGACTTACAGGATAGATGTACAGCAGTGTTTATAATGATAGCCATATGCTTTGATAAATGTTTTCTATCATTTTAAATGCACATGTACTTATAAGTGCCGCAATTAATTGCCTTTTAGTATTGATGTATTTCTGTATTTACAACAAAAGCTATGTGTTTTAATAGATGTTTTCTATCACTTAGATTTGTATGAAAACTTTTTGTCCTGAAGAAGGTGAAGAAATTATTGTTCACCGAAACGCCGCGTCGACTCTTCATAAGAAAGTTCACTTTTTAAATGTGTTGATTTTAAATGTATACAGACTGCAACTTCTCTGTGAGAAGATGTTTTTAATTTATTGAGAACTTAAAAAATGTCATTGCAAAATATTTTCTTAAATATTGGTATTTTCCATATTATTGTTTTGTAGCTTATTGTTGACATAGCTGGTAATTAAGACTGTGGTACAATCTGTGTATTAATTGCTGTAGCTTAGGATATAGACATAGCACATGATCCATACGGAGGCAAGCTCTTATATACGGAGATTTTTGCCCGAAGCATAATTCCTTGAATAGGGACACCTTGTGTTGCTTTACATGCCTTTTAATAGGGCCATTGATAGCATAGGAGATTTCTCCCGCAGGCTAGGGCTCACCCATTTAAAAACAGTTTTGGATATCTTCCCAGGCAAAATGTATCCCTGTAGTCAGGTGTGGTTGGGGGATCTGGGGCTATGGGGCTATTGCCCAAATTCAAATTGCTGAAAATAAGTTACTTAGGGGGCTCTTAAGGGTCCCACAAAGTGCACCTTCTGAAGTAGTCCTTGAAGAGCTGGTTAAGGACTACGTCACTTATTTTATAAAAATGTGCCCATTGCTGCTCTGGCTTTCAATCTGCACAAAGGGCGAGCTGGAACTTAAAAGAATAACTGTTTGTGATTGCATGGCCCTGGACAATTCCGCACAAATCCCTGGTTAAATTAGGTTTCAACCACCCTGAAAACCTTAGAGACCTGAGCTATATTTTGAGCCAAGCTGTATTGTTAAATCTGATCATAAACAGGTGAAACAAGTGTTTAGAGATAAGATGGTAGCAGATCGTGAGGCATTAGCTCTGAACAAATACTCAGTACCCCATGTGATACTGGTGAAATCTGTGATAGGTATGGAGCCTTACGTTGCTTTGGATATGTCTAGTTGCCATCAACTATTGCTGACTCTTTTCAGGCTCAATCTATTCCCACAGATTATGTTCTCTAACCTTTGCTGCTATAGGGATTCTACCTTGCCCATATGTGCATTTGACAACCCATCTATATGCAATGCCTTTCACATAGTTATGATATATCCCAGGTATGGCGAGTTGCGACATAAATTTGTATGGCCCCTTTTGTTGCCCATGAATTTTAACCAAGTGAGACCGGTGTTACTGTACTTACAGTTTTTAACTACAGTTAGAGTATGTTATTTTTTCACATGGTATCTTTCTGGTGTTTTAAAAGCAAGTTAAGCTATGATCGTTCTTTTATCGTTGTAACTGTGTAACTAATTTATTTTACTATGTTCAACTTTTATGACTTTATTTTTTTAATCGAATATAGTAACATTTTTTTAAAAACTGCTGTTAGTTTGAGGCTGCCCTTTTAGAGTTTTCCAAACACAGAACCTTTCTGAGGCCTGGCTTTGAGTTTACTCTTGGAGATGGTGGGAGGAGGAGGGGCATTGAAGGATAAAATATAAGAGAGAAACAGAGGAGAGGAAAGTGATTAAAGCAAATGAGAGTATGAAAGAAAGAAGTGGAAGGGATGAAAATATGACAAAATGGGAGAAGTCAAGGATCAGAGAGAAAGGAGACCAAAATAAGCAAGAGAAAAGAAAAGGGGGGGGAGTAAAAAAGGGTTTTATGACAGAATTGAGGAAGGAGATAAGGACGTGTGAGAGACAGAAGAGGGGAGAAAAAGAGAGAGCGGAAGGGGATAGTGAAGAGTTTGTGAAAGGAAGAAAGGAGAAGAAGAGGGATGAAGATATCACAGGAGAGAAGAAAAGGGAGGTAGAATGGAGAACTTGGATACCCTTAAGCAGGGGCACAGATACTACCTGATCATAATGTACCTAAACTCATAACTATACTTTAAAAAAATCCTAAATTAAAGCACATTATAGATAAAAAAGATCAAACACTTCAGCAAATATATACATTATAAACAACACTGCTCAAACGCAATTAATAATACACAAAAAACAATGAGCACAATACTTTATGTGTTTTATTATTCACGTGATATATTCTGTCAGAACCCCTTTCAGAGGGCCACGGGGCATGCAGGGGCTACTTAGCCCCACTGTCGTGGTTGAGGCCTTTTACTCCTGATGTCCTGGGACACGACCTACTATGGATCCTAAGCAACTGGGACAAGTACTTTTCTGCCCTATTGACGAGCAGTCAAAGGCTCCATCAGGGTTAACGGGGTGGGGGGGTGAGGGGGCAGGGGGTAGATACAGGTACGTAAACACAACTCGTAACTCAAAGTGCAAACAGAGTGATTCAGCGTTTTCTGGGCCCACTTGCTTACCATTGGTCCTCCGATGGACCTTTCTATCCATCTGAGAGGTGATTGGAGTTAGCATCAACAGTCAATAAACTTTTAATTAACAGTGCAACCCATTTGGCTACACAGTGAGGACCAGGAATTGGTAGCCAAGTTCAAAAAGGTTTATTACAAGTTAGTAATCAAATTCAAATAAACTATGCTCAGTATTATGCTATAAAGATACAATATGACAACAGGGATCCCCATACACCTACATTTTTTTCTGGCAAATTATTATCCGACAGACAAGCAGTTCTCAAACTGTTAACATTTGATGCTCAGAGAATAATCTAAGGTTCTCTCTCCTATACATTAGTAATCTAGAATTCAGAGTCCAGAGGATGGTTTGGGAAAAAATGGTTCTAGCAATCAAGGAAACTCAATAAAGGAAGTCAGGTCAGAACAAAAGAAATCAAAATAGCAAAGCGTTAGCATCTCAGAAGCTCGGTCAAGAGTCTCTATGGGTGAAGTGGAAGTGTCAGCCTAAGTCACACTTAAGCAAAAATCAGGAAAAGCTTTGGGGCGTGAAACCTTTCAAAGTTCATTAAGCTAGCAATGTCTCAAGGAAGGAGGGAATCAATGAAAGGTGTCTGCAGGAATCTGCAAAGGGTTGGTGAGAAATCAGGAAAGCATCTGTGAGGGACCCTGTGCAGAATCAGGAAGGGGTCTGATCTCCAGTCCAAGAGGAATGGTATATTATAACGGTTAAAGACCATTTGGTGACACCCCATTCAATCACACCATCAGGGGTCTATTGAAATCCATAAATCATCACTTTGCAGACTGCAACATTTCCAGTTTGTCCCACACTGGACATGGGAACAACATCTTTCTCCCAAACACGGGTGGTTGCAACTTTTGGACAATAGTTCATTCAGTTAGCGCTCTGCTTCTCCGTGTACCTTTCGTCAAGGTCCTTTTCTCAGGCTCCTGTTCCCCCGTATCTCTAGTACAGTGATGTATCTATTCTAAACTAACAATACATGTGAATACCTGCAAGAAATGTTGAGTTAGCAGAAAAATGAAATCAGCTTTATGCAGCATGGTGAAATACAGGCCTACTCATGTTAAGTATAGTATTAACTTCAATGGTGCACATTTAACATGCGAGTGCACATTTAAACACAAATGAATATGCATTTCTAATGAATTTAGGGGCATATTTACAAACCCCTATCACCATCAGAATGTCACTTTTTTTGACGCTGTGAAGGCGATACTGGCTTCTCCTTATTTACAAGGCAGCATTAGGCCACTGAGTGTGGCTTGACGCTGCCTTGTAAATAAGGCACCCTTTCACGCTATACTTAGAGAGACAGGGGTGGGCAATGGGTGTTGCGGTGGGCGTTCCACCGCAACACCCATTGATTTTGACGCTTCCCCATATTTACAAGAGTGGTGAAAATATGGGGCAGGGCCAAAATTAAGATCAGGGAAAACCTGATCTTAGCAGGGCAGAATGAGGAGAAATACTTCATTTCTCCTCATTTTTGCATTTTTATGTGTGCTGCATTGTGCAGCACACATAAAATCTACAAAATGCCATGCATGATTGTTTATGTACAGGAAGGTATCCCTTCCTGCACATAAACAATCATTTGAAAAATGCTGAGTTGCAACTTCTATTTGTGCTGCACAAAGCAGCACACATAGAAGTTACAAATCGCCATTTAAGATGGTTTATGTGCAGGAAGGGACACCTTCCTGCACATAAACAATCATTCCCCACAACGCAGGCCCCCTTGCACTATGGTGCAAGGGGGCCTGTGTAGGCGCTAGGCAGCTGAAATTAGAGCCAGCGCAGGGGGAATCGCAGCGCTGCACCGTATTGTTGTGAATAGGGGTTTTCTTAAGTGTCTGTGACATTCGTGAGGTGTAAAGTGTGGGCAATCTTTGTGCTGCACCAAGTGCAAACAATAAATCAATGTCCACTCAAATCCTTACTTTTATAAGAAAAAGAAGTATTTTATTTCTAACTCTCTACATGCAAAGGAATAGCGATATGCACAAGCAATAATACAGTACCCTTGAGGTCAGGGCTCTAGTAGTTGTCATGCAAATCCCTGTCCCACCCTTTTCCTTATAACATGTTTGGGGTTATTCCCCATTCACTTGTGGCCGTATCCAGGGAATGCTCACTAATAGATTGTACTCAAGAGTTCCCATTTGACTCTTCAGGAATTAGTCAAAAGTGTCCATAGTGCTGTAGGGCCTTTGGGAGCAAGTCCCCCGGGGCCCAACAGGCCCAGCTCACGTCTTACCCACTCCTGCAGCACGGGAGCATTCAGGGTAGCAGTGGGTGTCCTCAGTGCTGGCATCCTCTGGTTCTGATCCTGCTGTGAGAAGTCAGGCTGCTTGCAGGCCTCACAGCAGAACCCGACGGTGCAGGCTTTCCTTCTTGAGCTGCTCTGATGGCTTGTCTAGTTATCGGAGCAGCTCTCAGCTCACAAACATACGGTGACTCAGCCTTCCCCACAGGGGAGGGGGAGATGCTTTCTTTAGCTCCTTACTGGCACCCAGCGAGGGTTCAGTGTCATTCGCGGTGTCCTCTGCAGTCCTTGGGTAGTGGGGGGGGTCAGTCAGGGGCAGTTCTCTGGCTGCATTGGCTCAATCCGCCAAACGCAGCCTCAATCTTTTCCTCAGCCTATGGGCCAAACGTCTTGGCAACGTAGATACCGGCAGCCCCTCCTGGCATACAGGGTTGCCAAGGTACTTGGTAAATCGGTCGCAGACTCCTCCGGTGTAAACGCTGCCACCACAACTGTTACAAATCTTTGCGCTCCTTCAGCAGCAACTTTACCGTTGGCCCCTCCTGGCAAAAGGGGTCACCGCAGTGATATGGGCTTAGCAAGACCCGCATGGCACTTAACACGGGGCTCAGTCCATGGCGGGCCTCTCCTGGCAAACAATGGTTGCCTACTGACAATACACACGGGCACCAAACCGATCGGTGCACAGCCATTCCCCCACAACTCACTCAGGGATTCCCCTCGGCAGGGCTCCCCACCGGACTTCACCCCCTCCAAAGTTCTCCTCTTCCTCACAGAGCACATTGGTCATGGTAAGCAGACAAGCCGCTGGTGCTACAGACTGTCAGAACCTGTATCCTCAGGATCGCATTGAAGCTGATATGGTCCACCTCCTGATATCTCCAATGTCCGATAACAAGTAAACAGACATTAAAGGTGATCAAGCGGGGGAAGGTAAGGAAAGGAACAGCGGGGAGGGAGACCTGAAATCACAAAGAAAATCAATCAATATCCTTTGCAACCAAGCACATAGGTCTCTGATACACTAGTCCATCTCTAAATATGTTTATCCCCCTGTTATACCTGTAAAGAATAAAAAGGTGTGCTGCCTTATGCTCCAAGAGCTGTCTGTATGGAGAGGATCATCCACTGCATGTGTATTAATCTACTCAAACACAAAACAAGAAGCACATAAAGACCATGAATGATGCTACAGGTGATTAAACAGGTATTCCTATATGAATAGCACCTACCATTTATAGCAGCATGATGGCATAACAGGGGCCGAGAGACATGGCCTCTTGGTTCTCTCTAATCCTAACCTCTGCTGTGGAAAACAAAATATGGAACAGTGAAAGCAAACGGAAATGACTGTAACCTGTTCAAAAGTTACTTTTCCAGCACAAAACAGCGCAGTTGTATTAATTCATACATGAAGGGATCAAGGAACTCGAAATCTAATCCCCAACAAAGTCATACGAGGATTATCACCAGTTCATAAAAATAAAGGAAAAAACGAGGAATCAACAGCGGACTGCTGCATACACCATTATCCGATGAACAAAGCTGCACAAGTATTTTCCTGAATGGTTTTCCTAACCCCTTCACTCTGCATGAGCTAACGGCAATTGTAGCTCTCCAACACGAGTGAAACGGGGAGGAGAAAAAATAGAATTACTAAAGCGAATACCGTTCTCCCCAATACGCTCTTGGAGAGGACAATTGAGTACAAGGTTCAATACACGCTAACAGCGCGTACTCAACAGAAGCAATTCAATCCAAAACACTCCACCGAGTGCTGGATATGTCTATGTGCGCTGCTTGCGCATGACGAAGCCCAGACAAAACGTACACGGTCCCCAGAACAACGGATCCTTGGATAAAACATACAGCTGGTGCTACAAGCACCCTTACCGAACCTTCGGCTTGGGAGAAACTCCGGGACACGCAGGATTAACGGCACCGGCTGCCATCTGAATGTTCAGTTTTATGATGATGTCGTCATTGGTGTGCGCGTTAATGCGCGCGCGGCAGAGGCTGATGGGAAGTGTAGTTTTTTCCCCTCCCAATCTCATGAACGCTAATGTCAGTGTTCACTTCACCCACACGGACCTCAGCGCTGGTGCGCTCTGACACAGACTCAGGGCAGGTGGTCTTGGTTTTCCTGGGTGATGGAGTTTCACCCAGCAGTGAGACTAGCAGGCCTTTGCCTCCAGTCCTGGTCACAGGCAGAAGTCTTGCAGAGCTTCCCCTTCTCACACAGAGTCTGGCTGCTTGGCAGATGACAAAGTTTGGGGTCTCAACCTCCCCTTCTTATAGCCCTTCTCCAGACATCAAATGTGATTTAGGGTCTGAGCCTTTGACGTTTTATGTTGGGGTGCTGCTTCTTTTGAAGTGTACATTTCTCATTTTCTTCTTTCCTCCTGAAAGGATGTCTGTCACAGCCGGCAAGACTCCAAGGCTTATTGATCCACATCACAATTCATGGGAGTGACCATAGTTCACACCTGAATGTCAGCCATAGTGATATGTACATCAAAAGATAAAGCCCAGTGTCAGCCATAGTGATATGTACATCAAAAGGTTAATCCCATGATCCCAGCCATAATATTTATGATTCCCTTATCAGCCCCATATCTTTACTGAGATGTGTCCACACCCCTTCCTTTTGATCTATCACTGAATCAAAGAGCAACCTTTTAAAGTATAAAGAGAGAGTCTCTTCCTCCTTTCCTTCAGTGTTTCCCATTCAGCTCAGAGGAATGCTGAAATGCACAAATCTGTCTGGGGGGATTCCTCCGCTCCTCATGTCTTCAGCAGACAGGCCTGGGCTTCCCAAAATGGAACCCAGGGTCCTCCATATATGTAACAATGCAGGCACACTTACTCAGTGTACATTCACAGCATACTTACTGCCCAGTGCTGTCACTTCCATGCATTGAGCCACTACAGACACACATGCATTCAGCACACACATTCAGTTTCCACACACTGTTCAGCACTGAAGCTTTTCTATCCTGTTCCAGGATGTTCCAAGTGCAAACACACACTCTGCTAGCACACACACTCACCATGTGGTGCTGCACAACACTTCAACCTTCATGCATTGCATTCCTTGCAAGCACACATACACCCAGCACATGCTTTTATTGCAGATGACCTGCACAGCAGTATATTTCTCCTGTAATCTATTCCTCACAGGCCTACATACACCCAGTATATGCACTCTCCACACATGGACTAGACAGTACTGCTCTATCCCTGGACTGAACCCTTCCAAGGCAAACATACATCTAGCGCAGACTCACTACTTCACATCTACATGATGTAGGCCAAGAGTGAATTAAACACACAGCAGGTGAACTTTTAAAAAGATAAGTGAGCCTGTAGGCCTCACTCGTGATACAATGAAAAAGGACATGTTCACTACTACTGATCACTACACTGTATGCTGCCACCGCCGTGCTTATGCTGTTTAACTCCTGGTAAAGGCAGTAGCCTTCCACCACTATGAGGGTAGCAATGTGGGTGCCCTTACCAGTCCAACAAGACCACAACCCGTGAGACAGGCCAATGTCATGGCGCACATGCATGATCCGTGTTTACCTATGACAAAAAAATCAGCATTAGGATCCAGACAACAGTACAGTTGGGCACTCAGGGCATGGCATAACATTAAAAACATATCTACATTAAAAAACATGATACATTTTACAGTTCATAACACTGTCGCTGACACTCATACAAAAAGCAACCTACATGTAACACATAAAACCTATCTATCACCCAAAGACCTGTCTTAAAATAAATAAAAAAGGTAAGACTAAAAATAGTGTACACAGTAAAAGATTATGTTACTGAAAATGAAAAAAAAGACGTTTTTACAGTAATATTCTATGTGAAAATATTTACAAGTATTCCAAAAATATAAACAATTGCTACTTTAAAGACAATCATTACTGTTAAAAAATATTTTTTTAAAGTATCTGCAAAGGAAGAAAAATAAATACATGTGTAAAAGATGTAAAAGTATATTTGAAAAAAATATTTGAAAAAGTATTTTACTTACCTAACAAATTGTACCAAAATTACCAAAAACATTGAATATACGTTTTACTTTATATAAAAATATATTATCAATTTAATATGGTTTGGAAGCAATGTATAAACATACATATTTTGAACTGAATTAACAAATTATGTTTCATGTAGAGAGATATTATATTATTTTGTACAATATGTAAAAATCTATAAATAACAAATAAATAAAAAAACGTTTTGATTTAAATGTAAAATTAATGTTGGCTAAAGAAAGACATCATATAAAGACTTTATTTCATTGTTAATAATTTCTTTTTTTAACTTTGCTTTAAAACATTTATATTACCACAAAGAAAATATAACAACACAATTATATAATAAGGCCCAGAGTTATCAAAGGATTGTGTTGCCCTTGCATCATGCAAGGTGACGCTAGGGCAACCCAATCCTTAAGTCAGATGCATGGCCTTCCATGGCTTGGTAAATCGCTGCCTTGCGTTACTCTGCTCCGGGAAGGTGTTACTTGCGTGGAGTGTGGGTGTTCACACACACCAACCTATGCTTTTTGGTGCAACGCCAGATTTACCAAGACAAGTAAACCTGGGAATGCATCCAAATTGTATGCCTTCCCAATAGGGGCGCAGCGAGGAAAAATATCTTTATTTCACCTAGTTGTTTCCTCTTTCTAAGTGTGCTGCACTCTGCATTCTGCATTCTGCATTAGTGCTTTCATGCCCTCTCCATTTGTCAAGGGTACATAAAGTGAGTATGTAAAATGAAAAGTCTAACCTGCACTCCACTGTCCCAGTGGGAGCGATGCACGTTGTTTTGCTGCTTATGCCCCCAGTGCCCTCTGGAGTGAGCGGAATGTACACTTTCTCCAAGATGGCACCAAAGGGTAGGGAGGAATGGGAATGAGAGACGACAAGAGTGACTGGTTCATGTTGCTTCACACAAGAGGTACCTCGTCCTGTTGCTTCACACTTGTTCGGCCTCCTAATTTGCTATCTGACCATGGATCGCTCTCATGTCGGTTTGGTAGAGTTTGAAGGGATGAATATAACATGTGTTAACAGGTTTGGTCATACCGTCTCCTTAACAAGTAGTAAGACTATCACATCTCTGATACTAGGTTTGCACTAATCACCTCATAGCCCTTCTGTAGCCTCTCATAAAAGGAGTACATAGTGGTCAGCAGGATTTGCATGAAGAAACACAAGGGGCTGCAAATTAGGTTCATGCAATACGGTTAGGGCTCAAAAGTCTTGTCTCAACAACGCACTCTAGGGTTTTGCATCATGGGTGACTTTTAGTTACGCAGGGTAGTCTCCCTTGAGATACAATGTTGAATAATCTGCCTTTAACACTTCAAACAATATTGGATTGGTCTTAATTCTTGAAAGACCTCAGCACATGGTTCTTTAAACTCATTTAGCCCTAGAATGTCTCTTTTTGTGCTCTGTTTCTGAATTCGTCTCCATCCTTTACCTTTGTTTTGAGCTTCCACTTGTTGAGGCAATAATGCCTAGAAGCTCTATTTTGAGCTGTGGTTGGACTCTACAAATCACACTTAGATTACATTGTAGACAAGTAAGTGTATATCAATAGACTCTAAATTGAAAAAGAAGACTAAGAAGAGTGTAGCCAGTGAGAAAGAAGGATGAGAAGAGTTTAGCGATGGACTCTGAATTAAGAAAACTAGATGATATCTCTGTGCACATTTGAGAAGTGATGGAGACGTTGCAACCGCTGTTAATCAAAGATTTATACCTTTTTTCCACTGAGGAAGGCGGATACCTATTTATGGGGCATAAAGTGGGGGCGCTGAGGCATTGATCATAACCTATTACAAAGAACTCTCACTGATCCTGAGTGTTCAATTTTAAGCCAGTTTTTTCTGGATCAGCACCATGCAATCTTGAAATCACATGACTATCGCTCCTGAGGGGCCACCTAAGTTGTGGAGACCCTGATAGCATTGGCAAATACACAGAAGTGGCGATCAAGAGACTTGAAGAGATTAAGCAAAAATCCCAAGAAAGAAACTACAGAGGATTAATGCAAGGGAAGAGCCTTAGCCTTAGGGTACTAGACATTCATTAAGATGCAAAACCAGCAAGAAAGTAAGAATGGATGCAGCTTGGTTTCAGGCATTAAAAGAGAGCAGAACCAGGTGAGCATCTTTCTGGTAATGACAATCTCTTGGAGGGGGAAGACTAACATCTCCTGATCTTATAAACATTATTCACAATGTCAGTTTTCTGGTGGATTTAAATCAGGCTAACATGTTGCACACTGCACCCAGGTTGTAATTAATTTACAGTTGTTGTATCCATCACTTATTCTGATAAAATATTTTCTAAGGCTATGCCTGAGCCCATCTCTAATGTCCTATCCTAGCATCTAGTCTGACCTCATTGTCATAATCATCTTTTCAAATTTCTATAACTCATCCTTTATAAAAATTCCTCTGATTGGGAAGAAACCATTTAAAATAACTAACTGATCCCCAACTACTAGGCTTTTTTTAGTCTTTTCAGAAGCTCTGAGTGGATGTACAGAATCACAAGGAACTTAGCGGTATATTCACAAGAACGTGTGATAACTACCGCAAGAGTAGCGTAACGCAACTTTCAATAATGCAGCCTATCACGGGAAAATAACCCTGTGTCAACGTGGAATTCACAACAAGGCGGTAGCATGCGATAGTCACCAGATAACGCGTCAAATGCCAGCGGGAAAATCAACACCACGCCTAAAAAATGCAAAACGCGAACGTGAGAAATCATGCGATGAGGCCAATTGCGGTACAGAAATCAGCGAACACCAGCCACAGGCCTGTAAATCCCACGCGTCAGGTGGGAAAAAGCACCATAAAAGAACGGGAAAAAAAAGCCCAAAATCAATTCAAACTGCGTAGCAACATGGATGCACCCGGAACAAGTGCAGAGGACAAGCCGAACACCACTAGCCCTACGGAGGACCATCCAGGAACCCCGCTGTCAGGGAAGGGCAAGGACAAGAGGAAGGGAAGACCGGGTACAGTCCGCAGGAAGACCAGATCATCGTCATGGGGTGACAGAACACCATCAACAACTGTTCGGCACCTCCACTGCGGCACTGGCAACCCAAACCCAAATATGGCAGGCCATCCTCACCAACGTCAATACATTCGGAGTGTCCAGGAGGTCACTGGAGGAGGTCAAGAGGCGCTGGCATGATCTGAAAAGGCAGACCAAACATAAGCTCGACGCCAACAGGGAGGCAGCAACGGCGACTGGAGGTGGGAGTCCTGCGACACAGGAGGAGCCGGATGAGCTGGAGCAAATGGTGGCCACAGTCAGCAGTGAGGAGACGGTTGCAGGATTGGGGGGTCTGGACAAAGCACGATATGACCTGACCCAACAGCAACAGGGTGAGTAATGACCAGGGACGGGGGGGACGGGGGAGATGGGCACAATGGCACACATGCACAATTACGCGCAGCACACAGCACACCCACATTGACCCTGGAACATGTCCCTGAATGCCTTGGCACACTGCAGCACACATCCAAACGCCAAGTAGGCCCCCATTTACAATGTGCACACAGTGCCCCCCCTATTACCAATATCACAACCTACCCTTGCACATGTGCTGAATCCAGCAAACCAGCAGATCCGTGACCCACACTGACTATGCAAGCAACACTGCATGTCGGATAGCATGGCAGCTGCCCAAAGAAAATGACATGGCCCACAAAGCGACATGGAGGGAGCCAAGTGCGGATCACATCCTCAAAGGAGCAGGTCACACTCCGACGTGTCCACGTGCAACCACAACCCATCCTTTACAATACACGCAGCAGACCAACAATGCACCAGGCCACAAAAACAGTCCGCGAGCACACATGACCCAAGTCAAAAGCAAAACAGGCCCCGAAAAGCACACAATCCAAAGGCACCCCGCCTCAGGGGAGAAGGCTACACGAAATCTGAGCTGCAGGGGCAACTCCCCACAATGCAGCCCACACACATAGCAATGACAGAACATCAGCAATGAAGGCAATGTGGTACAAAGTGCAACACCAGCACCACAGGACAGAGCTCACAACAGGTTCCGCTCATGCGTAGTAACTGTCCACCCACATCTGGCATTGCCTGACACTGTGTGATGACAATGTACGGGTACTACCACACATCCGTCATGTAGTCGAAAAACACACTGATTGCCATCAAATAGCCAGCTCCCCCCAAAAAGTCACAATGTACATTGGCATGCAGTCTGAATGTAAACCTCTGCAAATCATCACCATACATGTGAAACTCTGTTAACCTGCATCTCCCCTTTACATTGCAGAGGGACAAATAACACCCCCTGCAGAGCACACCACACATCCCACCATTGATGATGAAGAGGACAACCTGCACACCCTCCAACGGATGCTGGACAGCCCCTGCACCCCACCCCCAGGAGCAGGCCAGCTGCCCTGAGGTGACCCCACCACCTGCACAGACCACACAGCAGGAAACACACATCACCAGGGCTGTCTCCCAGGACCCCCGACCAATACATGGAATTCCAACGTTGTGTGTTGGGTTGCCAGGTGGAGTTGGCTCATCGCTGCGGGTGGGTTTCGAGCTCGTGGCAGCCAAACTCGATACCATACGTGGGTGTCTGAGTCCCATTAGGGACCACGTACAGTCCCTATCGGACACCCCCTGTACGCACCATGCTCTGCCACAGACCTTGGCTAACCTCGCTGGTGCCATGAGTCCAATACAAGCACTGTCTGGTCAGACAGGCACCAGCCATGACAGCACAGAGTTGGCACGGATGCGGAGGGCAATGGACACCATGGAGCAGATGCAGGCCGGAAGTATGTCTGCCACTGCTGGACACCAGCGAGTAGTGGCTGGGAACAGCAATGCCCTGCAGTACTCCAACTTGCCATTGCTGCCACTGAGCCCTTCCCAGATGACTGCAGCGGGAACATCGACACACACAGCTCCGAACCCTGATGTGCCCCTGGCACACCGTGATGCTGCCCCATCACCTACGCAGTCTGATGTGTCAGGGGCACACAGCCATGCAGCCATCACCCCGCCACACACACCGGACACACCGGACACAGAACCCGTATCAGGGGCGTGAGAAGGGGATGGGAACTACTGTGTGAGGAAGGAGGCAGTAGCATCCATCACCGCCATATGGCCTGTCCCTGCCTGGTCATGACCTAAGCATCATGCCCTGGGAAATACCTCCTACTGACCTCCGGAACACCCTGGGACATTCACCCAGACCCCGACACAGACTGCCATTGCTTCACCGCTGGACAATCACACAGCAATCCTGCTGCGGACTGCACTCTCCCACTTCCCAATCACTGTACATTCCCCAAAGGACTCTGGTTGGGCCACCACTGGGCTTCCATGTGTTGTGGGCTTGGATGGGCAGCTACAGCTCCAGCTCCGTCAATCACCTTAATGTGAATAAAACATTCTGAATCACACAGTTGTGTCATCACTATGTTCACTCACGTATGGAAGTATGGCTGGATGTGGGGACGATGATTGCACATGAAGGTTCACCCTGATAACTGACATCTATGCGCATGTCTATCCCTGAGACACATGGGCAATTGGATGACTGTGAAGGTGAGTACTAGCTGTGACCCCATTGCACATCAACAGCAATCTCACAACACCCCAACTTAGGCACACGTCCATGTGTTGACTAGGGCCGTGTGTAAGAGTGACCAAAACGGTGGCAGGCCAGGAGTGTTATCCCACGCCACGTGTGACAGCAGAACTTCACGTCGCATACCGACTTACACACATCTGTATGGACACATTCTGTTGTGATGTATGACATTGCTCCACATGGGCAGAGTTTGGACACCATACACACATGGCTGGAGTCATGTAAGTGCACATGTCGTCCAGCACCTATCCCAAAACAATGTCTGGCTCACAGAGGCGGAGCTTTCCAAAGGGACACACCCCCATTGCACATGCAACAGTCAGTTCCTCCCTGTGTTGGAACGAGGCTCATTGTGGCACACGAGTGGACAATCTTAACAACACACCTCACAGTTAGACACCAGTGGAGTGGCATAGGCTTTATTGGCATGTGCGTTTCATTACGGACGAGGCAACGGCCACAACAGGCAGGGACATGCTTAAGACACTTACACGCAGCATGGGTACATGTCGAGGGGCAGATAATTTTGGGGCTGAAATGGACAAGATTCATCACGGATGGCAATGCTCACAGCCCACCTTGCCTTGCTGGACGAGTCATGTGTTGTTTGGTGTCTGCACAGTGCCCCATGTGAGGGGGCATGACTCACTGCACGTGGGGTCTGCATGGTGCTCTGCCTCCGGGGTGCGCCGATTGTCTGCTCTGCCGACAGTGATCAGGTGTGAGGGTCCGACAGGTTCACATGTCGTGCTACATCGCCATGTGTGTGCTCTCACCCAGCAGTGTGTCCGAATTGGCAACGTTGCCAGACGACACTGTGTTGCTCGGACCATGGACCTGCGTCACCTTGCAGAGGTGTGTGTGCACACGCATTATTCCATGCACATGCATCCAGAGCCCGACCGAAGGCAGACGTGTCCTCTGTTTTGGTGGGATATGAGAGCAATCTCCACTGTGTAACAAGTTGTTGGGCCATGTGCTGTGGGTGGCAATAGGATGTGGCTGCAGGTACGTGTTACTCGTCCATGAATGCCCGTGCAGCTTAATGTGCAATGTGTTCCAATAGTACGTCGTTGTCGTGTTCAAGGAACACCAGGGTGAGCCAATCCATTAGGTGGTCCGGGCAGGTGTGCTCACCGATCCGCAACACAGCCCAATAGGGGAGCGCCTCGATGTGGTCACTGCAGACGAGAAATTGTGCCATCTCCCATGCACAACTACCAATACATACGCAGTATGTCAAGGCATCCCATGCACGGCTGTCTCGGTTACACTTCTGTTTGTGATCCAACAGGGGGCGCAGACACAAGTCATAGTCCAATTCATCAACAGTTGTGTTGGATAGGCAGACATCCATGGAACACTCGAATGTGCATGTTCGGCAGTGGAACCAGGGCTGGACGCAGGTGACGTGGGCAATGCGGAAGCTGAGCCTGTAACTGATCCGCAGCACTGCCAGTGGCAGTGCGCCCAGTAAATGCAGCATACGTGCACGGTACTGTTCCACGTGACGGGGTTGTGCCTGTGCCCGGTATGGCCTGCCATTGCGTTGGTGCGTCTCGTGAACAGGCACTCTTCTGGACTGCGGCTGTTGTGTGGAGGATATGCCACAGCTCTGAGCAATGATTCGAATGTGTGTGCAACGTTGTGGGGCATGGGTTGGTGTTTCCGTGGGTGTCAAGGGCATCCCATGCGGGGGTACCACAGGCAGAGGCTTCTATGTGTAGGCTGTGGATGAGTCGGATGGTTCATTTGCGGAATGCGTGGTGTGGGAGTCGTCCCCATCTGCCATTGCATCTCTATCAGGGTGTTCCAGGCGCGTTCTGGACCAAGGTCAGAGGTGCAGGTGTCATCCCGCCTTCTGCATTGGGACAATGGTGCTTTCATCCCTGATGTTTGTCTGACTACTACTTTCATTTTGGGAATGTGATGTGGCTTTGTCGCTGAGATTGGGACACGGCCTTGGGCTCATGGTGTACGGATGGCGATGCACACACACATGTTGGCATGTGGAGCCAGGTGCCCGTGCGGCCTTGCGCTGCTTGTGCTATCTCACGCCGTCTCTGTCCCTCGCTCTCTCCCTCTCTTTCCTTTGTTGCGCGCATGGCACACCTTCTTCTCTTAGATTTGGTCTACCGGGCTGTGTGCTCCGGATTGTCCAGTGGGAGCAGCTATGACTCATCCTAGGGGTTGTTTCTGCTTTTGTTTGTCTGGTGTTTTGTGTTGGTGGTTGCATTGCTGTATGACTGTATGACTGATTCTCCATTTTCTGGCCACGCATGTATGTTTATTTTCCTGCTTGTGCGACATCAGGAAAGATGTTTGTTTTGGGATTCGTGGTGTTGGTGTGCAATTTCTTAGTCCGGGGTTGGGGGTGGTCCCGGGGGGGGGAGGGGGGTGTTCCGGGTGTGGGATGGGGTCCTGGGGTGGTGGCGGTGGGTGTTGTGGCCCTCTTGTGTCCGGGCCGCATGATGAGTTGCTCCATGGCATCTGTTGCCCTTCGGTTGTGGCCCTGGGCTGTGCTCCCTTTTGTGGTGCTGGCTGCCGTCCGACTTTACACCAGGTCAGAGCAGGTGTTAATTTCCTGGTGCTAACGCTCCTTATCGCCTGTTTTGTGTTTTTATCGCGGATGTGGCTGGTCGTTGTGAATGTTGAGGTGTGCTGTTGTCTCGGCTTTTGTCACGGGAACGCCTACTCTGCATCTCATTAGCAATATTTGCGAGGGTCCTCTGTGGCGATGTTTTTTGCGACTGCTATCGCGGGTATACTGGTGCTGTGGGCTGTTAACACCGGCTTGTGAATGGGGGGGGGGTAACTTTATCACGACTTTGGCTGCGATAAAGTGCCGTTAATTCGGCGATGGCTCCTTGTGAATATGCCCCTTAGACTCTTCTAACCAAAATGGTAACCCAGTAGAGCCATTTCAGATATGGCTGTGTGAGTCCTTTAGCACCATATTCCCCAGGGCTTGTTTGACCTAAGAGCAGTTACGCAATCCTTGTAAGCATTTCTGATGCCCTTGGCAACACGAAAACAAGGTATCACTGCAGGCTCACTACATTGCCAAGTGCATCTTCATTAGGATTTGATTTCCAGAGGATAGAAAAAGCAAATATTTAAGGCTTGCTCTTGAAAGAAGGTGTGTTATAGAACATCAAGATGAGGCTGCACATGCATTTTGCAATACATAGACTGCACAAGGAGAGTTATTCTGTTTTTGAAATACATATACTTATTAAGACAATATGTCCAGTAAGTAATTCAAATACATTTTTCTGGCATCAACATTATCTGTTGACTCCACGTCTTAGGTTGCTAATAAAAGGAACTGCTTTCTAGACTTAGGCATATGAACAACGGGTTCACTAATGGTAAAAATCCCCACCTAATAGTCAAATGCAGCACATGCTTATTATTGTTCGGGTTATGCACAGTCTAATAGCTGAAGGTCTTCACAGTTCTCTTTATGGTGATGTCCATGGGGATAACACTGTCAGGCAGGCACTTTTCCTTGGGCCTCTGGTTACAGAGGTTGCAGAAGCATAAATACTGGGCACATACAAGCCCCTAGATAGATTTGGTAATACACCAGGGAAATGCAGGAAAATCAGCAGCTGTAAAGGGGAGAGATATAAGCCTCCCACGCTCATCCGTAACTTGAAGAAAAGGCAGTGAATTCAGGACGGGACTCATTGCCCCCAGTGTTGCCAGTCACGTGAAGAATAAAACAATGGAGGGTGCAGACACATCAGCCTCTCACAATTATCAGATGCCCTCTAATGTTTATCTGGTGTTGTTAAAAATACAGCAATGACAGGTACAGGCAAACAAGCTTTGTACATTTCTTGGGTGTTGACAGAGATGTAGCAATGTAGTGGTGTAGACAGACAGGCTTCTCCCATTGGAGCACAATCAAGACTGATTTGCATATGACTGGGTCCGAACTGAGGTGTCATAATGGGTGAAAAACAATGGATTTGGATGCAACCCAAGTGATTGCCAGTAGATGAGATTAATTCAAGCATTGTAATCCTCACTTTGTTTTTGTTGCCCTAAGTGTGACGAGTATGCACAAACGTGGATCATGTGCTCACTATGCCATTGGAACCAAGCTGTAGCTGGCTGATGAGCCCCAACTGGTCCTGGGCAGCTTGTGTTCCTGGCCATTCTAGTTTGTTTATTGTTTAAATATTCATGCTCTAGATCCATGAGGATCCCTTATTCAAGACCTTGGTCAGTAATTTTCTTGATAGATTCTGAAATATCCCCTGTCGGGTCCCATTTGAGTGTTCTATAGTTATCCTCAACTTCTAATTGGGAAAGGATCTCCATTTTGTAGTCCGTGGTGTTCTGCAACACTATTGCACCACCCTTGTCCGCTGAATTGATCACTATGTCCCTATTATTCTTGAGTGACTTGAGGGCATTGCATTCCATCTTGGATATATTATACCTCACATACTCTTTTTGAAAAGGAGATTCATCACATCCCTCAATACTATTTGTTTGAAAGCAATCACTTTATGCAACATAAGGTGAGATGGAGGTGTGAAACTGGATGGAGGTCTAAGTCCTATGTTGAAGAATTGGGATCTGGGAGGGATTTTATTGAAATAGTGCCTCAAGCGTACCTTGCGAAAGAATTGGTGTAATTCCATTTTAATATTAAACCCATTAGGTAATGCTGTGGGTACAAAGGAGAGGCATTTTCTTAGAATCTGTTCCTCGTTTTGTGTCAGAGTGGGGTCAGAAAGGTTTATGATAGGTTTCAATGGATTGTTTTCGGGGCGTGGAGAGTTTACCATCTGTAATATTGTCGCTGTTTTTGAATTTCTCCATGAGATTCCTGAGGGAATCTCACTTGCTTCCTTCTTCTGGTCCTGCCTCTTCCCCAGCTCTGGTCTCTGCCATGGCCTCTGTTCCAAGGTTGGCCCCTCCCTCTGTCCATTGGCCATCCTTTAAAAAAGGACCCTGTTGCTGTTCCTGATAAGTGTAATTCTGGTCGTAGATTCCTGTACTTGTACCAGGTTTCTCTGTGTCGCTATCAGATCCATTGGCAATGGAAGAATCAGAGAATGTTGTGTACCTCCTGTAACCTCCTCTCCCCCTGGTGGTGTATCTGCCTTGGCTGTCCTGTTTATAGTATTCCTCTTGTACTTACGGGTATGTTACTTTATTGTTGTAGTAGTTGATATCTCTGGCTAATCTATCCAGTTTGATAGTTTGTGTTGTAGTATCAAATTCCCTGATTGTTCTCTCAAGACGTTCCAATGCTTCCTTAGCATTGAGGAAGGTCTTATCATCTAAGATCTCTTTTTTGAGATCAGCTATTTCCTTCAAGAGTTTCTGGTCCTCTTCAAGGGCCGTCTCCACCCCTAGGACCACCCAATGTCAGGAGCAGTTATTGGCCACAAAAACGAAACGTTTCCTTACATTTCGGGTTGTCAATGAATATAGCCGGTTCGTTTCTAACTTGTAGGCCTACCGGAATGATGTTTGCCTGTAACTATTTAGTAAGTACATGTCCATGTAACCTTGTGCGAACTAGTTTCTTTTCTAGTCTCTCCAATTTGCTGACCTTATCATTTAAGGGAAAGTCAATGTTGGCAGTTGTTGTACCCAAAAAGGTGGAGCTAGTGTATCCCTTTATCAATGTATTGATGTAATCCTCACTGTACTACAGGGTGTCCCTATCTGATATGCTCACCCGAACATACAGTCAATCACATTAAACGGTAATGATAAAACAACAAACATAAAGACAAATTACAACAAATGTGTTCTTTCAAAGGTAGAGATGTTCAATCTGACAAATAATGAATCACATTGAAGGGTGGGGATGTAACAACCAACTTAAAGACATTACAAAACAAGCTGCCAGTTTGAGAGTCGGGGCTTGTGAGGTAAGCGTGTCAGAGATCGCGCTAAGGAGATGGCATGTTTTTTTGCTAGTAATTTGTTATATCTATATCCATCAGTTGGAGGGAGCTGATGGCACTTTATATGTTTGTAACATTACGGACTCAAAACCGATACAATCGTGTTTGAGGTGCAGCTTTTCTCAATAGAAATAAAGATGTCTGTGAATTATTACTTCCACATATGCCTGCCCTTCACAACATTTCTGTTTAGAAATAAGGAATTATAGAATCTTTTTCTATTTTTCCGCCAGCCTGATTAATTCCGGCCACATTGCCCTTGAAAATTAAGGTTGCGCTTGATAATCTATACAGTGAAGTTGTACTCACTACTTGATTGATGTGAGGTAAACTTTCCTCCCAATCCCCACTAGCTACATTTTTAGCTCTAATTAATATTGGCTAATTACTTCATTCTATGTCTTTAGATCCTGTGGATCACATGTTATCCCTTTGGATCAGGAGCCTTGGGCCATCTTCCACCGAAATCTGAGACTGCACCACTATAGTTCAGTGATTGCTTATCTGTTGTTTGGCAATGAGAGAATTTTTCATTAACTGCTTTGAATAACCAGTTATTAATAAGGGTATTCTGTTCTAGGTTGCCCTAATATTCCTTCTATACCGTCCTGAAGAAGACCAGCGTGCAAGGTCTACAATTACCTTATGCAACAGTCGGGTCTGAACGTCGACATTGATTATTAAGCCTGGATCGATTTGAAAGATCCTTGTGAATGGAATGTTAGGATTGAGTTGTAACCAATTCTTAACTGTGGATCATTGCCTGTGAGCAGATAATGTGTCCTTACAGACATGCTTCTCGCATTGGCTAAATTCGAGTTATTTGAGCCAGTGGTGGACTAAGAAATTAGAATATATTTTGTGACGATTTTCTTTTTCTTTTTCCTTATCACTTTGCACATGAGCACTTCTACAAACACTTTCCTATACTCTTTGGGACAACCTTGAATACAAATGCACTATTGAAATCTATGCATTATCAGAATATTTTTGAAAATATAAATTGAATTAATTTTTCTACAAAAATCCTACGTATGTTCTTTCATATGCGTCTCTCTCATGCCACTAATGCAATATGTGGATTAATGCCATATTAGTTCCTTTGAAGCAATTGCCAGGAGGACTACACTGTTGTATGTACCATACGTTACCCAGGTCCTGTGGCTCACCTTGGGTTACCCCATTAGTTTATAACTGGTTGAAGAAAACAGGCACAGGCTCCCAGTCTAACTGGGAGCGCAAATCATCGGTGCTCAGGCTAATCTTGACTCTGCTTTCAGCAGCATGAAAGCAGCGTTAGGATTGGCCGCAGTGGACTCTGGGAGCCTGTGCTTGCAGTGGAAAGGAGCTCGATGAGGCAGGCAAGTGTTTTTTTTGTTTTTTTTATTTGTTTTATTTGTCTCGTCCTCTGTTCGTCCCCACCCCCTCCCCATCACTCTATCGACACAACAGCTGCAACTAGTTGGAGCTGATATTGTGGAAACAGATTGACTGAAAAAGAAGACAGACTAAAAAAGAGTTTGTGCTCACAAGGAGATAATTCCTACCGAATCAATTCAAGCCATTGTTATCGTGTGCCCCTAGCACAGCCCAGGAAGATGCACCTCATTACCAAAAAATGCTTTCTCTCCAGGTCAGGTCAAGTCAGAGAGTTTACACCTCCACACAGAAGAGAACAACACTATCTTTCATTGCATGTGTGCAGGCTTGACTTATGAGATTGGGGGTGCGTGTAGTCCGCTGAACCGTCCGTCCAAATAGTCCACTCTAGGGCCACACCAACTCTGCCCCCTTTCCTAGGTATTACAGCAAACAAATGATGGACGGAATGCTGACAATGCAAACATTCTCCCCCAGTCAAAAGATCTGGGTTAAATCCATCGTTCTTTTGCCCACTACGCCACCCCAGTTTAGACCCAGCCATATGCAAATTAGTCTTGACCCTGTGCCCCAAGGGAACAGTCCAGACCGAACTGCCAGGCCAGGTCCTCCCTGGACCGGAAACAAGCATCCTGGGACCGGTTTCAGGGTATGTCACCCTTCTTCAGCCAGGCTAGCTTGAATCCAGTGGCACAGTGAGCAAGGGACCCACGTCTGGGCATACCCATCCCACTTAGGGCGAAAAGTGTTACAGCAAACAAATGATGGACGGAATGCTGACAATGCAAACATTCTCCCCCAGTCAAAAGATCTGGGTTAAATCCATCGTTCTTTTGCCCACTACGCCACCCCAGTTTAGACCCAGCCATATGCAAATCAGTCTTGACCCTGTGCCCCAATGGAACAGTCCAGACCGAACTGCCAGGCCAGGTCCTCCCTGGACCGGAAACAAGCATTCTGGGACCGGTTTCAGGGTATGTCACCCTTCTTCAGCAAGGCTAGCTTGAATCCAGTGGCACAGTGAGCAAGGGACCCATGTCTGGGCATACCCATCCCACTTAGGGCGAAAAGTGTTACAGCAAACAAATGATGGATGGAATGCTGACAATGCAAACATTCTCCCCCAGTCAAAAGATCTGGGTTAAATCCATCGTTCTTTTGCCCACTACGCCACCCCAGTTCAGACCCAGCCACATGCAAATCAGTCTTGACCCTGTGCCCCAAGGGAACAGTCCAGACCGAACTGCCAGGCCAGGTCCTCCCTGGACCGGAAACAAGCATCCTGGGACCGGTTTCAGGGTATGTCACCCTTCTTCAGCCAGGCTAGCTTGAATCCAGTGGCACAGTGAGCAAGGGACCTACGTCTGCGCATACCCATCCCACTTAGGGCGAAAAGTGTTACAGCAAACAAATGATGGACGGAATGCTGACAATGCAAACATTCTCCCCCAGTCAAAAGATCTGGGTTAAATCCATCGTTCTTTTGCCCACTACGCCACCACAGTTTAGACCCAGCCATATGCAAATCAGTCTTGACCGTGTGCCCCAAGGGAACAGTCCAGACCGAACTGCCAGGCCAGGTCCTCCCTGGACCGGAAACAAGCATCCTGGGACCGGTTTCAGGGTATGTCACCCTTCTTCAGCCAGGCTAGCTTGAATCCAGTGGCACAGTGAGCAAGGGACCCACGTCTGGGCATAACCATCCAACTTAGGGCGAAAAGTGTTACACCAAACAAATGATGGACGGAATGCTGACAATGCAAACATTCTCCCACAGTCAAAAGATATGGTTAAATCCATCGTTCTTTTGCCCACTACGCCACCCCAGTTTAGACCCAGCCATATGCAAATCAGTCTTGACCCTGTGCCCCAAGGGAACAGTCCAGACCGAACTGCCAGGCCAGGTCCTCCCTGGACCGGAAACAAGCATCCTGGGACCGGTTTCAGGGTATGTCACCCTTCTTCAGCCAGGCTAGCTTGAATCCAGTGGCACAGTGAGCAAGGGACCCACGTCTGGCCATACCCATCCCACTTAGGGCGAAAAGTGTTACAGCAAACAAATGATGGACGGAATGCTGACAATGCAAACATTCTCCCCAGTCAAAAGATCTGGGTTAAATCCATCGTTCTTTTGCCCACTACGCCACCCCAGTTTAGACCCAGCCATATGCAAATCAGTCTTGACCCTGTGCCCCAAGGGAACAGTCCAGACCGAACTGCCAGGCCAGGTCCTCCCTGGACCGGAAACAAGCATCCCGGGACCGGTTTCAGGGTATGTCACCCTTCTTCAGCCAGGCTAGCTTGAATCCAGTGGCACAGTGAGCAAGGGACCCACGTCTGGGCATACCCATCCCACTTAGGGCGAAAAGTGTTACAGCAAACAAATGATGGACGGAATGCTGACAATGCAAACATTCTCCCCCAGTCAAAAGATCTGGGTTAAATCCATCGTTCTTTTGCCCACTACGCCACCCCAGTTTAGACCCAGCCATATGCAAATCAGTCTTGACCCTGTTCCCCAAAGGGAACAGTCCAGACCGAACTGCCAGGCCAGGTCCTCCCTGGACCGGAAACAAGCATCCTGGGACCGGTTTCAGGGTATGTCACCCTTCTTCAGCCAGGCTAGCTTGAATCCAGTGGCACAGTGAGCAAGGGACCCACGTCTGGGCATACCCATCCCACTTAGGGCGAAAAGTGTTACAGCAAACAAATGATGGACGGAATGCTGACAATGCAAACATTCTCCCCCAGTCAAAAGATCTGGGTTAAATCCATCGTTCTTTTGCCCACTACGCCACCCCAGTTTAGACCCAGCCATATGCAAATCAGTCTTGACCCTGTGCCCCAAGGGAACAGTCCAGACCGAACTGCCAGGCCAGGTCCTCCCTGGACCGGAAACAAGCATCCTGGGACCGGTTTCAGGGTATGTCACCCTTCTTCAGCCAGGCTAGCTTGAATCCAGTGGCACAGTGAGCAAGGGACCCACGTCTGGGCATACCCATCCCACTTAGGGCGAAAAGTGTTACAGCAAACAAATGATGGACGGAATGCTGACAATGCAAACATTCTCCCCCAGTCAAAAGATCTGGGTTAAATCCATCGTTCTTTTGCCCACTACGCCACCCCAGTTTAGACCCAGCCATAAGCAAATCAGTCTTGACCCTGTGCCCCAAGGGAACAGTCCAGACCGAACTGCCAGGCCAGGTCCTCCCTGGACCGTAAACAAGCATCCTGGGACCGGTTTCAGGGTATGTCACCCTTCTTCAGCCAGGCTAGCTTGAATGCAGTGGCACAGTGAGCAATGGACCCACGTCTGGGCATACCCATCCCACTTAGGGCGAAAAGTGTTACAGCAAACAAATGATGGACGGAATGCTGACAATGCAAACATTCTCCCCCAGTCAAAAGATCTGGGTTAAATCCATCGTTCTTTTGCCCACTACGCCACCCCAGTTTAGACCCAGCCATATGCAAATCAGTCTTGACCCTGTGCCCCAAGGGAACAGTCCAGACCGAACTGCCAGGCCAGGTCTTCCCTGGACCGTAAACAAGCATCCTGGGACCGGTTTCAGGGTATGTCACCCTTCTTCAGCCAGGCTAGCTTGAATGCAGTGGCACAGTGAGCAATGGACCCACGTCTGGGCATACCCATCCCACTTAGGGCGAAAAGTGTTACAGCAAACAAATGATGGACGGAATGCTGACAATGCAAACATTCTCCCCCAGTCAAAAGATCTGGGTTAAATCCATCGTTCTTTTGCCCACTACGCCACCCCAGTTTAGACCCAGCCATATGCAAATCAGTCTTGACCCTGTGCCCCAAGGGAACAGTCCAGACCGAACTGCCAGGCCAGGTCTTCCCTGGACCGGAAACAAGCATCCTGGGACCGGTTTCAGGGTATGTCACCCTTCTTCAGCCAGGCTAGCTTGGTATGCCCAGACGTGGGTCCCGTGCTCTCCATGCCACTGGAGTCAAGCTAACCTGGCTGATGAGGGCTGAAAGCCCGAAACCGGTCCTAGGATGCTTGTTTCCAGTCCAGGGAGGACCTGGCCTGGCAGTTCGGGCTGGACTGTTCCCATTGGGCGCAGGGTCAAGACTGATTTGCATATGGCTGGGTCCAAACTGGAATGGCATGGTGAGCAAAAGAATGATGGATTTAGGCCCAGATCTCTGTACTGGGGTGAATGTACGACATTGTTCTGCATTCTGTCCATCAATTGTTGTTTTTGCATTTGTCACCCCGAGTGGGACGGGTATGCCCAGACGTGGGTCCCGTGCTCTCCATGCCACTGGAGTCAAGCTATCCTGGCTGATGAGGGCTGAAAGCCCGAAACCGGTCCTAGGATGCTTGTTTCCAGTCCAGGGAGGACCTGGCCTGGCAGTTCGGGCTGGACTGTTCCCATTGGGCGCAGGGTCAAGACTGATTTGCATATGGCTGGGTCCAAACTGGAATGGCATGGTGAGCAAAAGAATGATGGATTTAGGCCCAGATCTCTGTACTGGGGTGAATGTACGACATTGTTCTGCATTCTGTCCATCAATTGTTGTTTTTGGATTTGTCACCCCGAGTGGGACGGGTATGCCCAGACGTGGGTCCCGTGCTCTCCATGCCACTGGAGTCAAGCTATCCTGGCTGATGAGGGCTGAAAGCCCGAAATCGGTCCTAGGATGCTTGTTTCCAGTCCAGGGAGGACCTGGCCTGGCAGTTCGGGCTGGACTGTTCCCATTGGGCGCAGGGTCAAGACTGATTTGCATATGGCTGGGTCCAAACTGGAATGACATGGTGAGCAAAAGAATGATGGATTTAGGCCCAGATCTCTGTACTGGGGTGAATGTACGACATTGTTCTGCATTCTGTCCATCAATTGTTGTTTTTGCATTTGTCACCCCGAGTGGGACGGGTATGCCCAGACGTGGATCCCGTGCTCTCCATGCCACTGGAGTCAAGCTATCTTGGCTGATGAGGGCTGAAAGCCCGAAACCGGTCCTAGGATGCTTGTTTCCAGTCCAGGGAGGACCTGGCCTGGCAGTTCGGGCTGGACTTTTCCCATTGGGCGCAGGGTCAAGACTGATTTGCATATGGCTGGGTCCAAACTGGAATGGCATGGTGAGCAAAAGAATGATGGATTTAGGCCCAGATCTCTGTACTGGGGTGAATGTACGACATTGTTCTGCATTCTGTCCATCAATTGTTGTTTTTGCATTTGTCACCCCGAGTGGGACGGGTATGCCCAGACGTGGATCCCGTGCTCTCCATGCCACTGGAGTCAAGCTATCCTGGCTGATGAGGGCTGAAAGCCCGAAACCGGTCCTAGGATGCTTGTTTCCAGTCCAGGGAGGACCTGGCCTGGCAGTTCGGGCTGGACTGTTCCCATTGGGCGCAGGGTCAAGACTGATTTGCATATGGCTGGGTCCAAACTGGAATGGCATGGTGAGCAAAAGAATGATGGATTTAGGCCCAGATCTCTGTACTGGGGTGAATGTACGACATTGTTCTGCATTCTGTCCATCAATTGTTGTTTTTGCATTTGTCACCCCGAGTGGGACGGGTATGCCCAGACGTGGGTCCCGTGCTCTCCATGCCACTGGAGTCATGCTATCCTGGCTGATGAGGGCTGAAAGCCCGAAATCGGTCCTAGGATGCTTGTTTCCAGTCCAGGGAGGACCTGGCCTGGCAGTTCGGGCTGGACTGTTCCCATTGGGCGCAGGGTCAAGACTGATTTGCATATGGCTGGGTCCAAACTGGAATGGCATGGTGAGCAAAAGAATGATGGATTTAGGCCCAGATCTCTGTACTGGGGTGAATGTACGACATTGTTCTGCATTCTGTCCATCAATTGTTGTTTTTGCATTTGTCACCCCGAGTGGGACGGGTATGCCCAGACGTGGATCCCGTGCTCTCCATGCCACTGGAGTCAAGCTATCTTGGCTGATGAGGGCTGAAAGCCCGAAACCGGTCCTAGGATGCTTGTTTCCAGTCCAGGGAGGACCTGGCCTGGCAGTTCGGGCTGGACTTTTCCCATTGGGCGCAGGGTCAAGACTGATTTGCATATGGCTGGGTCCAAACTGGAATGGCATGGTGAGCAAAAGAATGATGGATTTAGGCCCAGATCTCTGTACTGGGGTGAATGTACGACATTGTTCTGCATTCTGTCCATCAATTGTTGTTTTTGCATTTGTCACCCGAGTGGGACGGGTATGCCCAGACGTGGATCCCGTGCTCTCCATGCCACTGGAGTCAAGCTATCCTGGCTGATGAGGGCTGAAAGCCCGAAACCGGTCCTAGGATGCTTGTTTCCAGTCCAGGGAGGACCTGGCCTGGCAGTTCGGGCTGGACTGTTCCCATTGGGCGCAGGGTCAAGACTGATTTGCATATGGCTGGGTCCAAACTGGAATGGCATGGTGAGCAAAAGAATGATGGATTTAGGCCCAGATCTCTGTACTGGGGTGAATGTACGACATTGTTCTGCATTCTGTCCATCAATTGTTGTTTTTCCCTTTCCTAGGTAATCCACCTCCTGAGAGCCATTTCCCCTGCACTGGTAATACTAGAGTAAGGGCAAAGGAGTTCCCTCATTTGAATGACGCTAAGCACCAATGCAAATAAGACAATGCTCCCTTGACAATTATACATTACTTTTGTAATATGGATGTTACTCCAGAGGTGCAAAATGTGGGAACAAATACCCACTGCACCTGGTAATGTGGCCACTGAGAACTCTAAAAATTATTTTACCATGAAACGTAGATGCCATTTGTGCAAAAGCAAATGGAAATGTCTATTCAGAAAAAAACGATTAGATTTCCCATTGGAGAAAGCATGAGACCACAGCTAAGAAGCCTTGTTTTAACAAAGTGACTTTTAACAGTTTAGAGATGCTTTGAAGAATGTGCAGGTGTTTTATATAAATGTCTTCACAACCTCTTGGGATCCTAGTGACAAATGCAGAAAAGTTAATAGCCCGTTTCATGACTGTGATGACAGGGAAAATTCATTTCTGGTTCGACTCTGCCGCTTCTTATGGTGCTACCAGAGCAACAGGGCTCACTTCTCTGTGCCCGTGGAAAATCCACTCAGATAGAAAAACTCGTTAATCTCATATCAGCAAATGCTTTGTACCATTTCCATTAAATGAATGCGACGGGGCTGAAGCGATGTGGATCCAAGCACGAGCCATAACTCTCTCTCTCCTAAAGGTGTCAGGGCAGTGGCTTGCTTTAGTTTTCCAGGAAAAGGCTGGTTTTGTCTTTGCCCAGTGACTGCTTGTTAAACAGTTGAAAAGACTGTGCCTCTGTGGCGTAACAATGTGTGAGAGAATACTGCACATAGACACCTAACTTGAGTGACATTACAAAGCCCATTCCTCCCAATCAGACACTCCAAAATGTCCTCTGTAGTGCACAATAGTTATCACTTCTGTTAAGTCAATGAGGCTTTGATAGTTCAGTGAAATACGCATAGATGCATAGGATCTCAGCGTGGACTACATCTCACTGAATCCTGTTGTTAAGTGAAAGCCCAGAACTGGAACAGTGTCCCAGTGTCATGGAGTAATCTTAATCTTGTCAGTACACAGAGTTCAATTTCTGCAGAAAGAAACATGACCCCCCCCCCACATCACATACATCCCCTTTTCTGGCATGCAAACATCCCAATATAGTGCCTAAACCCATTTATACCGCTCCTTTTAGCCAATACATTCTACTTTTGAACTTCGCCTCATCTTTTTCTGAATCCTCTTTAGAGTTATTGTTGCCTATTTGGAAACAAGCCAATGTTCCAATGTGTGATCGGTATAGTTTGCACAGACTCTGTAGTTTGCTCGCTCTTTGCAGGCCTTGATTTTATTGCTTATTCCCCTTGCACCTGAACCAATTTTTACAAGGGAGGGGCTGATACACCATGGGGCATATTTATGAATTCTGGCACAACGCTGCTTTGCGGCAGCGTTGCATCAGAAAAACTTGCGCTGTGTTGCAGCCTTTCCTTGCAACATGGATACACCGTATTTATGGTATGGCGCACCATATCGCAAGTACTGAAGGTGCGTAAAAAATTCTGACGCATCGGTGAGAAGAATGATGCAAAGTGTTACAACGCATCTACTACCTACATGACACAAAGCTGTTTTGCATGCCATAATGCACCTTTACATGCGCAAATCAGCTTTGCGTCATGCATTAGTGTGTTGAGTGGCGGGAAGCCTAAAAAAACTATGCACTTGGATGCACAGAACATCTGAACACCAATAACTGGAAATAATGGAGGGAGCGCCATCAACAAGCAGTGAGGGCAACAACCCCAACCCCAGTCTAGATGACCAGGCAGCAATCCAGGGAAAGAGGAAGACCACTTTCAGTGAGGAGGAGAACCAAATATTAATATCTGAGGTGACAAAGAATGAACACCATCTCTTTGTCACCTCCAAATTAGCATTATGGAAGAAGGAAGACATTTGGCAAGCCATAGTGGATGCATTCAGCAGTGTAGGCCAAACAAAAAAGACAGTGCTGGAGTGCAAGAAGAGGTGGCACGACTACAAGCACATGACCAAAGAGAAACTGTCCAGGAACCTTCGGGCAGTCAAGAGGACCGAAGGAGGATCTGATGTCCAGGAGGAGTTGGATCCATTTGAGGAGCAGGTAGCGTCACTCATCCCAACAGAATTGGTGGCAGGAGTTCCCCGACAGGAGAGTGCTGCAGTCGAGGATCAGGAAGAACTACAGGTAAAGTGAAAATAAGGGACAATATGGTTCAAATTGTCATGCAGTGCAGCAAGACACTTTGCAGCACTGTGCTGCGCTGTGTGCTAGGGAAAGGACAGGAATGTCTCACATAATAACTCATCAATCACATAACTGTGAATTAATTGCCCAGTCACAATTTTTCATGTCCAGCCCTGACAAGTTTCTCTGATCTATGTGTGATGTGTTGCCCCAGTCCAGGTTGCCCATTGAATCCTAGCAATTGTAGTGTAATCTACAACATGAATGACCAGGACTACAAGTCCCACAGTACAAAGCAAACAATCTGGACTAGAGCAGTACATCATGCATGGACCTTGGAAACTGTACAGATATGTCAGTGCCAATGCAGGCCCCCTTGCACCATGAAGTAAGCATGCTTGCTTTGGGTCTAGGCAGCCAAAAGTGGAATGTAATGTAATGTAAAGCAATGTCATTTGCCAGAAGGTTAACTTCTCACCCAAGAGGGTATCCAGGTGTTGAGTATGTGCAGGCTCTCCAAGTTGGATCACGGGAAGAGCTAGGTGTACAGTCACTAGCACTAAACCATATTACACACAGATTGTAATTGTGTTGTATTGTAATTGCATTTATATAGCGCTTACTACCCCTGACAAGGCGTAGAAGTTCTTTTTTGGCGAGTAGCACGCTACTCCGGAACCCATAAAGGATTAGTGATGAATTAGTATAGTGAAATACGAAAGCAATTTGAGTGGTGGATATGTTTGTCAATCAATCAATCAATTAAATCTTTATTCGATTTCATGTATTGAAACCATAAAACACAAGATAAAATATAAAATATAATAAATACGATCCACACGGAGACATACCAGGTTTAACAATAATATATACAAGTAAAAATTACAGAGTTACCAAGGCTCCAATAACATATCAATGGTGCCAGATAAACAAATCACTCTAGATAATACAGTAGGTCCTCGCACATAATCGAATTGATGAATGAACAAGCAAGATAAACAGGCAAGGTGCATGGTGCCAGGGATAGTGTCGGGAATCAAGCTAGTTAGTCACAGCTAGCTCTAAGCCTGATAGCAGATTTAAAAAAATCAGCACGTAAAAAACAGTGCTACCCAACAGCATTTGTAGAAAAATAAAAGATGGTCGTACTTGCCTAAAATTGGCCTTTTTCAAAATGGGAATTAAAAAGGACTTTCTGGGGGTATCATAAAATGGGCAAAACATCATAAAATTAACCATGTCCTGTGGAGATATTCCATTGCAGCCACAGGAAGACAAGATTTGTCCCTTATTTTCACCCCTGGGGTGGACAAGAAGGAGGTGGAAAAGATCGAACAGGAACCTGGTCAGTAGAAAGCGGTCATATGAATTTATGAATCCAGTAAGTACGGCTCAACCATCTAGGTGGTCCTTAACATGAAGAAGCGACGTATGCTGGGCTTCAGTAGCTCCTTCACCTCCCTTGCCATGATCTGATATTCATGGAAGGCCACCTTAATAAGGTTCAGATCCTTCTTGTTAGTCACATCAGGATTAGTGTAAAGATCTCCTCTCCCCGTGCTCGTTAAGCTCTTTCGGACATATCTAAGCCACAGTACCCGGGAAGCGTGGTCAAGAGCCAGACAATCTTTTAGGATCACTTTACTTAATGTGGCCCCCTTCTCAGCCCAGATTTTTAACCAGAGAAACACAGAGTGAAATGCTATCAAGTCGGTGATGTAGATCATACCTAGCTCCTCATGAGCAGTTATAGAGGGGGTACCCTGAGTAACAGATAAAGGCTTTCTAAAAAAAAAAAAATCCAGGATTTGTACATCGTCTGTGGCAGTGTATCCCCAAATTTCACTGCCATAAAGTGCCTTTGAGAGACACTTGGCCCTGTGAAGCTTCAAAAGAGCCCCCACCGGTCTTTTCCCTAGTCTAGGGGCAAAATTGAAAATAGCTGCAGTCCCCCTGGTAAGATCGTTTTTCTTGTGAGTCAGTTGGGGCCCCCATTTCATTTTATCGTTTAGTAGTACCCCAAGATAAGAAAACACGCTCGACCTTGGGATGGGAGGGGGCCCAATCCTGAAGGTGTTTGGCCTGCTGGCGCGGGCTCCTACTTGCCAAATGTAAGACTTGGAGTCATTAACCTTCAGGTGATGGTCACCCATAAATTGAACATGATATGTTAGTCAGTTATTTACATTGAGAAGTATAGTGGAGGGATAGAAGAAGGGAAAAGGTTTGCATTTATATAGCGCTTGCTACCCCTGATGAGGTATTGAAACACTTTTTGTGGCGAGTATCACGCTACTCTGGAACCCAAACAGGATTAGTGGGAATTAGATTAGGGAAATATGCAATTATTTTGAGTGGTGGACATGTTAGTCTGTTATTTGGATTGAAAAGGAAAAGTGGAGGGATAAAAGAGGGAAGGGTCTAGAGATTATTATTATTTTTATTTTTGTGAGTTTATAACCGTAGGATGGGGATGTCCTGATGTGCTGGGTGAGTTTTTTACAGGTGTTGCCTGCAATGTAAGAGACCACCTTATCTACTGTCTTGCTCAAATAGATATTGGGGGTGGGAGTGAATGCAAGTGATGCACAGCCAAGGGTCATGATTGTCTGTTGGAAACATAGATGGCGTTTGAGCTAGGTGGGTCCCTGGTAGTGTAGTGTCTTGTAGGTGTGGCTGAGCATATTGAACTGGCAATGTGTCTGAATGGTGAGCCATTCTATCTCAAGGAGGAGAGGTGTGATGTGTGTGCCGCATGGTAGACTGAGTAATAGGCACTACAGTGTTTGATGGTTTGCCACTTGTATAGCAGCTGTGCAGAGATGCCATGGTAGAGGACATTGGTTTACTACAGTCTACATGTGGTGACAGCCTGGGTAATGGTCTCACAGGTGTCAGGAGGGAGCCATGAGAAGAAAAGTCACACTATGCAAAATATGTGAAACAGGGAATGGTGAAATGTCAGGGTGAGGTAGATGTCCAGGATGATGGACAGGTTTCTGGGATTGTTGGAGGGTGAGGTGTTTGGGCCTAGTCGTGTGGACAACCAAGGTTGGTACATATTACAGAATATCCTAACTACTATCTTGCGAGGTACAGTATGAGCCTTTACTCTCAGGCATGTTGGTCAATTGCATCATGTAACAAATGTAGGTGGTGCTGGTGTCTCCTGAGAGTCAATGTATGATCTGGGTGTAATCGGTGTGTGAGATTAAGTAGAGTCCCTGGGTCTGATGGATGAATGCCAGAGGAGTCATGTACAAGTGAGTGGGGCTGAGTGAAGAGGTTTGTGGGGCTCTGCAGATGAGCATCTTGGGTTATGAGGAAATGGGGTGAGCTTCAGCTGTTGCATATTTCCAAGTGTTATGGTGGCTTTACTCTTCAGGGATGATTCTCAGTGTCTACTGTTCTGGAGATGGTTGTGTGTGTGCTAGGAAACTACTGGATTCCACAAACATTATTAACTTATGGTACATATACATGCCCTTTCCCTTTTTCTGCAGTGTAGCAAGGTTGCTTTATGTGTAGAGTTGTGTGGATGTTTGTCAAATATGACGCCTAGGTCACAATAGAACACAAATTGCATGCAAGACAATACAGCAATGCAGATTGGTGTGTTTTACTGTGTGAAAGCCAGAACGCAGGATTATTTGTAAAACATAACAAATTAACATTACTTGCTCAGTGCTATGGTGCTAACTGATGGCTAGCGGGAATCAGGGCACCCTGGTGACATGGTGCAATGGTCTCAGCAGTGGTGTCAAGAAGCTAATGTCACATCAGTGCAGGCACAAACCAGAAAAGAAACTGAATACATAAAATGGGGCCCTTACCTGCACTCACTCTTTCAGGCAGAGCAGGCCAGCTATCTGCCTAGCTGTTTTGTGTTGTGTGTCATTACACAAATAGGCAGGCACCCTTGTTCATACAGAGCTTGTACGAACAATTTAAAGGTATTGGTATGTGAAAGGCAACAGTAGTTTAACATGGCTTCATTTACTTGTATGTAGTAACATATGGTCCACATATCCCTGTGTAATTGAAAGTGAAATAAAATCAGTCTGAATGTCACCTATGTCCACATCTATCATGGACCATTATTGACCTATTCCTATCTCTTTCCAGAGGGACAAACAACACCTCCCGCAGAGCAGCCTGTCCCTAATCACCAACCTGTTGGGGATGCCATTCTGCCCCACATGGATGATGACACCTTCCAACAACTCCTGGACTCTCTTGTATCTTCTCCTCCAGTCTTGGCAACGGTAGACAAGTTGCAGGGTCTCCAGAGGAACTTCCATCCACAGGACATGCCACATCTAGCTCTACAATCCCAGCTGAGGATACCAAGAACCCCCAAGTTGATTATCAAGGTGAGTGGTAGTAGTCCTGCAGCAAATGGCCTATGAGGTATGGCAGCAAATGGCTGATGAGGCATGGGCAAGGATGGAGACCCTAGCGGGCACCCTAGAAGGAGTCCATAGGTGTCTGAGGCCTAATAAAGGTATGGCAAAGTTCATTACAGACACCTGCTCTTAGCTCCATGGGATTGATGAGTCTCCAGCTGTCATTGCTGGTGTCATGATGCAGAGGGAACAACAGCCCTCTACATCTGACACCAGTGAAGTTGCTACGCAGCTGAGGGCCATCCGTAACCTTATGGAATCCATTCTATGCAAGTTGGACTCCTACATTACAAAAATGGCTGCCCTCAATTGCAATGTGGTTGCTATGTTGGCAAACCACAAGTCTCTTGTCAAGGATTTGCTGCCTGCCATACTGGAACAGACAAATGCTGGTTGGGACAGGGGAGCCACATCTTCTGCCTCTGATTTGTGTGTGCCTCAGATGCCTCCCATACAAACACCACCAATTGCAGGGGAGGCAAAACACCCATCAAATGAGGATGATGTGGAGTTCTCCAGTTTTTATTGGCAAACTGCCAGATAAAATTTATCAGTGCCTCCTAGCCAGTTTCCTACTGGTTCTGTGTTTAATATCAAGCCACCTCCTGTGTTACTCAGTACTGGATTTTATGTTTGTGCACCTGTTCATCTTATACATTTGTGGACTTTCAAACAAGCCTACCTCCCCTAATGGCAATTTGTACCTCTCACTGAAATGCTCCTCACCTCCACATGTCGCATCACATGTCTCCCAAATGAACTCTGTCTGGTCACCAGTAGCTTCCAATAACTGATGTTGTTGCCCAAAAATCTACAATTAGACTCACAAGAAACATTTTGAGGGTCCTACACTCTTCAATAAAAATAACTCATGTATACCAATTTTTTTCAAAACCACAAACAGTATTGTATGTTTGTTGCTGAAAGGACTAAATATACCATGGTGGAAGTGTAAAATCCTCACCAACGTGTTTGCATCTCAAGAGGAGTGAGCGAAAGTCAATCACACATGCTGTCTTTGGATATGCATCTATGCCAAGTACATCCATTGCAATGGTATTATGAGGAATGTGTTGTCTCCCAATGGAACGCCAGAGTGTAAAAACAAGCTGCAGTTACTTGATTGACACACAGTGACAATCTGTTTCTAATCACACAAATACGTACCCCCTTATATATGGGATGTATGAGGCATGTGTGGCCATAACACTGTTCCACTCATCCACATATGTCGCTCAGTGATCATGACAATTTGATCCTTCTAATATGATAACCTCACTGCTCACACTGAAAAGATTCAACGGTACATAAATTTGCATGGTTGTACAAATAATAGCCAGCTATTCATGTCCACAGTCCCCATGAATTAGCATCATACCTAAGCCACACAAAGATGCACAAGGCCAATCCAATACCATGAATGTTAGTAACCAAGAAATGCAAGGGCTCCTTGTCAGGGTACTGTGTTATCTGATAAATAGTGAATAATTCTACACTTGGATGAGTTGGGAAAATGTGTCTCTCTGTCTTTGAGAGGCCTCATATGTGTTGAGTGCACATTTTACATACATATGTTTTGCATAAGTGCCGGACCACGGAACCAGAAACCATGCAACATCTCCCCAGAGGAAGAGGACATAGGAGATTTATGGGCATGAAACTTTGAAAGTTGTTGACCGAAGTGAGCTGCATGATGTGCCAGACTTAGCAAGTAGCCAATGGCAATGGTTATGAACGTTCTCCAGGCAGGTGAGACTACATTCACAATTATTAACCACCCAACAAAAATGTTACCATGCACAATGGTGCAAGGGTGTGCGCGGTAGTGCCAGGCACTAGTGTGTGTCCCAGCGCAGCCAGGGATCTGCAAACTGTTTTGAAAAAACTATCTAACCTATACATGATCTATCACTTTCACAAAGAACGCTACAGTAGGAGACTACCTCTGTTGTGCTGTGTGTAAAATCGACCAAGGATTCCCACTTACAGTGTCTAAAGAATGGAAAAGGGTCCATACTTGACTCAAATGTGAGGTAGACTAACAGCTGGACATAGGGCTCTGACAAAGTAAATTATACCTTCGAAGACCGAAGGTCATTCGCTACATCATGTACTCAACTCAACTTAAACAATGGTACCAACTCTTACATATAAATTGATGACAAACTAGATAAAGTAGAAAAATCGTTAATGTATCAAAACTATTAAAACTACCTACACCTACCTAGCATACACTAATTAACCTTAACACTAGCCTAAACCATCTTAATGTCAGGACCCGCGCTGAGCCCTGTCCTGTTTCTAGCGATTTGGCGCGGGTGCCGCTCAGCCTTGGGGATCGAGGGACTACATATCCCATGAACCCCAGCGGCAGCACGTCGCGCACGCAGGGCAACGGAAGGGATTTATACACACTTCCGTCCCAGCGGCGCTGCCGAGTATTCTTTGTTTGTAGCGAGTGGAGGTTCGCTTAGCGTCTATCCACCACTGTTGGTATTGGAGCCCCAGCATGGAGCTCAGTTATTGGCGCCCTGGTACGGGGCCGCATTTTTGGAGATTCCGGTGAGGAGTTTGATTGTCGGAGCCCCGGTATGGGACTCAGTCTGGGAACCTCTGAGCAAGAACAAGTCCGGGTCCGGTAAGGGTGCGGCTGCACCACCTCTGTTAATCATGCTAGTCTTATAGTCCTATCTTGAAAGAGGGTACGCACCACAGTACATTGGAACTACTCTTGGGAAAAAGCATCACCTAATTTCCTGTGTTGGATGTGAGTCTCTATGGACACGCCTATTGAATCCATTGTGCTAGGTGTTCCTCCTCATTGGTGAGACACACGTATGTTGTTTTTTGCGAGTTGTAGGGATACCAGTACAGGGTGTAAGGGGTGTGAGGTACACTGCTACTACTAGCCACTTACTGGATGTGTGCTTTGCCGGTAGGCACTGGTACAGCGCGTTTCCCTCACGTTGGAGAGTTAAGGACATCCTTTGACTCATGCGGAGGGGAACTTCTACATTGGTTCCAAACCTTTCTATGTTCTGAAGAGTAATTTCTTGTGCCTTGCCAGGCAGTATCCCGGCTGGGTGAGAATGTACAGAATTGCGATAGCTTACTGAGCACTGATCAGTAGCTACGCTATATGATATAAGATTGAAGAATATTTCCACTCACGAACTTGGGTCTATCTAAACTTTATTTTGTATTATGTATTCTACTAGCAGGGGAATGTGGTAGAGCCAGGTTCAGTCTCTTACGTCCTCTGTGAAGCAAGGCTCGAAGGGAACACGGGTATGTATACATACGTTTATTGCTTCACATAGGGAGTTGATGATGCAATGCTAATAGAGAGATACACACAGGCATATGTATGATAATGTGACATCTTCTTTTCTGTAGTGCCTAATATGATACCTTGTTCACGCTGGGTCTGACGCATACCCGCTTTCTGTTCTTGGGATGTACAGGTTGAGCTGGATCAACTAGACGGAACCCGTCATTATTTTCCTTTACAGGTAGTTCATATGTTCATGTTCCTAATGATTACAGGAAGGAGGAGAGTAGTATGTTAGTAGATGTTTATTGATGCCTTTTGTTTCGTGTCATTACAGGTCTCCTTCCCCGCTGTCCCCTCCCTTTCCTTCCCTCGCTTGATCGCTTCACTGATCTACGCTATAATAGCACTCAGACTTGAAGCTATCGAGAGGTGGACCACTTAAGAGCATTGTTTCCAATCCCGAGGAGTTGAGGAGCTCGACAGAATACTCGGCCCACGGATTTAACTCCTCCTGATCGAATCCTCTGCTCAGACATGGCTACCCTTGAGGATGTGTTGGCCGCATTACAGGTGGTCCAACAAGAACTGTCAGCTTCTAGGCTAGAAACCGCAGCATTACAGGCCAAGGTGGATCGCATACAGCGAAACCCTTTTGACGTCGGGGGGGTCTTTCCTTACCAACCCCCTCCTATTACAGTAGAAGTGCCTTCACCTATCCCTTTAGCACCCCCTGAAAGGTATTACGGTGACGCTAATAAGATTCAAGTGTTTCTTACTCAAATCATGTTACATTTTAATTGCAAGGCCAAGGCATTCACCACTAACCAGGCACGGGTGGCATTCCTCATATCCTATCTGGCGGGAGATGCAGCTTTATGGGCGGTCCCGTTAGTGCAGAGGGATGATCCTCTCCTTTATGATTGGGAGGCTTTCAGGGAGGAATTCGAGAACATTTTTGATCGAAGAACCCACACACTTTCCGCAGACCGAGAATTGCTTGAGCTTAGGCAAGGAAATAAAGAACTGGTGGTATACCTAACCACTTTCAGACGGTTAGTGGCAGAAACCAAATGGCCCGAGGAAAAGCAGTTTGCGATATATTATCAGGGGCTGAGGGATGAGTTGAAGGATATAATTGCACAGATCGATCCGCAACCAACCTCTTGTACCGATCTCATCAACCTGACGTTGAGACTGGAACACCGAATGAGTGATAGAAAGGGCGATACCCGGAGAAAGGAACGGCTATCTCCAAGATACGAACGCCCACGTTCAGGGGAACCCACGCGAACCAGTCAGGAACCAATGGAGATAGGCACGGTGAGAGCGTCTCTGACCTCCGAAGAGAGAGAAATGCGTAGGAAGAATGGTCTATGCCTCTATTGTGGGAAAAAGGGGCATTTTGTCCGAGACTGCTTACAAAAACCCCAAACCAACAGAGGAGGATTCAGGAGAAGCGGGATCAGCGCTACCAAAAAGGATACGGAAAACTAGGAGGCTCGAGAGCAAGCGGAGGGGAACCCTCGAGCAAAACATTCCTACCCTCTTTGAGCGCTGTAGACAAGAAACACTTCTTTTATATCACTATCAGGATGAAGATCGGGGAGGATTGGAAGGAGTCCCAGGCTTTGGTTGATTCAGGAGCGACGGGGACTTTCATGGATGAATCTGTAGCCACGACAATGGGAGTAGGGTTACTCCAGAAAACCATTCCAGAAACCGTGATAGCAGTGGATGGGCGGGCCTTAGAATCAGGACCTATTCGCTATGTATCCGACCAGTTGGAAGTCTTGTACAATCAGGAACACTGGGAACGCATGGACTTCAACGTCATTAAATCTCCCCAACACAGGATTGTTTTAGGTCTCCCGTGGCTACAAAAACATAACCCGACCATAGACTGGAGAAACAAAACGTTACATTTCAACTCCGAGTTTTGTAGTAACCATTGTTTCTGTCAGCATGAAGTACCCTCACAAGCTCTATCCGAACGTCATTGGATCGCCACCGCTGCTGAGAAAAACATAGTGTTACCTGATCAGTATTCCACGTACCAGGACGTCTTTAATGAAGTACAGGCTGAAACCCTACCACCTCATCGACAATACGATTGTCAGATTGACCTCATCCCGGGAGCCGCATTACCCTGTGGGAGGATTTACGCTCTTACAGAAAAAGAGAATGAGCACCTCCGTCAATACCTAGAGAAATACTTGGAGCTAGGTTTTATACGCCCCTCGAAGTCACCCGCAGCTTCTCCTTTATTTTTCATTCCTAAGGCCAACGGAGAGCTCCGCACGTGTATCGATTTCAGGGCATTAAACAATATAACAGTCAAGAACCGCTATCCGCTACCGTTGATACCTGTTTTGTTGGAACAAGTTAAGAAAGCTGTGATATATACTAAGTTGGATCTCAAGGGGGCTTACCATCTGGTCAGGATGAGGACCGGAGACGAGTGGAAAACAGCTTTTAAGACTCGGTATGGGCTGTACGAATATCTAGTGATGCCCTTCGGCCTCTGTAACGCCCCTGCGGCGTTTCAGTTCTTCCTAAATGAAGTGTTACGCGAATTCATGGACAGTTATGTGATCGTATATATCGATGATATATTGGTCTATTCGTCCTCCGAAGAACAACACGTACACCATGTCAGCTCGGTATTACAGGTGTTGAGAAACAATAACCTATACTGCAAGCTTAGCAAGTGTGAATTTCACGTTGATGTAGTGGAGTTCTTGGGAGTCATGCTTACGCCTGGAGGGCAAGTGATGGCGGAAAGGAAGGTGCAAGCTGTGAAGGAATGGCCAGAGCCGCAGAATGTTCGAGATGTACAATGCTTTTTGGGGTTCGCAAACTTCTATAGAAGATTTATAAACCAATTCTCAAAGACGGTGAGCCCCATTACCAAGCTGTTACGTAAGAAGAACAAGTTCTTATGGTCAGAAGAAGCCCAACTCGCTTTTGAAGAATTAAAGAATGCCTTCATATCAGCTCCTGTTTTGGTACATCCCAATCCCGACAAACCCTACATCGTAGAGGCAGACGCTTCCGAAGTGGCCATTGGGGCAGTTTTATCGCAACGAAACGAAACCACAGGACAGATGCATCCTATTGCTTTCATGTCTCGGAAACTGAACGAAGCAGAGAAAAACTACACTATAGCCGAAAAAGAGCTGCTGGCTATCAAAGCGGCTTTTTCCGAATGGCGTCATTTTTTGCTAGGAGCTAAAGAAACGGTGACGGTATACACAGATCACCGAAACCTACAGTTTATGCGTTCAGCCAGGCATCTTACACCAAGACAACTGCGTTGGGTGTTGTTTTTCGAAGAATTCGATTTCATTGTAACGTTCAGACCAGGAAAAGAGAACAAAAAAGCAGATGCCCTTACTAGACAAGAGTCTATCAGAGAGGAGGAAGAACATCAAGAACATGCTATCATTCCTCCGCAGAGAGTAGTTTGTGCATACAAACAACTACCTTCCTACAAGGAGTGGCGAGAGGAACTCGGACCTGCAAATGGAGAACATGGCTAAAATATCATACAGAATGGAAAGGGAAACAAGGCGTCTTCATCAAAGGACATATGATTCTAGTGCCCACGACAGCGTTACAGAAGCAGGTCTTCTGTTGGTGTCATGAGGTACCTAGGGCTGGGCATCACGAGTTAGAAAAGACCTTGGAACGAGCTGGAAGACAGTTCTGGTGGCCTAGCATTAGAAAAGACATTGCTATATGGATCAAAGCATGAGAAACCTGCATGTAAATGAAAACCAACCACGCTAAATCCCAAGGGCTGCTCCAGCCTCTACCTACACCTACTGTTCCCTGGGAGAATATTTCCATAGATTTTATAGTAGGCCTCCGCAAAGATCAGGGTTGTACCACGGTCCTAGTAGTGGTGGATTACCTTACGAAGATGGGGCATTTCATTGCCTGTCGTCAATTACCCACAACAGGTCAACTCGCAAGGCTTCTATTACTACATGTCGTCAGGTTACACGGTCTCCCTAAGAAAATCGTGTCAGACAGAGAAATGCAATTCACCGCTCAGTTTTGGAAGGTGTGGTGTTCTGCTCTACAGGTTCAGGTGGCTCTATCAACTAGCTTTCATCCTCAGACTGATGCGCAAACTGAGAGACTTAACCAAACACTTAAGCAGTACTTGCGCTGTTATGTTGATTCCAATACAGACGCATGGGTGGATCACTTATGGTTAGCAGAAGTGGCCTATAACAGCGCCAAACACAGTTCCACAAAAACCACTCCCTTCTACACTACTTATGGGTTTCATCCATGGTTCCTTCCCTTTTTGCACCCCGGTTCTGAGGTTAACCTACTAGAAGTACACAACAGGGTTGCCCACATCCAGGAAACATTACGGGAAACACAAAAACAGTTACAAATAGCAAAAGAAAACTACAAAAGAGGGGCAGACAAACATCGCAGACCAGGTCCTGTGTATAAAATAGGGGATGTAGTATGGCTGTCCACAAAAAACATCCAGTTCAAGAAGAACTCAGTGTTCAACCCCAAATACATCGGACCCTATAAAGTTGTGAAATGTATCAATCCAGTGGCAGTGAAATTACCCCTGCCTGCATCTTTGCGTATACACCCTGTGTTTCACGTATCTTTGCTTAAGCCCTCCGTTACACCTGTAAAGAAGACGCCTATTCCCATCTGGGTTGATAATGAGAAAGAATATGAAGTCTCTAAGATCAAAGACACCAAAAAGAGAGGCAAACAAAGGTGGTATTTGGTTGCATGGAAAGGTTATGGGCCGGAAGAAAATTCATGGGAACCCGCCAGTGGTATACACGCGCCAAGATTGCTTGCCGCTTATCACAAAAGACATCCGCTGCAGGAAACATGACAGGGCTCCCCGTAAGGGGGATGTACTGTCAGGACCCGCGTTGAGTCCTGTCCTGTTTCTAGCGATTCAGCGCGGGTGCCGCTCAGCCTTGGGGATCGAGGGACTACATATCCCATGAACCCCAGCGGCAGCACGTCGCGCACGCAGGGCAACGGAAGGGATTTATACACACTTCCGTCCCAGCGGCGCTGCCGAGTATTCTTTGTTTGTAGCGAGTGGAGGTTCGCTTAGCGTCTATCCACCACTGTTGGTATTGAAGCCCCAGCACGGAGCTCAGCTATTGGCGCCCTGGTGCGGGGACGCATTTTTGGAGATTCCGGTGAGGAGTTTGATTGTCGGAGCCCCGGTATGGGAACCTCTGAGCAAGAACAAGTCCGGGTCCGGTAAGGGTGTGGCTGCACCACCTCTGTTAATCATGCTACTCTTATAGTCCTATCTTGAAAGAGGGTACGCACCACAGTACATTGGAACTACTCTTGGGAAAAAGCATCACCTAATTACCTGTGTTGGATGTGAGTCTCTATGGACACGCCTATTGAATCCATTGTGCTAGGTGTTCCTCCTCGTTGGTGAGACACACGTATGTGGTTTCTTGTGAGTTGTAGGGATACCAGTACAGGGTGTAAGGGGTGTGAGGTACACTGCTACTACTAGCCACTTACTGGATGTGTGCTTTGCCGGTAGGCACTGGTACAGCGCGTTTCCCTCACGTTGGAGAGTTAAGGACATCCTTTGACTCATGTGGAGGGGAACTTCTACATTGGTTCCAAATCTTTCTATGTTCTGAAGAGTAATTTCTTGTGCCATGACAGGCAGTAACCCGGCTGGGTGAGAATGTACAGAATTGCGATAGCTTACTGAGCACTGATCAGTAGCTACGCTATATGATATAACATTGAAGAATATTTCCACTCACGAACTTGGGTCTATCTAAACTTTATTTTGTATTATGTATTCTACTAGCAGGGGAATGTGGTAGAGCCAGGTTCGGTCTCTTACGTCCTCTGTGAAGCAAGGCTCGAAGGGAACATGGGTATGTGTACATACGTTTATTGCTTCACATAGGGAGTTGATGATGCAATGCTAATAGAGAGATACACACAGGCATATGTATGATAATGTGACATCTTCTTTTCTGTAGTGCCTAATATGATACCTTGTTCACGCTGGGTCTGACGCATACCCGCTTTCTGTTCTTGGGATGTACACGTTGAGCTGGATCAACTAGACGGAACCCGTCAATATTTTCCTTTACAGGTAGTTCATATGTTCGTGTTCCTAATGATTACAGGAAGGAGGAGAGTAGTATGTTAGTAGATGTTTATTGATGCCTTTTGTTTCGTGTCATTACAGGTCTCCTTCCCCGCTGTCCCCTCCCTTTCCTTCCCTTGCTTGTTCGCTTCACTGATCTGCGCTATAATAGCACTCAGACTTGAAGCTATCGAGAGGTGGCCCACTTAAGAGCATCGTTCCGATCCCGAGGAGTTGAGGAGCTCGACACTTAACTTATTTTAAACTATCCTAAATACTATACACACATGACAAGTTAAACATCAATCCTCCACCCCCCTTAATACACATAGCTCGATGCAATACAAACAGCAGCTATATCCTAAACATATAATACCTATACATGTAATCCTAAACAAATATGTATTTTTTGTATATATTTGTTTCTTAATATTTTTTAATACACACACAACATCAAACCCCCACCCACTTAAAAACCTAACATTATAAAAACAGACTTAAAAACTATTACCTACTAAAAAGTTTATCCACTTACACTTACACTTAACTACACTATACCTATGCTAAACCCTAACTAACACAATGCTAAATAACTTTAACAAATTCAATTACTAATACAATGGGGAAAGTCAATCACAAAAAGGAGAGAGTTTCAAATTTGGCCAGCAATCTGTTCCATGGCCTCCTGGATAGCAAGCAAGATTACCTCAATGCTGGCCTGCTCCATTTCAATGCCAGCCATCCTCTGGTTGAGCCTCCTCATTTGTCGCACCATACAATAATGCAATTTTGATGTTCCCACATGGCTGGGCATCCTTGGCCGGGGCTGTACAGTAGAGGGTCCCACTGTGGCCTGTGTGGTGGTCGGTGGCACGTGTGACACACTTGAGGGTCCTGCTGTGGCCGTTGTACTCGTATGTGCCTGCTGTCTGACACCCTCATATCCTGTGGTTGCAGCTGGTGTCTTTGTTTGGGACCTGCTCACACTCCTCCAGGTTCCACTGGCCTTTGCCTACTGGTAGATGGCAGCCATCCTACTATAGGCCTTTGCTGCCTTCCTGACGTGCCTGTATCAGTAGCGTGTGGCCTCAAATGTTCTTGCCATGTCCGGTGTCATGTTAGTTAGGGAGTAAACACATATTACATCAAGTTGCAAATGTGCATGATGTCTCAGAAAGGCTGCTGATATTGTCATGCTAACATAAGTGCAAGTCCAGACCAGCACAAAATATTGAGATAGAGATATGGACAATGCATGTTCAGTACAAAGACATCTCCTTGTACAACATGTGAAACTGACTCAAATGAGGTCTGTGTAGGGGTATAATATGTAAAGTTAATCACAACATGGTAACTAGCATATCACTAATAACAGTTATTCTCAATTCTGACGATATGTTAATAGGTAGTTTTAGACATGGCCCTTATATGTACCCTCTTGGTGTTGATCTAGCATCATGCAAGGGAGGGCAAAGTTGATCAAAAACATATGTGAGCGGTGATAAGGTAAGCAAGTACAGCTAGTGTTCTACTGCATTGCATTACTCATCTGGAGTTACTCAAGGCAGTACACATTGCTGACTTGTCTTACTTTGTGTCAGGTAGCCGCTCCTTAGATGGAGGGTGGATGGCTCCCTCTTGCAAGACTTTGATGTTGAACACTTCCTCAATTTTGTCTCAAGCAAATATATTGAAATCTGACATTAAGCATCTGGTATACTGTTGTAACACTATCTTAATATATTTTCTTTTATGTACACACATTTTCCCTGGGCTGCATTCATCAGCGCACATATAACATATGTAAATGGATCTCAGGAGTGTGTGTATACATGTAGGAGTACTCATCTGTACAAGAACTTTGTTTGGTATAAAACATATCCCCTTGCCTCATGAAGCATGGGTGTCTGCGTTGAGGCTATCCAGTCTAACTTACCTCACCAGTAGGTGAGCAGTGCAATGCACAGTATGCTGCTAACACTGTGCATTCCTGCATGTGATTTGACAGTGGTGCAACATGACATTATACATTGCATTGCATGAATGCCTCAAAGAAATGGCACACAAGGGAGATATAGGCCAAGAGTCTGGCATTTCAATGGCAATCCATGTGCAGACTAGTGTTTTTGTTCCAGCTAGCCACACCATGCCAATGACACTACATCTATGCATTGAGGCCTACTCGAGCTCCCTAGGTTTAACACCAATTAAACTTGCACACTGTGCTCCAAAAATACACATTGCATTGAGATATGAAGCCTGACATCCAGTTTACACTTGCAAAGCCATATGACCAGAACCCTCCATGTGGGCATCTACGCTCACAATGTGCACCAGTCAGGCAGTCTGGTAATGATTTGTAATACACCATGGCTCAATAGAGTAGCAGGCTTACCTTCATGTAGGCTCCAGGGCATCAATGGAAGTGTTACTCTGTCACTCCATTTCATATAGGTATGACATGGACTACTCTGAGGGAAGATCAGGCCCCCCTGATGCTGGATTATGATAGCGATACCTCAATTTCACTAAAATATGATTTAACCACACTAATAAAAATGTACAAACACCCTCACAGAAACACTTGCTGAGATGACCTTTTTTCTCTTTCATGGCTCAATATCATGATGTGGATAAACTTTGGCATGTTACTACCACATTCCCAGCATCTGTCATTGGGAAAATGGCTAGAATGTGATGGCTACCCTGCTGACACTGTCCTCCATGTTTAGACAAATGACTTTTGAATTGACACACAGGTACAGGGACAGGTATGTGTCACCAAATATTTTAAGTGTTGATCTGCAGGAATCTTTACCCACACCTATAGTCGGTCACACTGGAATTATGTAGCAGGCATAGATAGGTTAAACATATGTAGCATGTTTGAGCATAGTATGCTGCAAGATGATGCAATCTATGTGGCATATTGACACAGACATGTTGTAATCTGATTTCATAATACTTTCAGGTTAATACTTGGTAACACTGTCTGTGTTATTTTTTCCACCTCATCAGCACCTGTTTCATACTCAAATATGGACTTAGGCCACAGAAACGTGCCCGGACAAGCTTAGCAACAGTCATTCCACTTTGCTGCTACATCTGTTGAAACGTGGTTTCTGACATTTGTGCAATTTGTGGTACAATCAAATTTGATTGTGTTGAACATCTGCAGATTAAGCACCAGATGATGGGTGATGTGCCAAATGCATCAAGACTATAGTTATTCAAACATCACCACAGCTGAGAAAATGCATGCATCCTGTGGCCCTGCTTACATTGCCCCTATATTCACAATACCATGACTCTTGTCAATTCTTAATGATTCTGTGGGCAAGTTCTGTTGTGTTGTCACACTGACCGTAATTTGGTTGCAGGTGATTGATACCTTCCCATTTACATCACAATGTTACAACTATCAGGGATCGCACACAAGATTTGAATATTGCTATGAAAATAATGCAGCAACACACAAGCCAATTTCCATAATAAATACTAAGACATCCAATGTATTTAAAATATTCAACACTCTTGACACACATGTGTATACATTGTATGAGTATGGGATGCAGCTAGTCGGCTTGCATGGCTGAGCTGCCTGGATATTGAAGCTCAGAGGTATCTAATATCACATGCCTGAAGCATACCTCAGGCATGTGATGTTTTCAGTACTGCTGGACAGCATCATCTCAGGCTCCCTAGCGCCATGACACAAGGGTGAAACCATTGGTCCTAGGGAGACTAAAGTAGTGATGAGATGGGAAAAGACAGGTATACACCGTATATTACATTGTATGGACCACATCAAACTTTTCATGGCGCTGGTGCACAAAGTGCTGACTAGCAGTGATGCATGCTACCTTGCAACATGGTGTAAGGGTGTATGCCTTGTGAGCAGGTTTGCATGGTTTTGTCCTGTAAGGGCCACCTTCCTGCCCAAGAACAATTGCCTGAGCATTCCCTAATCTATCGAGTATGTAAAATCACGGAAATGCTTCTAAATCCATGCGTGTTCAATGTGAACAACCATCCACAAACCATAGAAAGGCCCCCTGGGGAAGGGTATAGCAAAGCAGCCATTGGCTCTGTGTTGCATAGCAATGGATTTATGTAGCCACTCCGAGGCAAACAAAGTGGCCTTGTGTTATTTAAATAATTTCACTTTAGTTATTGCAATGCATAATGCATAGCAAGCAAGTTGCATGGTGCTATTTCAAACTAACACATTTAAAAGTCTACCCCTTTAATGTTTACGTTTTACATAACTGCTATAGCAACATTACTACATGCAGATGGTACATACATACATACCTACGGGGCGTCCAATCTCCAATCCCCGCACTTCCACCAGACCGGCCTCATGTGCCACTACATCAGCCCACCGAGGTTTCAGCAGGGAGGTGGTGCGATCCCCTCTGAAGCCTTGGCACATGTGCAAATGCACCCGCTCCTCCTGATCTTTCCTGTCCCTGGCAGGGCTAGCCCTGGCTGACCCTACCCCCAGAGGCCACCATGTGGGGCAGGTGATGTGTGATGAGACATATGAGGCCCCCAAGCTCTCCCTCTGCAACATTCTTACACCTACCCTTTCCAGACATGACCCAATCCCTCCCTAATCTACTACACCCCAAACAAATACACCTTAAACTAATGTCTACACCTAATACATATAACCCCTAAATAGACGAACATCAGACATTACAAAAATACAAACACAAATACTTATGCAATATTCTATAGGCACGCAAAAGGTACACAATAGAAACAAGACAGGGACACACCAGACACCAACTAGACCAAAACTCGCACAAATTCTCCAGACACTCTCCAAACACCCCCAGCAACCAGCACAAACTAGCATATTGTAAGAGAAAGTGAAACTAACGCTCACACTTCCTAGTATGCAGCCTGCCACACCCATTGCATCATTTCCTGGGTGAGTCCAACACTTTTCGACATTTGTGTAGATTTTTCTGACGCATAGCTACGCAAATGGACATTGCATGATGGATGCACTGCGCAGTAGCACTTCTGCAGTACAGTCAGTTCCATGCAATGGCAGTGATACTTGACTTCTGACCCATGCAACTGGTGCAATGCATGGGTTCAGACCAGAGCAACAGGGAGGATGTACGGGTTCTGACCTGCTCAAAATAGCTGATGCACTGGGTCTGCAGTAGAAGTGTGGCTTCTGCTGGATCAAATACTTTAGGAACACTTCCACTGGTCCAGGAGGTGGCACCACTTAGCAGGTCAGAGTGACATATGGCAGTGTCCAGGTGCTGAAGCAGGGTGGCTGGAAATCTTTCATGCCCCTGAGACTCAATGACAGGAGGCCAGGCAGACTGCTCTGGAAGTCGTCTGGGTTCAAGGGATGCATGTGCAGTCCTTATCACCCAGCCATGGGACCAGCAGGCAGCATGGCAGCACAACAAGCAGGAATCAAGAGCAGAATGCTCACACATCAATTTTCACATGTGTTACCAGGGTACACATCTGGATGTCCCCAACAGTCAAATGTGCATGTAAAGATTGATACTGGGGCCTTTGCCCCACTCTTTTTGATTCCCTAATCAGCCCAATCTCTCTCTTACTGCGGTGTCGAGACTCCTTCCTTCTGATGTTCACAGGTGCAAAACACACTTAGGGAAGCACAGAGACAAGCTGGCTCCCCTGTGCTCAAGTGTATGTCCCACCCAGCTTGCGGCTTGGCTGGACTGTCAAACTCCATCCGGTGTAATTCCAATAATCCTCATGTTTTGACGAGGCAGCCATCTCTTACGCACAAAGGTGGCCAAGGTCCTCCATTTAATTTAGCCGTGCAGCCACTTATGCTCTCAGGGGTACATGTATGACCCCAGTTGTGTGGCACTTGCACCACGCAATGTGCAACATGAGCAACACAACTCAAATATGATGTTTGTGAAGCCATGCAAGGCCATCTTGCATAGTCCTGAGTGGCTTCATAAATCTCCAGTAAAGCAATGCATCGTGAATCGCTGCATTGCCTTACTCTACGGTAGGGAGATGGTCCATGGCCACTGCATGGGCATTCCCACGCAACTACTATGGTTTTAGCTGCGTTTCCAAACTTAGCAGACCTGGAAAACCTGGGAAAACGCCAGAAAGATACACCTTCCCAGGAGAAGCGTAACAAGGCGTGAAGGCATTCTGCAGCACAAGTAGATAGAGGAATATGCCTCTCAGGATTTCTTTTTTGCTGGAAGGTGTCCCCTCATGTACAAAAACAATCCTCCAAGCAACACAAGCACCCTTGCACCATGGTGCAAGGGTGCCTGCTTTGGGGCTAAGTAGTCAAAACAGCACTAGCACAGGGGAAAAGGCATCCCAGCGCTAACAGAGGCACAACAATAGACATCACCACCACATTAAGAGAAAAGCCAAGTTTTTAGAGGTTTACGGAAGGCCAGATGATTAGATTCACTGCGTATTTGAAGTGGAAGGGTGTTCCATATCCTGGCAGCATTGTAAGAAAACAAACGGCCCCCGCTTCTTGCCCTTTTGATTCTAGGGACTAATGCAAGATGGAGGTCGTCCGAACGCAGGCATCTATTCGTGCGATAAGGCAGAATAATGGAGCGATTAATAGACAGTCCCTTCCCTGCTAGCGTCTTGTGAACGATACACATGGCCTTAAATTTAACTCTCTCCTGAATAACACACAGCAATAGAACTTTTGAAGAGATGTGTTTATCCAGTAGGCTTCACTACAGTGAATCAATGCTGAGTTGTAATTCACACTACTACTGTTCAACACACAATATGCTGCCATCCCCACTTTAGCTCTGTCTTACTCCTGGCAAAGGCAAGGTCCAAGCTTCAAGGCTTTTATTAAAGATTTAGATCTTACAATGAGATCTACAATATATCAAGTTACATCCACTAAAACAGCCTTGAAATTGAGTTAAAAATTTAAAATGTTTACAACACATTAATTTATTAACTGGGCAATTTATTTTGCCGTTGAAATACCATATTTTTTAAAAGGTGGTTTTAAAAATCTCTGTTGATACATTTTTAAGGCAGGGCAAGCAAATATAACATGTTCAATGGTCTGTACATCATTGTAACATCCCAAATGACATTCTGCCATGCATCCGTCACCGTTTTTAATGGTAAACATTTCAGTGTACATAGCATTATGCATCTCTGCACTCTCTGTTACAGATTCCAATTCAAATACACTTGAGGATCTGCTGCCTGACATGATTGAATAATACTAAGGAAACAACATGTTGCTCTACATTTCTGTATATTTTTTTCCAAGGAGCAAGTTCTCATAGTATATTTTAGATAGTTTTTAAGATCAACATAGCTCATATTTTGGATATCTAATCTAGTCAAAGAAAAGTGCTGAAGTGCAGTTACAATATTAGTTTAAAATGATCCAGTCTCCATAATAGGAGCAAGACATTCCAAAGCCATACGACTCCTTGAGGAATTTTCTTTTGCATGTAAAAGACAATGATACCATCGTAAAATAGCAGCCAGTCCTATTATGAAAGTGCTCACCAATCCTAACTCCCACCTTAGGGCTTCTATTGAGACCGAAGAGTTTAAAGTGCAAAAAGTGCAAAGAATATTCCCCTCCACCTTATGCGTAAAGTATCATTGATTAGTATTTATTGTCTCTATAGCATATAAAAGGGTTGGTGGGATCTTCATTTCACATATTGTTAAGAGATGATTAAAGTCCCTATGGCCTGTTGCTCCATAAAGTGCCGTTGGTGCATTTCCATGGGCAAATGCCTTATTTGATATATGCGCAATATCTTCGCTGTCAGCCAAGTTGCTAACATAATTGTTCCAAGATAAGGGTAGGATTTTACTACTTCTATGGCAGAATTATTATAAGACCACATATACTTTGTATTTATCTGACACTCCTTTGGATGAAAACTCATGACCTTAGTTTTATTTATATTTAGCTTCAGGAACTGAGCGTCTGAGTTTGATGACAGGGTATCAAGATGTCTCTGAAGACCTTTAGGAGACAGGTCTAGCAGGACAATATCGTCTACATAAAGGAGTGTGCTTAAAGGATAAGAGCCTAATTTTGGGGCATCACCAGCTACCTTACTGAACAAATTGGGCAAATCCACCATATATAACTGCCAACAGGCATCTCTGTTTCAAGCCATTTCTGGTAGGGATCTTTGGAGTCATACCTCGCCTGCCTCCTAACATGACATGACACAAGGTCATGGTGTGAAGCGCAATAATGAGTTTCAAAAGACCCCTGGTAATCCTATGGCGCTCATCTTCCCCCAAAGGGTCTGCCAGTCTATGCTCTCAAAGGCAGTTGAATAGTCAATATAGACCACATAGACAGGCATCCCCCTTCATTTCGCGTATTTCCCCAATATATGATGCATTACAGTTATATTATGTAAAGTCGAGTGGCCAGCTCTAAACCCTGCCTGCTCCTTTGGTATTATACTTTTTCTTCCACCCATTGTAATAGGTTAGATAAAAATCTTTTCTGTGGCGTCCAACAGGGTAATCTGCCTATAATTGCTAGGTATGTTAAGTGGCCTTTTTTACAAAGCAGCAAGATGACACTACCCCTCCAAGAGCTAGGGACCACTCCTGTGTAATAACAGTAGCGAAAGAGCGCGACTAAGTAGGATGCCCATAGGTCCAGATCCAATTTTAAGATAGTAATGGGTAATTGATCTGGGCCTCTTGCACCTGTATTCCTGGCAACCTTAAGATAACGCAACATCTCCTGTCTAGAAGGAGAGACAGGAAAAACATTTCCCAACTGATATCTCACCTAGGAACTCCGTAAAACTGTTGCTATCCATCTAATTATTCAACACGTAGAGAGAGGTTATATATTTTTGCCATTCCATGTTAGTAATATTATTTATCCTGGGTTTAGAGAAAGAGCCCCTATTCTCCGCTATAATTTTCCAAAAGGCATTTTGATTTTTACATTTCACTGCTTGTGTTATTTTTACCAAGATGCTATCAGAGATAGACATTTTTTTGGATTCTTACCCACCTAGTTGTTCTTCTTTTCAATTGAGAGGTTCACTTATTACACTCTTTCTAGTAAAAGGTATATTGCCTTCTTTGTAAGTGATTAATAAGCTTATTTAAAACAAAACAATTTGTTGAAATTATTAGACTGCCTTAAGGATTTTTTACATAGGCTACCTACCAAATTCGGGGCTACCCTCACAAAATTTTCCATATGCTCTTGGAATATATCCACAGGCAGCTAACCTAATGGGTTAAGGGTTTCAGTGATTTTCTTTAGTTCTACTGATAGCAGCTCCTTACCTTTCTCAGTCCATAATATCTTCCCATTCACAGCACTAAATAACACCTCGTCACTATCAGGGATCTGCCATGAGTGTACATCATCAGGTTTCCCATTGATAGTAAGAAGTATAATATTATGGTCACTCCAAATATTATTTATCACCTTTAGATCCGATAAATAGGGATAAACCCTATATGAACTAATAGCATAGTCAATTGTCGTAGTTGATATTGCTGTGACATGAGTGGGATGAGCTGGAATATCACTCCGTTATCTCCCATTGACAATAATGAAATCATGTTCCCTGCATGCCTCAAGGTGCAGATTTCCTCCTTTATTTGCCCTGGAGCAGGGAGGGGACATAGTGGCTGGCATATTAACTGTTACCACTTCCCTCTCTTACATGTTTATACCTTTTCACCTTCTGTCTTTATTGTTCCCTTTCCCTGTCATTGGTAGCCGCCCATCAGGTGGGAGGGGGAGGTGTCTATATAATTGCCTCCCATGCCTGACAAGGCTGCTTGGCTTACTAGAATTTTAGTCTAGCCCCGGGAGGACGCAGGAGCGTACCTCCATCCCTTGCTCTTCTCTCCCTTTCACCTAACGCAGCAGGAGCCGCTTTCCTTTGCACACACTGTGTGTACTAACCCCCGCAGCGTTAGGAGCTGCATTATCGACATCTCGTGGTGGAAGCCACGGTCCGGGACAAAGACGGCAGGAGCTGTTTACTCGAAATCAAAATAAACGGCAGAGGCCGCTTTCCCTTTTTGGCAACCGCGGCAGAGCCGCTGTATTGATCCTCCACGCGGCAGGAGCCACTTTCCGTCTTCATACGCGGCAGGAGCCGCTTTCCCTCTCACAACGCGACAAAGCCGCTTTAAGGGTGCGAACACGGCAGGAGCCGCATTCTCCATTGAACAGTGCGGCTGAAACCGCTTTAGTTCTTTCATACGCGGCAGGTGCCGCCTTCCTTCTCACAACGCGGCAAAGCCGCTTTAATGGTACGAACGCGGTAGGAACCGCACTCCCCTGAACAACGCGGCAAACGCCGTTTTAGTGTTACTGACACAGCAGGAGCCGCTTTATTTTGACAGACACGGCAGGAGCCGCTTTCCTTTTTTACAACGCGGCAGAAGCAGCCTTATTTGTATACCCGTGGCAGGAGCCACTTTACTCTTTTGGTTTATCACAGCAGGAACATTAATTAGTAGAGGCGCACGGCAGGAGCCGGCTGCACCGTCTCCCACGCGAGGGTCCTCTCGCTCCCCCGTTTTCTTGGTGTGTGTTCCAAGATGCTAGGATCCAAGGTATACATTGCTGGAGAGCTCTCAATCCTTCCCCAACTCCACCTACTACTCCTTATCCAGCTGAGACACCCTGGTGAGCGTTTTCATGATATAACTTTGCAGGACTAAGACCTTGTCTATAGTATATATTTCCTTCTCCCCCCTGTTTTCGTTCTTACTGATATGAACCTTCCTTTTTATTCTATCTCTACAGACCTAGAGTCCTCCTACCTTCTTCACGAATCTCCTACAGACGCTGTCTGCATATCCCTTCAGTTCCTTCACACTGCGCTTTGACATCCCATCTTGAATCTCCCCGTCCTTCGCCAACACACCAAGGGTGACACGTCTCACTTCCCTTTCCCCTGGGGATCAATCGCTCATACTGTTGGTATCTGTGTGGAGGATTGATCCACAGGTGAGAGGGTGGGCTCTCTTCGTTCCTGCGGTACCTGGTATTCAGGTGAGTAGGGATTGTTACAGAAAGCTAAGACTACAAAAAACAGACCGCCCGAATGAAGATGGATCTAAATGGGACGGGAGAGGACCAGTTCTCTGCAGACACTACTCCCCTTCCCTCTATGCAGGACTTAGCGACAGCATTGGTAACTCTGCAGACCAAGGTTCAGAACCTTAGACAGGAGAATCAGGCCTTGAAAACCGAGCTGCACAGCAGGCAGGCCAACACAGCATGGGGTCCGATGCCTGGTGCTATTCCTAAAACACACCGTCATGTGGTACAGCCAGCCACTTTCCTGTTCGACAAAACCCCACCAGAGAGTGGGGCTCCATCCACTAACATTACTGTGGTTACCCCCGTTCCCGTTCCCTTAGCTAATCCCGAGAGGTTTGGGGGGGACAGTGGTAAATATCGCTGTTTCATGAATCAGTGTTATCTACAATTCATGTGTCGACCCTCTGCTTTTCCCGATGACACTGCCAAGGTAGCGTTTGTTATTTCTTATCTAATGGGTACCGCTGCTAATTGGTCTATTCCTTTGGTGGAAACCAATAACCCACTGTTACATGACTTTCCGGCTTTTAAGGAACAAATGAGGAGATTGTTCGACAAACATACCTTTATGCAGGCCAGTGACACGGAACTGTTGAATCTCCGGCAAGGCCGGAGCCCCCTGCTTTCCTATGTCACAGATTTCAATAGATTAATGGCCGAAACCCGTTGGCCTTTAGAAAAAAGAACATCATTGTTTTACAAAGGTTTGAATGACGAACTAAAGGACATACTGTCCCAAATCGTCGATCCTCCAGATGAGTGTACCGAATTTATAGACCTGGTTGTTAAAATGGACCATCGGTTACGGGAACGACATGGAGAAAAGGGAGGTCTGACCCCTCTCGCATCTTGGTCTATAAGAGTAGTAAGAAAGATGACGAGCGAACAGGAACCGAGGAACCCATGCAAATAGGAGGAGTCAGAGGGCCTTTGACAAGAGAGGAGAAGGAGAAACGACGCAATCTCAACCTTTGCCTATATTGCGGTAAGGGAGGTCATTTTGCAAGAGAATGCCCTGTTCGCCCTAAAACATTAGGGCCTCGAAAGACCGTTGCGTTAGCGCAAAACGTTCTGTTAGATTCAGGGGCAACCGAGAATTTCTGGGACAACAAGTTAGCAGAGTCTTTGGGTATTACCTGTATACAGAAGAAGGAGCCCGAATCGGTGAGAGCAGTGGATGGGACGGCTTTATCCTCAGGGCTCATCACGAGACATACTGCCCCTTTAACCCTGGTGTGTGACAATGGTCATTCTGAAGAAGTCTCTTTTGATCTCATCGACACCCCCGCCTTTGGAGTGATACTTGGAGTTCCATGGTTACAACTGCATAATCCCAAGATAGATTGGGCACGGAGGACTGTGACCTTGGATTCCAGTCATTGCATTCAACCATGCTATCAAGAAGCTATTGACTGGGCTTCTCCGTTAGTATGTGCATCCTGTAGTAGTCCATCCCTAGATTCCATGCCTGAGATATACCAACAGTATGCGGACGTGTTCGATAAAGGGAAAGCCACTGCGTTACCTCCTCACCGCAGTTTTGATTGCCGCATAGACCTAGAACCAGGGGGTGTGTTGCCTTGTAGCCGTATTTATGCCCTCTCCGAACCCGAAACTGCCTATCTAAAAGAATATTTGGATGACATGCTAAAATGTGGGTTTATTCGGCATTCCTCTTCTCCCGTTTTGTCTCCATTATTTCTTATATCTAAATAGGAAGGGGGTCTTCGTGCCTGTATCGATTATAGATCACTTAACAAGGTGACTATCAAAAATAAGTACCCTTTACCACTCATCCCTGTCTTGTTAGACCAAATTAAGGACGCCACTGTGTTTACCAAGATCGATTTACGAGGGGCATACCACCTTATCCGAGTGCGTTCAGGGGATGAGTGGAAAACGGCTTTCAGAACGAAATTCGGTTTATTCGAATACTGTGTAATGCCGTTCGGGTTATGCAATGCCCCGGCGGCGTTCCAGTTCTTTATTAATGAAATCTTTCGAGAGTTTCTGGATCGCTTTTTAATTGTCTATATAGACGACATCCTAATCTTTTCGAAGGACCGTACTACACATGAAGAACATGTGAAACAGGTACTACAAAGGCTAAGAGACCACCATTTGTTTTCCAAACTCAAAAAGTGTACTTTCCATGCCTCTAAGGTGGATTTCTTAGGGTTTGTCATTTCTAAAGAAGGAATACAGATGGACAAAAAGAAAGTTGAGGCCATATTGTCCTGGCCGACTCCTACTTGTGTCAAGGACATACAGTCTCTGTTAGGCTTCGCAAATTTCTACCGGCGTTTTATTACTCACTTCTCAGAAGTAATAACACCCATAACAAAACTCGTCAAGAAGGGGGTGCCTTTTGTTTGGTCACCAGAAGCACAAAAAGCGTTTGAAGTCTTAAAGACAAGATTCACTTCTGCGCCTGTTCTGATACATCCTGATCCGGCTCTCCCCTTCTTTGTGGAGGCGGATGCCTCTCAATACGCAGTGGGAGGGGTTCTATCCCAGAGAGACGAGAACGGGCAGATGCATCCTATTGCTTTCTTTTCAAACAAACAGTTGCCCGCTGAGCAGAATTATACAGTCGCTCAGAGAGAACTGTTGGCAATCAGGAAAGCCTTCCAGGAGTGGAGGCATTATCTCTGGGGAGCAAGACATCCCATTACTATATATTCAGACCACAAAAATCTAGAATTCTTTCGTACGGCCAGAGCCCTGACTCCAAGACAAATGCGTTGGGTGTCGTTCTTTAGCGAATTTGATTTTATAATCACGTATCGGCCAGCAACGCAACAAGTCAAAGCGGACGCACTGTCACGATTGTGTGTATCCCTCCCTCAGAAAAGAGACAACCCCGACCTGGAAGCATTTATACCCCTTGACAGAATTTTAGGATACATCTCCTTCAAGCAGTTCTGTAAAGAATTGGAGAAAACATTACGAGAATCCGACATGACTCCCTGGTTGGGACAACCTAATTGCCATATGAAAGAAGGTTTACTGTATCACGACGACCATTTATATGTACCGAACAAACACCGAGAACAGGTACTTCAGTGGGTTCACTCTTCCGCATTGGTGAGCCATCCAGGCATTCAAAAAACCATAGAAATCTGTAGCCGGTGGTTTTGGTGGGAACACATGACAAAAGATATACAGTTGTTTGTTTCTTCGTGTCCTATCTGCGCCACACAAAAGACACCTCGCACTACCCAGCGGGGCTGTTACGTCCTCTGCCTGTTCCCCCTTATCCATGGCACACAGTGAGTCTGGATTTTATCACAGAACTCCCCCCAGAAGAAGGATTCACCACGATACTAGTCATCGTAGACTCATTCACTAAAGTAGCGCACTTCGTACCCCTTCCCAAAATCCCTAACGCGAGGGAGTTGGTCTCCATCTTTATTCAAAATGTGATTCGTCTGCACGGAATTCCTTCGGTTTTGGTGTCAGACAGGGGTCCCCAATTTGTTTCAAAGTTCTGGCAAGAGATAGGCTCCGTGTTGCAGATGAACCTCAGTCTGTCGTCTGCTTATCATCCACAGACAGACGGACATACTGAGCGAGTCAATCAGACTATGGAGCAATATTTGCGATGTCTGTTAGCCACCATAACAAGTAGTTGGGTAAACGCATTACCAGTAGCAGAATTTGCTTATAATAACAGTGTCCACTCTGCTTTGGGAATGTCACCTTTCTTTTGTGCAATGGGTTTTCATCCCAGAACAGTGCCCTTACAACCCTCCTTTAAAGTACCTGCTGTAGACTCACTGTGTACCAATCTGAAAGAAATCTGGAAAACGCACATTCCCAATTACAGGAGACCAAAGCCAATATGAAAAAGCCGCTGACAAACATCGGCGTCCTGCTCCCTGTTACGCTATAGGAGACAAAGTCTGGCTGGCTACAAAAAACCTTAGACTAGCAGGAACAAAAAGCTACAACCCAGATATATAGGGCCTTTTGAAATAAAACAGATCATAAACCCGGTGGCTATGAAGCTTACACTCCCAGAGGAGTACCGTATTCATCCCGTGTTTCATACGTCCCTTCTTAAACCCTGGGTTCCTTCCACTCATCCCGTCACGCCTCCCCCTCCTTTGCTCGTTGATAATGCAGAGGAATACGAAGTGAATCGTATTATGGATTCCTGTAAACGAGGTGGGAAACTGTATTATCTAGTGGATTGGAAGGGATACCCACCAGAGGAGCGAACCTGGGAACCTGCCGCACATGTTCATGCACCCCTATTAGTGCGGAAGTTCCATGCGCGTAACCCCACGAAACCTCGTCCTGTTAAAAGAGCCTTTAAGGGGGAGGTAATGTTACCACTTCCCTCTCTTACATGTTTATACCTTTTCACCTTCTGTCTTTATTGTTCCCTTTCCCTGTCATTGGTAGCCGCCCGTCAGGTGGGAGGGGGAGGTGTCTATATAATTGCCTCCCATGCCTGACAAGGGTGCTTAGCTTACTAGAATTTTAGTCTAGCCCTGGGAGGACGCAGGAGCGTACCTCCATCCCTTGCTCTTCTCTCCCTTTCACCTCACGCGGCAGGAGCCGCTTTCCTTTGCACACGCTGTGTGTACTAACCCCCGCAGCGTCAGGAGCTGCATTATCGACATCTCGTGGTGGAAGCCACGGTCCGGGACAAAGACGGCAGGAGCCGTTTACTCGAAATCAAAATAAATGGCAGAGGCCGCTTTCCCTTTTTGGCAACCGCGGCAGAGCCGCTGTATTGATCCTCAACGCGGCAGGAGCCGCTTTCCGTCTCCATACGCGGCAGGAGCGCTTTCCCTCTCACAACGCGGCAAAGCCGCTTTAAGGGTGCGAACGCGGCAGGAGCCGCATTCTCCATTGAACAGCACGGCTGAAACCGCTTTAGTTCTTTCATACGCAGCAGGTGCCGCCTTCCTTCCACAACACGGCAAAGCCGCTTTAATGGTACGAACGCGGTAGGAACCGCACTCCCCTGAACAACGCGGCAAACGCCATTTTAGTGTTACTGACACAGCAGGAGCCGCTTTAGTTTGACAGACACGGCAGGAGCCGCTTTCCTTTTTACAACGCGGCAGAAGCAGCCTTATTTGTATACCCGTGGCAGGAGCCACTTTACTCTTTTGGTTTATCACAGCAGGAACATTAATTAGTAGAGGCGCACGGCAGGAGCCGGCTGCACCGCCTCCAACGCGAGGGTCCTCTCGCTCTCCCGTTTTCTTGGTGTGTGTTCCAAGGTGCTAAGATCCAAGGTATACATCGCTGGAGAGCTCTCAATCCTTCCCCAACTCCACCTACTACTCCTTATCCAGCTGAGACACCCTTGTGAGCGTTTTCATGGTATAACTTTGCAGGACTAAGACCTTGTCTATAGTATATATTTCCTTCTCCCCCCTGTTTTTGTTCTTACTGATATGAACCTTCCTTTTTATTCTATCTCTACAGACCTAGAGTCCTCCTACCTTCTTCACGAATCTCCTACAGACACTGTCTGCATATCCCTTCAGTTCCTTCACACTGCGCTTTGACATCCCATCTTGAATCTCCCCGTCCTTCGCCAACACACCAAGGGTGACACGTCTCACTTCCCTTTCCCCTGGGGATCAATCGCTCATACTGTTGGTATCTGTGTGGAGGATTGATCCACAGGTGAGAGGGTGGGCTCTCTTCGTTCCTGCGGTACCTGGTATTCAGGTGAGTAGGGATTGTTACATTAACAGCCTCTTCTCATTCTTTGCCCGCAAATAAAGCTAGTGAATGATTAGAGAAAGGAGTATTAAGATTTCCCATTATTAGGACCTTTGAGATACCTACTTTCTGCATGATCATATTTATATAATGAAAAAACTCGCTTAGCAAGTGGTTGTTTTCTTGAACAGGTAACATATAAAGATTGCCAAAATAAAAGGAAAAACAGAGCAGTGACCTGAGTTCTGATCTGGAAATATAGTACAGTACAATGTAAAACATTTGATTGATGACAATACACCTGATAGATCCAAGTAAATTTGTGGGCCATAATGTGGCTAAACCACCACTAGAATGATGGCCTCTCTTTGACTTAGTGGCAGGACAGCTAATCACATAATAATTTTCAACCTCAAAAGCAGCAGGTGCCCAACTTTATTATGGACAGATTACCACAGGACTTAATACATCCAAATTCCAGGTTATTTCAACAACCAGCTACATTCCATGACACAATTTTAATGGAGTGGATTGTACTACTAAGCACCCCAATGCAACACATTTGGATCAGCCACTTTTTCATTATTTAACAGACCTGCTAACCAAGCCCATTGAGATACATCAACGTTTTTTGGCTTCAGGCCAGATTTATAATCATTACTTGAAACCACCCTTGAGCCAGCCTTGCAAGAAACTAGTGTTAATTTTGCATTAATGGCCATCTTTTCCTGTGAAACAGTACATTCCTCATGGGATGTAAAATTGGCAAATAATGTTTCTCACCCACAGACAAGACCTTACTTTTAAGAGGGGAGGATACAATATCAATTCCTTGTGACATAAAAAACTCACAGTTGTTCAATATCAGGTTCAAAATAACTTGCCACTTAAATGGAACCCTTGTTTTCTTTTCTACTCGTGTGTCTAATAATTCCACAAATTCCAGATCACTACTTTTTACCAACTTAAGTTGGTCCACCTGTGCCCAAAAGACTCAACAGAACAGATCGATTTAAAAAGATAGAATGCTCCTCAAATAAGACAATAAAGCCCAAAGAAATGATTTCCTTCTTTCTCCTTGGCACTTTTGTCCGATAAGTTTGAAGATATTGAGGGCCATTTTCCAGAGCATCAGACAGTGGATGAGGCACAAAGTCACATGAGGTCGGGTTCAGAACAACTAATGAAGCTAATATTTCCTTTATTGAGTCTTTAGAGTCCCATTGCGAATGAACATTTGAACCAAAGTTCTTCAGTCTGCTTAGCAAAGATTATGGGCCCGATTAAGAGTTTGGTGGTCTTACCACCAATCTGCCATGGCAGCGGTCCAAAACACACTGCTGAGTCGGCGGAGTTCTGCCTTCCCAATTACGGTGTGTGGAGGTTGAGCGGCAGACCGCCACAATGGTGTGCTCCCTGCCAGCGATACGGTGGACTGCAATACTGGTGATTAGTATGCTGACGCCGTCAGGGCGGCATATTTCTGCCAAGCAAAGTACGAAAATACATTAGTACTAGCAGCCCCCTTGCGGCAGTTCCCGACGGCAGGAAACCATTGTGGTTCGCGCTCAGCAAAGCAACTGAACAGTGGCCATTGGATGGCCATAAATACAACACACCTGGCATTCATTGGCCAATTGGAGACACCTGCATAACACACTATAAAACACACCTCATTTCAGACCATGAACCAATGCCACTCCAGAGCTCCAGAGCATTTGTGGGATAAATCTGGGACAGAGAAGGCAGCCTATTTTATTTCCAACACTTGTCACTCTCCACACACTTTTCCTGCTCTTTTACTTTTTCTCCTGGGTGTAATCAGTTGTTGTACTGGTAGTTCCTTCATTTTTTGATAATGCCCAGAGCCAAAAATCCAAGGTTTTCTGAGCAAGAGTTGTCAGTCAAGGTAGATGAAGTAATTAGAGGAGAACCACATCTGTTTGGAGCCCAAGTCCAAAATACTTCTTCGACTCAGAAATGGGACATCAGGGACAGAATAATCCACACAATAAATGCTGTAGCTTCCATACCACACACACAGGGGGAAATTAGGAAGAGGTGGAATGACCCGTGGAGGAAGGTGGGTAACCTGGCCTCCAAGCAATGCCTGAGGCCCAGAGTACTGGTGGTGGTCCTCTCAGCATACCCGTAATGTTTTTCCCCTGGGAGGAGAAGGTCTTGGTCATCCTACACACTGAAGGCTTGCATGGAATACCTGGAAGAGCAGAGTTTTGTAAGTGACACTTTACAAACTCACATGAAACCTAAATCCCCTGTTTGTTCACAAACCAGCTCTTAATAATGTGATTTCCACATATTTCCCTAACATCCAATCAGTAAAGTATCAGCATCAGAGATGTGAAAATGTCGGTGTGACTGTTTAGTGTCGCATATAGGGTTGGTTGCATCAATCTCCACAGCATGGCACATGATGTCTGTAAGTGTTCTATAAAATATAATATCCCCTGATACATCTTATCTACCCCAATGTAAAGGTATGGGCCATACCAACAGTATAATGTCAACAGGTATGTCACACTAACCAGCTAGATAGTGTAGACATGTTGGGTTAGAAATGAGTACAGATACAATGATGCTCTGTTTCAGTTACCGAAAACAAGATGAATATGTGCTTTTGCAGATTGTCACATCTCACAAAGAACAACTGATCTCTAATTCTCATGGAGTGTGCAATCTACATCCAATGCTCTCCTCGGAGACATGTCACTGTACTGTCCTGTATGTAGCCATGGTATCAGCAACTGAAACAATTGATGGCATGAGTAACCCCCACAACAAGTGTATTTGTCCAACATAGAAAGCCATGAACCCAAATCAAAATATTTTAAGTGGCGGATGACCCTTTGACTCAGCACTGCTCACGTGATCACTAATGGCAAAGCACAACCAAGTTGTGTCATCTACTTTTTTGTACTCAGTTGGGCCTTGGAATGCTTACATTTACATGTCACATCTCCATTGTGTTGGATAGAATGGTTTGTAGATGTCATGTATTCTTACTAATCTAACTGGCTACACCTCAGGACATGGTATGAGCTGCTTATCAGAAGTACATGTGTATGGAATCTGAAAATGTCTGCTTAACATATGCATTACCACTGTAATCTATCAACACATTAATCTCTACCTATTACTTTTCTCCTTCTAGGTCTTACTGACTGTGTCACAAGATTTGGAGGTAGATATCACACTTCCAACAATAACAGTATTCTCCATTTCCCAGCAGGTCTATCGGCCAGAGCAAGTAGCCACAGCTCTGCTATCGAAGAGACCCACGCTGCAACCCAGGAGCAAGTCAACAGTGATGAGGAAAATCCTGGACATCTTGACGTGACAGTGCTGGTCCATCTAGTCAGGCTGGGAACACGGCAACAGTGAGTGTCATAAGGCCCACAATACCCCCCAGCTGCAACAACTCAGCCATCAGAAGTCCCCCCAACCTGTGTACCCACTGCAGTGTCTCCCATCATTTGCACCCCAGTCCTGGCTACTGATGTCACTGTCACCACACCTGTAACAGACGAGCCAGGATTCAGTGGGGTGTCGCAATCTGTGCACAGGGCACAGGGTTGTGGTGGTGGTAGTCGTGGGAGGGTGTCTTTGGGCCAGCAGAGTGAGGCCACTGGGGCCACTCACACCCAGTCTAACATCGACCACGTCTTGGGATCATACCATCAATCCTAAGACTAGATGGACCAGATACTCACTGAAATCAGGGAGATGAGGCAGGTGCAGAGGGACATACACACAGAGTTGGTAGCCCACAACACCAAGATGGGCTCCATCTTTGGCTGCTGCTGAACTTTAACACAACTCTGGCCAGTGCTTTTCCACCACCATCCCCCTCTTCTTATGGTCCTCCACCATCAACCCCTCAACATCTGCTGCAGCCACAGGGCGGGAAGCCCTGCCAGAGGAAGAACATCAGGCCTCAGGCCCTGCACCTGTGGATCCCCTCTGCGGTAAGTAGACATAATATTGAGTTTAAAATATCGTTGTATCATAATATCGTGTTTTTAAAGTCGACAGTGAAAAATATCGCTGTATGTAATATCGATGTCAAGAATATGGATTTTGTATGTTGTTTAAAATATCGTTGTTAAAAATATCGATGTAGGAAATATCGTTAAAAAATATCGATTTTTTTAAATGTAATGTTTTTTTTCTCTTTTTTAATAGTATATATTTCTAAATATAATGATATTTTTTAATAAATTGGTTATGTTTTATTGAAAAATAATTTAGGAGCGGGATGTTGAGTTTATAGGGGATAAGGGTGGGAAAGTGTTTTAAAATGTTTGTTTTAAATTTAGGAAAAATTTAAGTAATAATTAAGAATTTTTTTTTAAAAATTAGGAGCCGGATGTTGAGTTTATAGGGGATAAGGGTTATTAATAAAAATAATGGAAATTTATTTTAAAAAAATGATTCAAAAACATTTAAGAATAGTGGGATGTTGCGTTTATAGATGATGGAGGGTGGGAAATTTTTGAAAAATGTAATAAAATGTAAAAAATAAAAAATAAAACCTTTTTTTTTTTTTCAATAATAGTGGTATTTTGTGGTTATTGCAGATATGTTTGTGGAGTGGTTTTTAATAATTAAACAAAATTTTAAAAAATTGAAATAAAAATTTCAAAGAATTTAGTGGTTTGATGTTGTTTTTATAGGGGATAAGAGTAGTGATTTTTAACCAAAAAAATAATAATTTTTGGGGGTAGGTGTGTAGTGTTTAGATGGGATTAGTGTGGTGTTTTTTGTAGAAAATGTGTAATAATTTTTATTTCCAGAAATTGTATTTAAAAAAAATGTAAACCTTTGTGGAGGTGGAATGTTTGTGTTTATAATTGTAAATGTTTTCCAATTATTTTTACAATTTTGGGGGATTTTTATCATTAAATAAACAATTTTGTAAGTCAAATATTACATTTAAAAACATATTAAATTTGATATTTTGTATTATATTATATTGTAAAAATTAAAAAAATATATTATTTATAAATATTTAATAAAAAGTATGCATAAATCTTTTTTGATATCTTTTTAGAAGTGGAAATATTATAGTATATATGTGTGGTGTGTAGAATTTTTTATGTGTTAATGTAGTTTGCAGTGGGAATATTACATTTTATGTGTTTATTGTTCAGCCCCTTCCATGTGTTAATGTTGTTTGAAGATGGAATAATACATTATGGGGCCGATTCCGATCTCGGTCGGAGGCGCACCCAATACTATTCGGTCGGGAAAAAAGCCATGCGAAAGCCAGTTTCCCGACCGATCCGTACAGCACACCGAACGAGCAAGTACGATGCGCACAACAGCAAAAATTCCGGCCGAGCCGTACTCACCCAAACCAGGTCCTGTTCTCCGACCGAGGCGAATCCGGAAACGCCGAATCGAGTCGCACGGAAGGGAAAATGCAGCCCCGTCCGGCCGGACAAGTACGATGCGCTTTCCGTACGCGCCGAACCCGTCGCTACGCACGGCACGTCAAAGCATCCGGGAGAGGCGCACATAAGCTCCGAATCGCGCCACAACACGATCCACGGCTACGAGACGAACACAGCACAGACGAGGACGACGCGAAGCGACGAGGACGAAGCGAAGCGACGAGGACGAAGCCAAGCGACGAGGACGACGCGAAGCAACGAGAAGGACGAACGACACGAACCAACCATGAATCCCTTCGTCCCGATCATACCAATATTCTACATCTACTACCGGAACAGGCACGGACGCGTACGGCGCAGAAGGTAAGTCAGACACCAACCACAAAACACATACAACACGTACACGACACATCACACACATACACTGGGAATCTGAATATACTTGCAACAGCAGCACCATAGGGGCGGGATGCCCATCACCAATGCCACATATGCACACAGGGGCCTGAATGCGCGCCACCACCCCAACCCAGGGGGGCTGGATGCCCACCACTACTACCACCCTCACCCAGGGGGCAGGATGCCCACCACTACTACCACCCTTAGCCAGGGGGCTGGATGCCTACCACTACTACCACCCTTAGCCAGGGGGGCAGGATGCCTACCACTACTACCACCCTTAGCCAGGGGGCAGGATGCCTACCACTACTACCACCCTTAGCCAGGGGGGCAGGATGCCTACCACTACTACCACCCTTAGCCAGGGGGGCAGGATGCCCACCACTACTACCACCCTCACCCAGGGGGGGCAGGATGCCCACCACTACTACCACCCTCACCCAGGGGGGCAGGATGCCCACCACTACTACCACCCTTAGCCAGGGGGCAGGATGCCCACCACTACTACCACCCTCACCCAGGGGGGCAGGATGCCCACCACTACTACCACCCTCACCCAGGGGGGCAGGATGCCCACCACTACTACCACCCTTAGCCAGGGGGCAGGATGCCCACCACTACTACCACCCTCACCCAGGGGGGCAGGATGCCCACCACTACTACCACCCTTAGCCAGGGGGCTGGATGCCTACCACTACTACCACCCTTAGCCAGGGGGCAGGATGCCCACCACTACTACCACCCTCACCCAGGGGGGCAGGATGCCCACCACTACTACCACCCTTAGCCAGGGGGCTGGATGCCTACCACTACTACCACCCTTAGCCAGGGGGCAGGATGCCTACCACTACTACCACCCTCACCCAGGGGGGCAGGATGCCCACCACTACTACCACCCTTAGCCAGGGGGCTGGATGCCTACCACTACTACCACCCTTAGCCAGGGGGCAGGATGCCTACCACTACTACCACCCTCACCCAGGGGGGCAGGATGCCCACCACTACTACCACCCTTAGCCAGGGTGGCAGGATGCCTACCACTACTACCACCCTTAGCCAGGGGGCAGGATGCCTACCACTACTACCACCCTTAGCCAGGGGGCAGGATGCCTACCACTACTACCACCCTTAGCCAGGGGGCAGGATGCCTACCACTACTACCACCCTCACCCAGGGGGCAGGATGCCCACCACTACTACCACCCTTAGCCAGGGGGGCTGGATGCCTACCACTACTACCACCCTTAGCCAGGGGGCAGGATGCCTACCACTACTACCACCCTCACCCAGGGGGGCAGGATGCCCACCACTACTACCACCCTTAGCCAGGGTGGCAGGATGCCTACCACTACTACCACCCTTAGCCAGGGGGCAGGATGCCCACCACTACTACCACCCTCACCCAGGGGGGCAGGATGCCCACCACTACTACCACCCTCACCCAGGGGGGCAGGATGCCCACCACTACTACCACCCTTAGCCAGGGGGCAGGATGCCCACCACTACTACCACCCTCACCCAGGGGGGCAGGATGCCCACCACTACTACCACCCTTAGCCAGGGGGGCAGGATGCCTACCACTACTACCACCCTTAGCCAGGGGGGCAGGATGCCCACCACTACTACCACCCTCACCCAGGGGGCAGGATGCCCACCACTACTACCACCCTTAGCCAGGGGGCTGGATGCCTACCACTACTACCACCCTTAGCCAGGGGGCAGGATGCCCACCACTACTACCACCCTCACCCAGGGGGGCAGGATGCCCACCACTACTACCACCCTTAGCCAGGGGGCAGGATGCCCACCACTACTACCACCCTTAGCCAGGGGGCTGGATGCCTACCACTACTACCACCCTTAGCCAGGGGGCAGGATGCCTACCACTACTACCACCCTCACCCAGGGGGGCAGGATGCCCACCACTACTACCACCCTTAGCCAGGGGGGCAGGAAGCCTACCACTACTACCACCCTTAGCCAGGGGGCTGGATGCCTACCACTACTACCACCCCCACTCATAGGATGGACAATGCATGACACAACAAGCACACCACAACCTAGGGAATGCAAGATTAAGACATCCCCCCACCACCATGACAAGCGTGTGAGCAGGCTGTGTCAAATGCCTACAACACCGAACATGACATTGAACATACAATGTGACCCCCTAGCACATGTGCCACACATATATGTGTGTGGCACCCACAATGCAAGCAGCCCATGACCATTGTGGCAATGGGGCCTAAACCCCCATCATCACAGTGACCAAAAGGCAAGTGTGGGGTCCATAGCTGAAGCACATTTTGACCATTGTGGCAATGGGGTCTAAACCCCCATCATCACAGTGACCAAAAGGCAAGTGTGGGGTCCATAGCTGAAGCACATTTTGACCATTGTGGCAATGGGGTCTAAACCCCCATCATCACAGTGACCAAAAGGCAAGTGTGGGGTCCATAGCTGAAGCACATTTTGACCATTGTGGCAATGGGGTCTAAACCCCCATCATCACAGTGACCAAAAGGCAAGTGTGGGGTCCATAGCTGAAGCACATTTTGACCATTGTGGCAATGGGGTCTAAACCCCCATCATCACAGTGACCAAAAGGCAAGTGTGGGGTCCATAGCTGAAGCACATTTTGACCATTGTGGCAATGGGGTCTAAACCCCCATCATCACAGTGACCAAAAGGTAAGTGTGGGGTCCATAGCTGAAGCACATTTTGACCATTGTGGCAATGGGGTCTAAACCCCCATCATCACAGTGACCAAAAGGTAAGTGTGGGGTCCATAGCTGAAGCACATTTTGACCATTGTGGCAATGGGGTCTACACCCTCATCATCACAGTGACCAAAAGGTAATTGTTGACAAAGAAAGAGCTGCAACTGCCAAACTGCATGGATCATTCCTGGTCACAGAACCAAAAACTCATCTGTGGCAAAGTAGTGTATGTGTCCCATTGCAACATAAATTGGGGGAGCCAAATACTGCAGTGCAAATGAAACATTCCTTTGGCCATGTGCAGACAAACAACACCCATGGGGGCTGAGACCGTCAACAGTCATCAATGACACAATGACAGAAGTGACCATCAGAATGCAGAACCACATATTTGCACCAATGGGCACACAAATGCAGATACCCTGTGGAGACAGCAGATGTGAGGTGAACAGATACCATACCATGGCAGCAATGGGACACACAAACCATGATCACTGTGCTGACCGATGACCTAGGAGTCCCAGGGACAGCAGGGGAAACACACCAAACAACATACAGCCAATGGCACACCCAAGATATGCCAATGCAGTGGTGCAGATGCACAAACACAAACAGGCAGACCAACACTGTCATCATACACAGCAGGTGAGGGGTGGGGGTGCCAGTGTCCCCAGGCAACAACACAACACATGAGGAGAGCTGAATACCAATCATACAGATGTGCATACACTGCCACACTAAGCTAACTCATGGATCCAAATCCCCTATGTGGGCAAGCAGGCATTGACAGGTGAGAGGGAGCACAAAACACACATGTCACACAGGCACGTAGGAACAACAACTGACACAGCAAGTCACAGACACACCACAGCACCACCCCCAGGGCCCCCACAATGTGGTGACCCTGGGCTGAAGAAAAATACCACTGTGATGACAAAGCGAAATGTCGTTCACACTGTGAACCACAGTCAGGTGTCCTGAGCAACTAACTACCATCACACCTACACAAGCACAAATCAATCAGCATGGCCAGTAAGCCAAGGCCAACATGGAGGCAGGGGACTAGCCGGGCAACAACTCTCATCTGCACACACTCAAGACCACACCCCTCGACCTCCAACAATGTGCAGCAGTGAAGTACACATGCACTGGTGACATTGCACATGCACCCATGACTATTCCAGGGTGGTGGGTGGGAACCAAGGTGTAGAAACACATCACACATGGACACTCAACAAGACTCCTGAATGTCTGACACACTGCACACTACTCTGTACATGGACATGACGGCAATACCACACCGACCAATGGGATCCCAGCCACAGTCACACACCAATGAAGAAGCCAAGGTCACCCACAAAGAACACACATAGACAACAACCAACATTGCAGCCCGGACCCTAAGGAGTGCCAGCAGTCACACACACAACGTGTCACAATCACTGAAAGATAACACAAACTGGAAATCACATGACAGGGGCAAACAACAAGTGCCAAAGGGAAACCTGACTGTGACCCATCTGCGTCAGCACACAAACTCTGCCCTGACAGCAAACACACCTATGGGTGACACCCTGATGACCAGTAATGTGCCATGCACCCACATCACAGAGAACACAGGGAGAAGACTTTGGGGGAACATAGCTCAAGTCAGCAAGCATCACAAACAGGTACAACACTAGGGATCACAGCATGCGCAGATGAATGGAAGTGAACACACAGACATGCACATACAACACACACCTTGGGCGCAGGCAATGTCACACGTGTACACACTGCCATGAGGGGACTCCACTCCTGTGTGAGGAAAGCTGTGCCATATGTTGCCTCAGTAGGGCCCCATCATGTCAGCTGAGCACTTGGTCACACAATCAACAATTAGCACCAAATGAGGGCTCCCATCACATCAGCCTGGTCATGGATGTGCCAACGGAATCATCAGCACAGATCCAACACACTTGTATAGCAATGTTGCACTGACTACACGGATGAGTCCCTCCCCATTGATGCCCAAACCTGCATGTCCACTGGAGATGGCAACACGGTCAGGGAAGTAGACAAATGCAACGATGGCAGGCACAACAGATGTGCAGGGGTGGAAGCCACAGATATGAAATTGCCAATGTAAGTAGGAAACCCATTGCCAAATACTGAACACATGACACCCTCAGATGCTGCTATTGATGACATGGATACACCACATGATAGGACACATTCCCCCTGGACCACATGGGTTCCTGCACAGTAACACTTCATAATCATGAGACCAGATATCACCATCACTGCAGCAAGGGCATGGTTAGCTGCACCAACAACATGTACATCTGAAGCATGAGCACTAGAGAAAAGAAAGTTGCTTTATTCAGCATATGTGTTGTTTGATAACGACGTCCAGAAGAAATTAGAGCAAAGGCCAATGGCCAGTCCATTGTCAAAGTTCAAACAGGGTGACACTGGCAGATGTCACCCTACGCATGCCTGCACAATACCAGGGACAATCCACTAGGAGGGGCAACCGGGGGGCAGGCCAGGCACCGCAGGGACAGGATCAGGGCTCACCAGGGGGAGTCAGGGAAGGGGTGGTGGGTGCAGGAGAGCCACTGACAACTGCAGTGGAGGTGTCTGACATGGTGTGTGCCGGCACAACTGGGGGCATGACACAGATGTCGTGGGTGCCGGCACAACTGCAGTGGACCCTGCAGATGGGGTGGACAGGTCCGCCACTGCAGTGCCCAAGTCAGACAGGGCGGTAGTGGACTCCACTGCAGTGCCTACCTCCAGGGGAGGAGAATGGGGAACAGGCAAGGTGGGTTGGACAGAGGGGGGGACACCCTCACCACATCAGTGGCACAGACAAGCGCAGCGGGGGTGTGGTGCTGGGAGAGCAAGTGGCAGGGGGAGAAGGCCGGAGCATCTTGGGGATGGTATATCTGTGGGTGGGGGAACCTGGGGCAGGGTGTGGTGGGGGCACCTGTGCAGTGGGGGCCTGAGGGATGGAGGACGGAGACCTTGTGCCTGAGCTGCAGGGTGGTGGCGGGGTCTTGCTCTTAGCACTCCGGGGGACTTGCGGGTGGGGGCCTCAGTCCGTCTGCGCCTGGGGGAGGGTGTCCGGGGGCGAGGGGCACTCTGCTCCGTGTGGGTGGGCTTCCTCTTCCCCCGGGATGCTGGAGCAGCTTCATCGGTGGGGAAGAGGCCGAGGTCACAGAGGAAGAGCTGCTGTGACTTTGGGGTTGCAGGTGAGGCAAGGGAGGGTGCTTTGGAGGGAGAGGGAACTGAGGACTGCGCAGTGCATGTGGATGCGTGTGTGTGTTCCAGGGCCCCATCCCCTGTGAGTCTGGCTTCAGTCCCCTGAATGTGCGTGCGTGTGCGTTTTGTCATTGGCGTGTGTGTCAGTGTGCTGGATGTGTGTGTGCTGGTGTGTGCCTGTGCCAGTGTGTGTGTGCCTGGGATGGGTAAGGTGCTGGGGAGTGTGGATGGAGCAGAGGCAGGAGGGGTGAGGGACCGTTTGAGGAGGGACACTGCTGCCGTCAGGGAGGAGTCCATGGACCTATTGCCCCTCTGTAGGTCAGACATGCCCGATGAGATGCCCTCCATGAACGACACCAGCTGAGTCAACAGCGCGGTGTGCGCATGGAGGACACTCAGCATGGCTGTCTGCCCTACATGGAGCTGGCGAAGGAGGTACACAGACTCCTCACTCAGGGCAGCAGGGGACACAGGGGCAGGGGTGCGGTGCCTGGCCCAAAGGAGACACGCTCCCGGACATGGGAGCCTCCACGGACCTGGGGAATGGGAGCCGATGGGAGGGCGGTGGTGGTGCTGGTGGTGGCGGGGACAGCAACACTAGCTGGGGTGTGGTGGCTGCTGACACCCGCCTCCACAAGGGAGTCATCCTCCGAGTTGCTCTGGTCCTCAGCTGAGGTGGATGCTGCTGAGGACTCCTCGGTGTGGCTCCCCTCGCCCTCCGTGCCACTGGGTCCCTCCGACCACTCCTCGGCTGCTGACCCAGTCTGGCTCTCCGGCTCCTCCTGGTCCGTGGAGCTGTCCCCTTCCGTGGCCGTGGATGTATCTGCAAACAATGGGGAAACAGACAGACATCAGTCACCTGCACATAACGCACACACCACTGTGAGCACAGCACATCACAGAGCAAGCCCTGGCATCATTAGTTGTACATTGCTAAAAGTGCACTAATTGAACAGGAGAAGTCAATTGTCAGTCTGATGCCAAGCATGGCACTCACATCCCACATGGCCTTGCACCCATCTGTCTGGTGTCTGTTGGATTGCAACACCCCAGTGTTGACACATGCACCAAGTACACAGTAGTTGGACAGTGCAGAGGACACGGTGTGGACACATCACAGCTCTTGCCACTGAGTCAGTACAGGTTTACGGATGTAAGGGATGCCCAGAGTCAAATAGGAAATGCATGTGATGCATACCAGCGACAGACACCATGATGCACCCATGTCCTGATAGCCAGCGCCACTATGGTGTGCATGTAGCACATGTCACTCCCCTGCAGGATCACCAATCAGTAGACACATGCCATGGCGGAGGCATGACTGCAAAGTCATACATCACTGTCTCAGTGATGTATGACTTTGCAGCCAGACAACAACACTCTGCACTGTGTCACAATAGTAGGTCATGGGGAATGCAAGTCCTGGAGCTGCACAAGTGCACATGTACATCCCCCCACAACACATCCTCTTAACCCTCATCTGTCCAGGTCATACCTATTGGACATATGGGAGACCTGTGACACTACCCTCTGAACCTGAGCCCCTCACACTCTGCTGTGCATGGGGAACAGCTGCCTGAACTTCACATTTACATGCCCCAGTCTGCATGGGCAGCTGATCAGACACCTATGTGTCACACAAGTATCGTCTCCTATGGTCACATCTCCAGTGGCATGCTGAGCCCCTACCAAGAAACTCCACAGCAGTCCTGGCGACTAATCCACAGCACACTGACACAGAGGCAGACACCTGAGGGGTCAAATCACTGTGCACAATGTGTCCTCTGATACACGGGAGTGGGAGTACAGAGTGTATTGTATGGCCTGGAGTAGGCATGACTGTCCAGCCCCACATGAATGAGGGATGAGCCCTGGACTGTAGGCAGCTGGCTAAGTATGTGTGACACACGTCATATACATACTCCTGGGGCCCAAACATTGTTCCCACCCGCAGCATGGGTGTGTGCCAGGTACCCCAGCCACATGTGGTGGATCAGCTCAGCAATTGGACCACAGATCAAAGTAACACGCTGAATACATGTCAGAATACAGGCATTGTGTAAGCAATGGACCCACCCATGATGCCCACCACAGAGTCAGGGAAACAGATGCTGTCTCCCACCTTGAGTCAAGCAAACTGCAAGGACACAGTCCTAAGTGACAGAATTCCCTGCATGTAAGGGCCACACCTGGGTATCAGATGAGGAGTGGGCAGTGCACAATAGAGGGACATGGCTCCTGGACAACATGACTGCTGTACTGTGGCAGTTCAACCTGGCCCGAGGAGGGCACATAACATGTTAGACAGAGTACACAGTGCAGTCTTTGACTCACCCCCTCCTTGCTGCTCTCTGGCCTTCAGCTGCCCATCCAGGTCTGGAAAGACCACCGCCAGGATCCTGAGCATGTGGGGGTCAGGGTCCGTGTTCCGCCCCTCCTGCGAGGAGGCGACAGCTTCAGCTGGACCCGTGCAATCCTCCGGGTCCAGCCCCGAAGGTCCTGCCACCTCTTTTGGCAGTTGCGGATCCGGCGCTTGTAGACCCCCACGGACCGGACAGCCCGGACGATGTCCTTCCAGATCTCATGCTTCCGATGGGCAGAAGCCTGTCAGGATGACAAAGTGATAAGGCCATTACTACACATGCAACATATCCGTGCATGACACAGTTGCATATACATGTCGCAATCACAGGGGCACATGGTGTACCCAGGCAGTGCACGGCTGCCCATGGACAGTTTTCCAGAAGTCACTACATGGTATCATAGCATGGGGAGTAAAACCCTGTTCAGAAGCACTGTCACTGCACCATACCTGTCCAGTGCAAGTCACTACACACTATGGGGGTGACAACTACTCAGTGAGCCTGCTAGCCAGTGGTGTGCTGACTCTCAGCCTTGCTAGTCAGACAAAATGCACATTCAGAAAGGCAGTGCACAGAACACTCACCTGCTCCCCTGGTGTCCCATACAGCTTGCTGTACTGTGGAAGTAGGCTGTCCAGCAGGGCCTGGTTCTCTTCAAGGCTGAAGGCTGGGGCTCTCTCCACAGTACGTGCCATTGCAGGGTCCAGAGGGGCAGAGACAGCAGCAGTGCAGTGGCAGATGTCGTCCTGGAGCATGTAGTGCAGGCAAGTGGGCTCTCAGGGGAACATGCAGCAATATATATGTGCTGGAGAGGCAGATACTGTCCCTTGTGTCCAAAGTGATAGGTCCAAGTCGTTTGCATCTTCTGAATCTGGCCAATCCATGGAATAGCAGCACCAAAACACGCCCACAGCATCCTTCAAAATTTCAACTTCATGACATACATGATTTTGCAACATTGTTGTGGGTGACCAACTGATTTTCCAGCAACCGACTCGTTCGAATATTCGAAAACGCGTCCGTTGCCAGGCAAGCCCATTGTCAATGGGTGCGCACCGATCGGTCCATTGAGGTACAACGCGCACAGGGGTACAACGCGTACCCGCACACATTGAAAGCAATGGGCCGGCCGGAGGCACCGATCGGTCCATTGCAGTACAACGCGCACAGGGGTACAACGCGTACCCGCACACATTGAAAGCAATGGGCCGGCCGGAGGCACCGATCGGTCCATTGCAGTACAACGCGCACAGGGGTACAACGCGTACCCGCACACATTGAATGCAATGGGCCGGCCGGAGGCACCGATCGGTCCATTGCAGTACAACGCGCACAGGGGTACAACGCGTACCCGCACACATTGAAAGCAATGGGCCGGCCGGAGGCACCGATCGGTCCATTGCAGTACAACGCGCACAGGGGTACAACGCGTACCCGACACATTGAATGCAATGGGCCGGCCGGAGGCACCGATCGGTCCATTGCAGTACAACGCGCACAGGGGTACAACGCGTACCGCACACATTGAATGCAATGGGCCGGCCGGAGGCACCGATCGGTCCATTGCAGTACAACGCGCACAGGGGTACAACGCGTACCCGCACACATTGAAAGCAATGGGCCGGCCGGAGGCACCGATCGGTCCATTGCAGTACAACGCGCACAGGGGTACAACGCGTACCGCACACATTGAATGCAATGGGCCGGCCGGAGGCACCGATCGGTCCATTGCAGTACAACGCGCACAGGGGTACAACGCGTACCCGCACACATTGAATGCAATGGGCCGGCCGGAGGCACCGATCGGTCCATTGCAGTACAACGCGCACAGGGGTACAACGCGTACCCGCACACATTGAATGCAATGGGCCGGCCGGAGGCACCGATCGGTCCATTGCAGTACAACGCGCACAGGGGTACAACGCGTACCCGCACACATTGAATGCAATGGGCCGGCCGGAGGCACCGATCGGTCCATTGCTGTTCAACGCGCACAGGGGTACAACGCGTACCCGCACACATTGAATGCAATGGGCCGGCCGGAGGCACCGATCGGTCCATTGCAGTACAACGCGCACAGGGGTACAACGCGTACCCGCACACATTGAATGCAATGGGCCGGCCGGAGGCACCGATCGGTCCATTGCAGTACAACGCGCACAGGGGTACAACGCGTACCCGCACACATTGAAAGCAATGGGCCGGCCGGAGGCACCGATCGGTCCATTGCTGTTCAACGCATCACTGTACATGTGACTGGCATATGTCAGCATGCCTGTCTCAGATGGACATATGCCAGCCACAGATAGCTCCCAGGGAGTGAGGGGCACACCTACATCACGACAGCCTGTCCAAACCTTATCATAAGGCATGTAAGGCTGCATTTCCTATTGTGTGTATGTTGGTGTACATTTTGTCCTGTGGGTGTCACCTGTGGGCAGCCACCCCCAGGCTGTGCACGTGTTAATGGGGACAGGATCCTGGGTGTTACGTGTACGTGACCACTGTGATGTGCAACTGTTCATATCTGTGCATGTGCCATGGTCACATTTCACAGTGGTGTTTGTGTATGTCATGTCACATACCCCGTGAGTCCCATGTGGGACGGTATGTTTGAGCCAGGGTGTCCCAGTGGCACAATAGTGATGGCCCTCCACAGTCTTTGTGCATGTAGTGTTTACAATGTCTCTGATTTCATGTGCACAATGGGAGACAGTCTCCACATCCACGTTGTGTGTGCATGGACTCTGATGTTGTGCGTGTGTGTCACAGACGTCCATGGCTCTCCTGCCATGGCAAGTGTGGCCACTACCTGTGGGGGTCATGTTTGTTTTGTTGTGGTGTACACATGATACTCCAGGTGATGCCAGTGTCCATGTGGCATTACAGGGTCCCTGGGAATGTGCCTGTCGTTGAGCTGTGGTGCCTGGGGCACATCTGTCCTCACATGTCACTGGGGGGTGACTGTGACACAGCATCATGATATCCAATGGGCCAACCTGGGACAAATTGATGCCACCTGTAGGACCGTGTTGACAGATGTTGGCCATGTATGTACCATACATGTCGTTCCGGTACTGCACACTTCATGTAGTTGTGCCTCATGATGATGTATGTTGGGATCTTGAGTGTGTTCAATGCCGCATATGTGGGGTGACTGACGATCTTGCTTACTTCTCCTCTGCACTGCAGGGCTCCTGCTGTCCATCGGCCATTCCCAGACCTGGCAACGATGGTGGAACGGGACAGCATCCGACGGTACCGCTTCACCAGGCAGCTGATTGAGGATTTGGCAGTGCAGTTGTCCCCACATTTGCAGCCTGGCCGGCCGTATCCTACAGCGCTGACCCCCAAGGTGAAGGTGATGGCAGCCCTACACTTCTTTGCCACCGGTACCTTCCAACATACTGTGGCGTCTGCTGGTGGGATGTCACAGACCATGTTCAGCCGTGTGCTCCGCGATTTCTTGGCGGCAATGTTGCTCTTCCTGAACCGGTACATCTATTTCCCTAGACTGCGACGACTCACTGACGTGAAGAGTGACTTTTATGCCCTGGGGAGGATGCCGCATGTCATTGGCTCCATTGATGGGACACATGTGGCTTTGGTACCACCACAGGCCCAGGAGCAGGCCTACAGGAACCGCAAGCACTACCACTCGGTCAATGCACTGGTGGTGTGTCTTGCAGACATGACCATCACACACGTGTGTGCCCGTTTCCCTGGTTCAGCACACGATGCCTTTGTGATGAGGAGTAGTCGCATCCCCAGGTTGATGGCACAGATGCAGAACCAGCGTGCCTGGCTTGTCGGTGTGTACTGACTTTGTGCCATTGTGTGTGATCTGATCTGTAGTATTCCGCCCACTTTTCCAAGTCAGCTGATGTGCACTTGTCTGTCCGTAGGTGACTCGGGATACCCCAACATGCCGTGGTTGCTGACACCCCTCAGGAACCCTGTGACACCTGCCCAGATGCGCTACAATGAGGCACATGGTCGGACCAGGAGAGTGATTGAGCGGACCTTTGGTCTCCTGAAGAGCCGCTTCCGCTGCCTGGACAAGACCGGAGGGTCCCTCCCATATGCCCCTGCGAAAGTGTGCAAGATTATCATCGTCTGCTGCATGCTCCACAACCTGGCAGTGCGGAAGGAGTTGCCTCTCATCCAGGATGACGATGACCAACATCCGCCACCTGTGGAGGATCCTGGCCTGGAACACGATGCCAGTGACGATGATGATGATGATGGTGATGGTGATGTCCGCACACAGCTCATCACCAACTTCTTTAGCTGAATGTGAGTATCCTGAGGTGTCATGTCAATGATGTGAGTTGGCATGATGTGTGGGTGGTGCTCTGGTGCTGTTGGAGTGTGTCCATGGGCTACTTGACTGGATGTGTGTTGCGATGTGTGCTTACAGGTGGGCTGTACTCCCCAACAGTGTTGACATGCTAACTTGGTTCTGGGTGGGTATCTTGTAACATGTATTGTGCATGAGTTTTGCTGTTCTGTCCTGTACTCCATTGCTTTTGACTGTGTGTCATTTCTGTCCTTCACAGGGTACTTTCAGATTCGTTTGGTCAACTGTGTCCACCGACGACGTGATTGCACATCCAGGCTGGTAGCTGTTGTGTCCCTACAGGTGATGTGCGCCACACCCATGGACTTCCTTCTGTCTACAGTTGTTGACTGTGTGCCCGCTACCAGGTGGGGTTACCTTGCATCTGTAGTGGTTACGGCATGTTGCTACTGTGTAATAAACCTGTGCTTCACTTAGTGATGTGCGTTGTCTGTGGTCACACATTTGACTGCCATTTGCTTACTGCACCTGTGGGCTACTTGACTACAACTGGGAATGGGTGTGGTGTCTGTGCATTGCACCGTCTTCCCTGGCAACATCAGTGTAGGCAATGAGTCAGATGGCCTAGGTGTGTATGTGTTGTGTAGCCCTGGTGGTGTGTCTCCCTCATATGTGTCACGTTGCCTGTACTCACATGCCTGTGTTGTCCTTGCTGTTGCAGTTCGCATACACAGTGTAATTTTGTTGTTCATCATCCCCATAACAGCACCCACGTTGGAATCACGACAGAGGCAAGTATGGTGTATTATTGTGTTTATTGTGATACATCTGTGATAATAGTGCATAGGATGGATTGTGCTGTACATGAATCTTGCAATCCCAAGTTCCTAGATGAATAGAAAGTCCAGGTAGACAGGATCCCCAGTATCGGGGCCACAGTTGTCTGACACATTGTTCCAACTTGTACTCCCCATGCAATGTGTGGGAGTAGTGTTGCCATCAACAGGGTGAACAGTCTGTGCACAAAGGCGAAAATCCAGAACAGGTTCAGGCTTCCTGGGAGTTGCGCTTGGCCATCAGCCTCTCACTTTCCCCTCCTCGGACGACCCCTCTTCTTGGGGGGGGCCCTCAAGTGCAGGCTGCTGCGGTGCAGGGGACTCTCCGCCAGAGTCCTCCTCCCTCCCTGTGGCAGTTGCAGTTTGTTCGGTACCAGATGTTGTTGGCACACAGGGAGGTGTGGACTGGTTGCTGTTCATCTGGCGGAGGCATTGTAAAATGTCCCTGTGCACCGCCGTCATCTCATGTAGTACATCCCACTTGGACTCCACGCGGGTCATGTGGGAGTCCACACGTGACATGTGGGAGTCCACACGTGACATGTGTGACTCCACATGGGACATGTGGGAGTCCAAGCGGGCATGATGGGCAGCCTGCTGCTGTTTGATGTCTCTGAGGAGCCCCACTACCTGGCTGAGCTCTCCGGTGCTGGACTGGTACGCATCAGCTATGCGTACCAGTTGTGGGTCTTCATGCACACCAGCAACGTCTGCAAGCAGCGACCTCTGTCTCCCACCCCTCCCACCACCCCTGCTGACATGTGCAGTGTGTGCAGTTGCACGCACAGATAACCCTGGTCCACCTTGGGGGTTGGTGGTGGTGGTGGTGTCCATGGCCCCAGGTTGGTCCAGGGTCACTGCGCTGGTGTTGTTCCTTATTCTGTCCATGTCGGCAGGGATGGTATTCGTGGTGACAGTCGTTGGAGGGGTGGGTGCAGGGGGTGCAGCTGGTGGACCTGCTGGTGCTGCAGCTGGTGGTCCTGCTGGTGCAGCATGTTGACTTGCACCGGATGTGCCAGGTTGTTCTTCATCGTCCGAGGAGGACAGAGGCTGTACGACGCCAGTGAGCTCGGCATCCTCTTGAGCCTGGGACTGGGACTCCTCAGCGTCTGCTGCTGTGTCCCTATCATCACCTGTTTTTGGGAGACACAAACAATGTATGTCATGTTTCTGCAGGCATCAGTGGTTGAAACACCTGACAGTTGTGACTGTGCCTCGGGGTGCGGGCCTGTACATTGTATTGTCCTAAGTCGTCACAGTCAGGGGTTGATATTGGTGTGGCACATTGTCCTGCATTATTTGGGCATTTCTATGTATTCTCTGGGGTGTGAACATGGTCTGCATTGATTGTGTTTGGTTGACAGCCAGACCTCCTTCCCACCCACCCACCCACCCAGTCAGTTATCCCACCATGGAACGTGCTTGCATTGCAGGGAGTGTAAGTTGTCTCTCAGGATGTCAGTCAGTGGTGTCCTGCTGTTTGTTGGTGCACAGTTGCCAGCAGGGCCTTGTGCTCCCCACAGCAGTAGCCAGTGTCAGCCATCTTGTGAGTCCTTCTCCACTCCCTGTGATGTGAGCATGGTTCAGGGTGGTGTTGATGGGACAGTTGTGGGGGGCAATATGTGTGACTGCGACTCCCATGATGCTATTGGCTACACTGACTTGGCCAGCATACACAGAATTCCTTCCTTTGAGTGGTCTTCACTGTGTGTTGGTGTTGTTGTGGTGGCTACATGTGTGGATGTGTGTGTTAGTTCTATTTGTGCCACTGCCTAGCTGTAGTTGTGGTTGTGTTTGTACATGTGTTGGCACAGTTGGATGTGACTTTTTTGATGGCATGTGTTGTGTTTATCTGACTGACATACACATTTTGGGATGATTCTGTTCTAGTTGCTGTGTAATTGCTATGAGTGCATGGTTTGACTCTCCCCTTGACAGTGATGTGTGTGTTTTGTGGCAGTTTATTGTGTACATTTGTTGTGTACTCACCAGGCTCTGGGATGTTCTCTAGTCCATATACGCTCACTGGCGGAAGGATGGCCCGCACCTTCTCCTCCCAGGGCCTGAGGTATATTGGCTTGGCAGGAGGGCCACTGCCGGTGTGTTGGCTGTTGATGTAGTCTATCTTCAGCAGGTCCCGTACCCTCCTGCGCACGTCATACCACCTGTTCTGGATGTCCGTCTTTGTGCGCCGACATGGTGATTGGGCGTTCACCCTGTTGATGATCCTCTCCCACATCTTGGTTTTCTGCGACATGGGGGTCTGTTGGACCAGAGTGCCAAACAGCTGTGGCTCCACCCTGAGGATCTCGTCTACCATGACTTCCAATTCACTATCTAGGAACTTGGGATTCTTCTTGGGGGGCATGGTGATGGGTGGTGATAGTGGGTGATGTGTGTGTTGGTGTGCAGGTGAGGGTGTGTGGGTGTGTGTTGTGCTGGGTGTATGTGAGGTAGGTATTTGTTGGTGTGCTGCTGGTGTGTGGCTTGTGTGAGGGATGAGCTGTGGGTGTGTGGTTGCTTTCTCTTGGGTGCTGGCAGTGGAATGGCATTTGCAAAGGCTCATGGTAGTGATTTGTGTCCTTTATATAGGTGGAGTTGTTGGTGTGTCTTTGTTCTCTGTCCCCACCCCCCCAGTATTTATTGGCTTGGTAATTGCTTGTTTGGCCTTTTTTTGGTTGATTTTTCCTTTGTGCTGTTTGTGTATGTTGGAAACGTTCTTGTGACCGAGTCGGACCCTGCATTGGTCTCGTACGGTGTTTTCCGTTTCGTTCACGCTGTGTTTGTGCAGTTTTGTATGCTGCGTACGCGTCGGTCGCGGTGTATTGTGTTGCTTCGGCTCGGTTTTGTATGCGTGTCGGTCGTACGGCTTGTCCTCCGTCCGACTCGGTCGTGTTTTCGCGCCTTGCATCGTACTTTGCAGGTTGGAGTTGGCGGGTACGATTCGGTCGGATTTGTTCCGGGTGCGTGTCGGTCGGTTGGATTCGCGTGTTTTCCGGCCGGATTGCTATTTTCCGAGCGGCTCGGTCGGTCGGCTTGGTTTCCTGACGTGTCGGTCGGATTTATCGCGGCTTGCATCGTACTTGGCGTGTCGGGCGCCACTGGTACGTGTCGGTCGGTATTTTTTCCGGATCCGAGTCGGTCGGTGCTTTTTCCGGCCCGAATCGGAATCGACCCCTATATATGTTTAGTGACCAGCACCTTCCCTGTGTTATTGTAGTTTGGAGTGTGAATAGTATATTATATTTATTTATTTTCCTGCACCTTCCCTGTTTTAATGTAGTATGGAGAAGGAATAGTTAATTATATATGTTTAGTGTCCAGAACTTTCCCTCTGTTAATGTAGTTTGGAGTGGGTATATTAAATTATATATGTTTACTGTCCAGCACCTTCTGTGTTTTAATGTAGTTTGGAGTGGGAATAGTATCTTTTATATGTTTAGGGCCCAATTCCGATCTCGCTAGGAAAGCACTCCGTACGACTCGGATCCGGAGGGCTTTCCAAGTGAGAAGTGCTCCAGGAGTCCGAACGAGCGAGTACGATGCTGCCATATGCTTACGGACTCGGTTCGCTCGGACTCCCATTGAAATCTATGGGAGCCCGTGTACAGACGCGTACATAGGCTCCCATAGCAGAAAAGGGGTGGGTGGGGAAAAGCGTACACCCTGTGGTGGGCACCCCATGGTGCCCGCCACATGGTGCATGCCTGGATCTGGGGGACCCATGGGCACACCCCCGTGACAGATTTGGAGGGCCCCGGATGAAGAGGGGCCTGCTACGGCCCCCCGAAGTACGCTTCCGACAGCTGTTTCGTCCTCCTGAGACCGAGGCGAAGCGGCTGTCCGAATCGTGCATCGTACTCGCTCAGTCGTAATACGGCTCCATAGCGCGGCACGATTTGGCTACGAACGAGTCGTAGGGACAGGTTCGGGTCCCGGAAACGATTCGGTCGGCGCGTACGCGATCTTCGCATCGTACTTGGTCGTTCGGACCTGTGTACGATTCGGTAGTAAACAAGGGCTACGAATCGGATCTGGGAAAGCCAAATTTGATTCGGAGACCTTCCGAACAATATCGGAATCGGGCCCTTAATGTCCAGCAGTTTCCTTGAGTTAATATAGTTTGGAGTGGGAATAGTAAATTAGATATGTTTACTTTTCAGCACCTTCCCTGATTTAATGTAGTTTGGAGAAGGAATAGTTAATTATATATGTTTAGTGTCCAGAACGTTCCTTCACTTAGGGGGTGATTATGATGGCGGTAATTGGCCTAATGTGGCCAATTACCGCCCCGCAGATCAGGATGGCGGGCGGTATGCCTGGCGGGCGGAAAGCCCGTCCACCATGGGTCCGACATAGGCAATCGTTATGATTGCCTGTCGGACCCATCCCGCATCCACAGTATGGTGGCGGTGCCTAGCAGGCACCGCCCACCAGATTTGGGTGCTGCATCCCTGCCAGCCTGTCTATGGTGCATCAACCGCCATTGAAAGGCTGGCATGGATGTACTTTGGGGGCCATTTGCTGGCCCCCCTTGTGCAGGGGCATGTCAATGTTGCACTTGGGGGGCACCTATGGTTCCCCCTACAGTTACCTGCACCAGGTGGCAGGCACCGCGTGGTGCCTGCCACGTAGTGCAGGGAAATGCACAACATGCATTTTTACCATTGCGGCGGGTGCTGCAGCCAGCAGCACCCGCCGCAATGGTAAACATGCACAATGCGACTGCCAAAGTGGCGGTCGCATTGTAATTTCATGTGCGGGACCGCCGTCATATAGGTGGTCCGTCCGCCATCGTAATCAGGCCCAGAATGTATTTTGGAGTGGGAATATTAAATGATATATGTTTACTGTCCAGCACCTTCTATGTTTTAATGTAGTTTGGAGTGAGAATAGTATATTTTATATGTTTAGTGTTCAGCACTTTCCCTGACTTAATCTAGTTTTGGAGTGGGAATAGTAAATTATATATGTTTACCTTCCAGCATCTTCCCTGATTTAATGTAGTTTGGAGAAGGAATAGCTAATTATATATGTTTAGTGTCCAGAATTTTCCCTCAGTTAATGTAGTTTGGAGTGGGAATATTAAATTATTTATGTTTACTGTCCAGCACCTTCCCGGAGTTATTGTAGTTTGGAGTGGGAATAGTATATTTTATATGTTTATTGTCCATCACCTTCCCTGAGTTAATATAGTTTGGATTTGAAATATAATTTTTATATGTTTAGTGACCAGTGCTTCTCCTGGGTTAATGTAGTTTGGAATGAGAATAGTAAAATAATTTTTTTTATTTTGGAACAAGATTATGAAAATAATATATGTTTAAGTGGTAATAGTATGTAATATTTGTTTATTAAAATTTCAATTTATAACAGCTATTAAATGTAAGATAATTATTTTATTGCAAATATAGTATAAGAAAAAGTCACATAGAAAGTAAATAAATAACCATACTTATATTTCTTTTTGTTTCTATATTTTTATTGAAAGATTCAAGCAAACAAATTTAGTGATTTTTATTTTATTTACAATCTTTCATCTATATTGTTATAAAGCAATATATGAATACATTTTTTTTTTTGTATATGTTACATATTTGGTAAATATTTAGGGGCTGATTATGATGGTGGGCGGATCGCCATCGCCAGCCAGGCGGTGGCGATCCGCCCGCCATCTCTACCCTATTTACCCCCCGCCATATTACAATGGCGGGGGTACCGCGGCGGACGCATAGTGCGTCCGCCGCTTTTCCGCCGGTCGGCAATCGTTCCGATTGCCGGCCGGGCGGACTGGGGCCTTAATATGGTGGCGGTGCCTAGCAGGCACCGCCATCCATATTAGGATGCTGGGTTTCACAGGCCTTTCCATGGCGGCTTCGCCGCCATGGAAAGGCTGGCGGTGAATTGCTTTGGGGGCCCGTTGCGGGCCCCCGGGGGGATTGGGGGCTGCACTTGGGGGGTACCTATGGTACCCCCCTTCATTGCCATTCACAAGGTGGCAGGCACCGCGCGGTGCCTGCCACGTTGTGCATGGCAATGCACAACATGCCTCTTTGGCATTGCGGCGGGTGCTGCTTACAGCAGCACCCGCTGCAATGTCAACAATGTGGAATGCGACCGCCACGGTGGCAGTCGCATCATAATTGGCGGTGCAGGACCGTCACACGGCTGGCGGCCGGTCCCAGCACCGCAACGATGGCGGGTGGATTGATGTCCGCCCGCCATCGTAATGAGCCCCTTAAACATAAAAAATACAATTTTTAAGCATAGTAAGTATGAAACAATTTTAGATTTTATATAATGTAGAAGTTGGAAAATGTATATATTTTTTACAAACATAAGATGCAGTTATTCACTGTTTTGTATACATTTATTTAATATATAATCATTTTGTAACAGTTATACAATTTCTTTTATATTGTCAACATGTATTACATAATTATATACAGTTTACATTATATATTTTGAAAACTTTTTTCATTGTTTTTAAAAACAATTATCCACATAATTGATACTAAATAATATTATATTTTGTATAATATTATTTAATTTGTATCAGAGAATAAAATTATCAAGTTAAGAAAGTATTAAGGGGCTGATTACGATGGCGGGCGGAGGCACATCCGCCGTGCTGGCGGTGGTGGAAAATGCCCTTTTCCGCACTCCATCGGCGGTCTTTGCGTCCGCCGTATTATGATGGGCATAGATAGCCCATTTCCCGTCCACCTGCGGTGTTCCGGGTTCCGCTGAAAATCTCCGTCCGCACCGGTAGCGGACGGAGCCACATGAGAGGTACCGCCGTGTGGAATGCGGTCAGGACCGCCGGTCAAATCATGTTGCCTCATACAGCCCACCACACCGCTGCCGAGAATCCGGCCATTCAAGGATGGCGGTGGCAATACTGCGGATAGCTCCATGTGTTCCAGACCGCTGGGGAAACGGCGGTCTTTGGCCTTTCCGTAGGAAATCCGACTGCCGCGGACGGATTTTCAGCTTTTCCGGCGCTGATTGCTGGAATCCGACCGCCGTGGTAGGGAGTTTCTGGCGGTGCATCCTAATGTGGCCGGCGGTTTTGCCTGCGGTACCTGCGGGCAGAAGTTTCCCGCTAGCACGGCAGTCGGAATGTTTTTACGCCCGCCATCGTAATCAGCCCCTTAGTAAAAAAATATTTTTAACATTAATACAATTTTTCCAATTTTTGGCAAGCAGTAAAAAAAAAATTCTTATAATAATAAGTTTAAAAAATATTTTTTAGTGTATAATACAAAATATTATCTGTGTTGTAATATTCATTATTATGCATTGTACAATTTTTAACACAATACAATTTTTTTTACATTAGTAATATTCATTGGTATTTTTGAGAAAAAAAAATTGTTTACCATTTCTAATTTACATTGTATTTAATGTGGAAAAGTATTTTTTTACTTTAATTAGGCGGCCATTGTTTTAACTAAGTTCTATTTTCTAGGCTATCACTGTTGTTTTTGGGTCATTTCAGAAGGGAGAAGCTCGCGGTTGGAAGCTGCATTGCCTCGGTTAAGGTAAGTTTATTTTAATTACTAATTTAGGAGTAGGGCGAAGGTAGTTAGGTAGTTTATAGTGTATATAAGGTTTGCATTTTATGTTTGTTGTGAGGTTCCGTTTGTAGTTTAGCGTATGTGTAATGCTGTGAGTGCGTTGGTAGTCTAGTGTTATATTTTGGTATATATATTTAATTATATTTATAGTACGGTGTTAACTAATTATTAGTATGTTTATGTGTGTTTTGAAAAAATATTATTATATGTTTATGCGGGAGGGATTGTGTATTTCTTTCCACAGGTTTTCTATGTCTCCAAATTTACGTTGGGAGAAGGATGTCGTTTTTTTTTTAAAGGAACTATGTATTAGTTTCTAGTAAACTAATATTTATTTTACGTTTCCTTTCTTTTTCGGGTTTTCTTGGAGTGTTTCTTTTTTTAAATCTATTTTTCGGGTTTTTTATGGTTCTACACTACGGATATTTGGTTTATTTTTACACAGTTGTATTTTTCCATTTTGTTTTGGGTGTTTTAACTAACTTTTGGAATATCTATACGTTTGGATTTTGTTTTGGCGGTCTGGATGATATTCTTCAGCTACAAAAACGTACGTTTTTAAAAATTATTTACAGTGGGAGGGAGATGTTATTTATATAATTGTTAATGATATTTTTAACATATAAAATATATTTATTATGACAAATATTTTTATTAAAAGGGCAAAATTATTTGACATTATATTTATATTTTAGATGTTAGAAAAAAAATGTTTATTTAAGAGCTAAGTGGCTCATTACGATGCCGGACGGAAGGCCATCCGTTAATGTTGGTGGTGGCGGAAAACGTCTCTTTTCCTGCCCCTGATGCGTATATTGGGACCACCATATTACAATGGGCCTACAGAGGCCATTCTCCGTCCAACACGGTTTTACCGGCTCCACACGTTTTCTCGGTACGCAAGGTTGGCAGATGGAGCCTATAGAGCAAGACCGGCATGCAGAATCACGTTCCGTCCACCAACCAGATTACGATGTAACAAACAGCCCTTCCCACCGCGGCGCAAAAACCAAAACATCGCGGATGGCGGAAGCACAACTACGGAAAGGAAAAGCCGACCCAGATCACATCCAGACCAGCTGAGCCGCCATGGATCCAGCGCTACAGGCCTTTCTGCTGCTCTACCTGGTGCACCTCCGGCAGATAAGACGCCGCCGCGCCCTACAGCAGAGGTACGTCCAAAACACCTCCATGCATGCAACCCCTGTACAACTACAACTCCCAGCAAGTGTGCAGGCCGGGCCGGCCCCACGATGTATGTGGCAACCTGCCAACTGCAATGTGCGAGGCCCACCCAATTCACATGAGTGACACCCTTAGGGCCCCTGAAGGCAAGTGGGGCCAATGCCGTGCCCCGCCGATGCAGAGCTCGCACCCCGCGACATTCAAAAGTGTAATCCGCTGGCGGCTCCCGTTGGCAGATGGCGCATTCGCATAGGCGGTGCCACACCGCATCGGCCAGGAAGCGCCGTCCGCAATCCTGCATCACTCAATTGGGGCCAATGCGTGTTTACGCCAGCTACCGCGCCTGTAAACACATCATGCATTTGCATTGTTGCCATGCGAATTGCATCACACACCCCAAAACATCAGCCGAAAGTGATGTGTGCACCCAGTGAAGGCATCATAGAGTGTGACCTTTGATCCAAGTCTGCACACACATGGCTTGTCCAAGAAAAGGAGAGTGAAATTACATTCTTTGTCATGCCTCGTGGCCAGCATGGCCCTAAATGAGTCAAGGAGTCCAAAAGACCAAAGGGCTCTCGCACTGTACCAATGTAGTGCAATGAAACTAACGACCTGTTAACACTGCCTGTATATCTCTTGCTATGTGCTTAGCGAATCCTTGGCCATGGGCCGTCTTCTGAAGGGCCAGTGATGTAGGCTGACAAATCGAGGTGTCCATTTTCTGCAACTCAGACACACTGGTAATCCCTAGTACATACAACACACGTGCTGGTGTGACATGCAGTGTGCCCAGCTGCCATTGCCTTTAAATGTCTCACACACGTCATAGGAGTGCACATGTGTAGCAAAAAAGCATCGCCTGGAGGACATCATCTGTCATTCACAGCCATGTGTGCATGCATACACAATCCATGTGTTTATGTACCTCATGAAGGTGAACATGGCAATGTCTGTCACGCAAAATCACCACACAGTCACGATGTACTGACCCTATAATGTTCACATTTGTCTGCCCACCGTGCTGAATATACATGTATCATTGTCCAGCTGACACTCACTACCCTCATTCCGTAATGTCGTCGTGTATTGTGGGACTGAAGTCTGAGGTCGTGCCGTGACAGCAGCCACATGTAAATCTGCATAGATGCTACGAAACAGAAGTGCTGTGGCATCAACCACAGGGCAGACCAACCTTGATGTAGCAGTATACTATATGCCATACACATCGAGTTACTATGGATGTTGAAGTAGTGAGTATGTCGAGTGAGTGAAGAAAAGTAACGTCTGTATGCGTGTCACTTGTGCATGTCACGTGTCCAAGACTCAAGGCAATGTTGTGCTTGTGTGAGTCTTCGCTTAAGCTGTGTACCACATCTCTCATCTTTGACTCATCTCATGCATATGTACCCTGACAGGATACGTAGGAAGAGACCACCTATCTTTCGACCTGTCCCACACCTGGCGACGATGGAGGACATCGACATCATCAGGAAATTTCGTTTGGATCGCCTCACACTGCGAGAGCTATGTGCTCATTTGGAGCCCCATTTGAAGCCAAAGCGAACATATCCTGCTGCATTGTCTGCTACAGTGAAAGTGATGGCTGCACTGCATTTCTTCGCCACTGGGTCTTTCCAGTACACTGTGTCCAGTGCTGGTGGGATGTCACAGCCCATGTTCAGCATGGTGTTGCGTGACATCCTGTCAGCATTGATGCTGTACAAGGACAGCTATGTACACTTTCCGAGGCGGGATGAATTGCCAGCTATAAAGGGGGATTTCTTTGATCTGGGAGGCATCACAAATGTGGTGGGAGCTATTGACGGAATCCACATTGGCCTCGTTCCACCACAGGCATGTGAACACATTTATCGCAACCGAAAACACCACCACTCCATTAATGTGCAAGTGGTATGCCAGGCGGATCAGATAATCTCACACGTCTGTGCAAAGTTTCCTGGTTCTGCACATGACTCCTACATCTTGCGGAACAGCAGCATACCACAATTGATGGCTAATCTGCACCCCGAGCGGGCCTGGCTTGTTGGTGAGTGTGCTGTGTCAATGACTGTGATGTATGTGTGACATGCTACTCTCCTCACATATTCTGATTGCAATGTCTGTCTGTGTTCCTCACAACTAGGTGGCTCGGTATCCCAATCGTCCGTGGTTGTTGACCCCACTGAGGAATCCAACAACGCCCAGGGAAGTCCACTACAATGATGCCCAGAGGAGGACACGTTGTGTGGTGGAGCGCACTTTTGGACTGCTCAAGTCTACCTTTAGGTGTCTAGACAAGAGTAGTGGTGCACTACTATACTCCCCACAGAAGGTGTGCCAGATTGTAGTCGCCTGCTCCATGCTACACAACCTGGCCTTGCGCAAGAAGATCCCCCTGATTCTGGATGATGATGAGCAGCAGCAGCCCCCAGCTCCAAACCCACACATGCCCAGTGACGATGACAGTGGTGAGGAAGAAGGCCTTGACGTGCGTCAACATCTCATCACCAACTACTTCTGTTGAGTGTAAGTTAACAATGAGCGACTATGGCTGTGTCTGTGTGCTATGCTGTTGTCCCCCAAACATTGAGGATTGTTGCAGGGATTCTGTCCACACACAGAACTATGCGCAGGATTAAAGGACTTGGGCAGGCCGGGACCGAGTTATCTAACCACCTGAGCACCCTGAAGCACTGGACCTAATAGCCATAGTGCCTCACTAGCTCAAACACTCACTGTCAGTGATACAAGCGCACAGACACCCCGTGACACAACACTCTCAGATCTCACAGGAATAGCGTTAACAAGACACACCCTGTTGCCCTGACTCTTATACTTGTCCACAAGGGGTTCATTTGAAGACAAGAAACAGTTCAGAAGTTTTATTTCAACTACAGTGTAAGAACATGCAGTATACGGCACCAAAGTATTTGAGAAATGCATTTTGAACAAAAACATTTAGCAGGGTAACATGTCCACGTATCATTAAGAAAGATGGTATATCAATAAGCACTCTGGATGAAGACCCACGAACCCATCCCCCCTCCCCCTGCTGGAAGAACCTGTATCAAATGTCCCTAAACTATGGGCTTTGTCAGCAGAACACACTCCTCAGCCCATAGATGGTCAAATGTACATCACATGTGCCGAGTCGCTCTTCTCTCTGGATAGTTCCCTCCCCAAGTGTGGTGCGCCTAGCCCGCTGCCCCATAACATCTAAGAGGCACCCGTGGTCACTCGCAGCTGCGAGACTCTGCTGAGTCTGTTGAGTCGTGGTGATAGGGCCTGACCAGAATAGAATGACAAGAGACATTGTTGTTCGACCACGGACAGAATGTGCAGATAGTACTCCAGGAGCGCGGAGAGATCAAGTTCTGCGGACAGTTCCCATGTGACAGACATGAACGAAGCTACTTGCAAGACTTCAAAGTCATGGATTTACAAGTGCGTCAGCTGCACGAAGGAAGCCTGGCTCATAATATGCGAGAATCACCCCGACGGGCATATGACAGCCTCCCCTTCCTCAGTTCTGTGGTACCAAGCGAAACAGACCGCAGAGGTCAGCAAAGTCAAAGCTAATGCAGACAGGGCCAAAGTCAGAGATGGCTGAGAACCTTTGTCAGAAGGTTGCGAGAAATGTTGAGACAACATTGAAACAGTTGCCAACAATTCCGGATGCTGGTAAGTAGTTACGGATCCAAGAAGGCACATGCAGCTTCGAAGGCAACCAGTTCCAAAAGACGATCCCAATCAGCTTCAGCAAAAAGGACTGCCATCCAATACAGTAGCATGAAGGAACAGATGTCCTCCTCGCACCACGAGGATGAAAGGAGCATTTCATGGCAAGCTGGAAGTGGCTCGATGTAGGCGTGGCACAGGAGCTGTTGTGCAAACGCACAAGTGCAGCTGGCAGCCTGTCTGACACGTTGAAAGGCATCCCATAAACGGCTATCCCCGGAACAGTCCTGGTCGTGGGCCAACAAAGGACTCACCCACAGGTCATAATAATGATCAGCAAGAGATGTGTTGGAAAGGCAGAGATCCATGGCCCATTGAAAGGGGCATCGGCGACAGTAGAACACAGGTTACACGCAGGTGAAATAGGCATAGCAGAAGGTCAGCCTATAACTGATGCGGAGCATAGCCAATGGTATACATCCAAAGACGAGCTGCATCCGTTCACGGTACAGTTGCAACTGACCGGGGTTGGCCTGGACCACAGGACGGGCTGCCATTGCGTGAGAGAAGCCAGAAAACCAGCAATCTGCAGTACTGGCAAAGGGTTGATGTGAAACCGCCAAATGCAGTCGGTAAATATGAGGAGTGACACCCGGTAGGGCTCCATTAATAGTGTGCAACGAAGTGACAAGGCCAGAGCCTACAGGTAAAAAAAATGTGCAAGATCTTCAGTATCAGACGCTATTGATATTTGGTGTGTCAGTAGCCCAAAAACAAGTGGGAGAGTCGTGTCTCGCAGACAGTGATTCGCGCGGGACGGTCAAGGCACCTGGGAATCAAAGGTCTCACGGCCTGATGTGAGAGCGACTACTTGTTGAAACAAAAGCCCATTGAGCCTGCATCACTAATTGAAGTCTGCTTTCCTTGTGGGAATGTGAGGCCACAACTAACTATCTACAAGCATATATGGGGGAGTAAAGAGAACATTGCTACAGCAGGGAACACGTAGTGCAAGTGTTCCTATTTACGGGACGCCTTCCCGTAAACCGCAGCAGTTGTGGTCATTCAGGATTAGATAACTTCCGTTGAGAAGGAGATTTGGCGTGGGTATGTCGTCAGTGACTTGTCCATGTGGGAACAAATGCAAAAAGACTGGACATGACCCCTGAAAAGCCCCATGTAACTGTACTTGAGTTTGTGAATGCGACAATGTCACATTTGGCCACATGACAGGATGTGTTTTGATACTGGCTCTTGTGGGATTCATTGATCAGCGCTGTGTGTGTTGTAACAACCTACGTCATATCCATATTGATGTTATTAGGGGGATGGGAGCACACTACTTCACCTCCCAGCACAGTTCACCCCTTGCCATTCTGGTAAATGCAGTTCTGTAAAAATGCTTACTTGCAATGTAGCTTTGAGTGTTTCACCTGAGTTGGGCAGTGAGAGGTACAGAGACATTAGTGTATTGTGGCAGCTTTCTCAGCAGACACCGATCTCAATGGTATAATTTCGTGCAACACATGTGTCTAGGGATTGACAGCACTAACCTGCATCCAGCCGTGGTGACTCACTTCCACGGAAAAAGAAGTAAGCATTTCAACTGCAGTGCATTTGCCAGGATGCTGAGGGGTAAACTGTGCTGGGAGGTGAAGTTGTGTGCTCCCATCCCCCTTCTGTCAATGTTGATGCTGTTGGCCTGTATTAACTGTTATGCATCTTGTACAGTGTTGCCTAGTGCAGTGCTTTTCCTGTACTGCCATCATATGTGAAATCACTGTCTTTTTCATGTGTGGTTCCAGGTTCCTCTACTCTCTCAATGGATTGTCGCATTTACGTCTCATGATACATTGCAATGTGAGTGAACATGCTACTTACTATGATAAAAATTCCTCCTGACACAAAGGCATACGGGTGTGATTTGTGTTTATTTGTAAATGAGTGACAGGTGAGGGTTGGAGTTGAAAGTGATGGTACATGGATTGTTCGGGTAGAACACACAATGGTGGGATTCCACATTCCAACAGTACACTCCCATCCTTGTGGCAATGTGGGATCGGATTTACAACCAAGTCAATGTTCGGTGTGACACTGGTGACATTAACGCTGGCTCCGAGAACTGGTACGGCACGGTGCTTTGCCACGTGATCCTCCCTGGGACTTTTTCGGACGCCCCCTCAGCCGTTTGGCCGGGGGGGAACCTGCTGCATGCTCGGAGGTGTCTGAGGATTTGCTGTGATGTGACTCACCCCTCCCTGTGGACGCTGCTGTGGTGTTGTGACTATCATCCGGCTGGCCATGGGGGGGTGGGCAGCTATTTGTGCTGCATGCATGTCCCTCAGGACACCCCCTAGCTGGCCCATGTACTATGCAATTTGTCCCAAACGAGTGTCCATGGACCTCTGCAGCAGGCGGAGTTCATGCAGTTCGTCAAGGACCTGGCCCATCTGTCCCTGCTGGTATGCCCCAAGGACAGTTTGCACGGTGGCCTGGGCCTCAGTCTCATTGTCCTCCTGCCGCCGCACACTGCCCCCAGCATCCCAAGGCTGCCTGGTGGTATTGGCTACAACTGGCACAGGGACAGTGTTGGAGGCAGCGGTGGTGATGGTGGAGGTGGCTGCCATACAGGTTGGTGCTGCAGGGGTCAGCGTTGTTGTTGCAGCTGTTGTGGGAGTGGTGGTGGTAGTGGTGGTGGTGGGGACAGTGAGGCCCGGAGATTGAGCTTGGCCGGGCACGCCGGAGGGGCCAGGTCGGTCCTCCTCATCCGTAAAAACCAGGGAGTCTGCATCCGAGGGTTCTGCTTCTAGGGTGGGAGACTGGCTGGGCTCGTCCATGACACGGGCGCCTGCTGTCGCTGGCGAGTCACCTGTTGAACAGAGGTTGGATTGTCAGCATGTTCAGTACACGGCACAACTTTGATGTTCATGTTTGGCACATTTCGATTGAGACGACATGACTTTTCATCTTGGCATTACTTGGCATTTCTAACAGTTTGTCAGTAGTGGGACATGATGTGGAGGTAAATACATTGCTCGTCAGCGATGTGACATGGCTGTAGCGACAATTTTATATGTACAGATGTTGTATTTCCAGGTACATGTCCTCTGGTACCAACTTGTTGCTCATCCACTTCTGTTCATGCTAGGATATTTGTGACTTTGCTATGACTGTTCGTCTACTATGCCGAAATATCCTGATTTCTGTTGTGCTTTTTGTACTGTCCTCGTGTGGTTTGTGATGTTTGACTGAGTCTACATGCATGTGTGGTGTTGATGTGAGCCTTTATGCTTTTGGATAATGGTACTTGCACATTGGGTTTTGGCCACTGCGATCCTGGGTTTTGCTTTGCAGTTACATGTGACTTCATCAATGACACTGTGATTCATGTGAACTGTCAATGGTATTTTCTGTGTGTGCACTGGCTGCAACTTATGCAGCTTGACTGAGTTGGCTCACAAGTGCGGGACGTGGTGGTCAGATAGCTCCCTGCTGTTTGGAAAGGAAGACAGAGGGCCTTGTGGGAGTTGTGGTCTTGCTGTCAGGTCCCAACAACCCCCTCCCCAGTAAGATGGCTACCTACCTGTGAGGTGAAGCAGAGGGATGAAATGCTAGCCTTATGAGGCATTCATGTTGACAGCGTGCATTCTACATGAGTTTGATTTTGTCTGGCAATTGAGGCTCACTTGTTGTGCACAACGGTACATTACAGTGGGATGTGATCGTTTTGTTTGTACTTACCAGCCTCCACTCCCCCCTCGATTCCTGTGAGACTCTCGGGATGCAGTATGGCAAGCACCTTCTCCTCCCATTCAGTGAAGGTTAGTGGTGGTATGGGAGGGCCGCCACCAGTTCTTTGGGCTGCCTCATGGTTCCCCTGGCGCCGATGCTTGACCCGGGCCTTGAGGTCGACCCACCGCTTTTTGATGTCACGCAGTGTGCGTAGGGTGGTCCCTACAGCATTGACTTTGTTGTAGATCGTTGTCCACATCTGGTTTTTGCACGCAAGTGGGGTGTGTTGGACCAGGCTCCCATACAAATGTGGTTCTACACTTATTATCTCGTCTACCATCACTTTCAATCAGTATCGGTGAATTTGGGCATTTTCCGTTTGGCCATGGTGCAAAGGTAAGACAAGTGCAGGGTGCAGGGGGTGGTGGAGTTATGTGAAGTGTGTTAGGTGTGTGGGTGGGAAGTGGTGTTTTGTGGAGATGGGTGTATGTGATGTTGTGCTGTGTGCGTAAATGGTGTCCTGTCTTTCTGTGTCAGCTTCTGGTGTGCAAAGGATGCTGGTCCAGGAAGGGGTTGGTTTTATGCTGTTGTATGTGGTTGTGTCCAAATGAGTGATGTCCTCCAGGTGTTTCTTCCATGCTGGGCATTGCTTACATTGCCAATGGACATTTGGGGTGTATCATTGTGGCTTGTGTGATGTGATTGAGGGCGGCATCGAGTACAGGCACACTTTGTGCATCGCTTTTCAGTTTGTTACTACCGCCATTCATTTGGTCTATTTGCGAGCAAGGGAATCGGAACACAATGCTCCGTCGTCCAGCTCTGCGGTTTCATCCTAATTTGCTGTGCGGTCATTCCGCGGCAGGAGCGGCCTTTTCAGTCCCTTGAACTGCTTTCCCCGTCCGCCGCGGCCGGATTTGCAACTTTTCCGGACATGGCGGACGGTCATTTGTGAGTTCCATCCGCCGTGGTGAGATTTTCCGTGCATTGCATCGTAATTTGACTGATGGAGATGCCGAGGGTCATGCGGGTAGATTTTTGCTGCAAGCACGGCGAACGGAAGCCTTTTCCGTCCAGCATCGTAATGAGCCCCTTCGTTTTCAATTCGGAATTTTCAATGTTTATGTGTTAACATTTTAAAGTAGGGATTTTGCTATTGTTTCTAAATATTCTAGCCCTTTAGTGTTTGGATAGAGTCTTACTTTCTATTGTAAATGCTTGTACATTGTTTTAGTTTGTTTAGTTACTTTTGGACGTAGTTGTGTTACAGATTGTTCTAGTCTTAGGGCCCGATTACGATCTTGCAAGGAAGGCCTCCGGACGGGTACTGAAACGTGCGATTCCGATTCGGAGCCTATGTTTCCAACCGAATCGTCACCCCCTCCGAACGACCAAGTACGATGCGAAGAGCTCCTCCGCGTCGACGGAATCGTTTCCAGAACCCAATCCTGTCCGACCGACTCGTTCGTAGGCGAATCGTGCCGCGCAATGGAGCCGGATTCCGACCGAGTGAGTACGATGCACAATTCGGAGAGCTGTATCGCCTTGGTCTTAGCGAGACGAAATGGCTGTCGGAATCGGTCTTCGGGGGGCCGTAGCAGGCCCGCTTCACCCGGAGCCCTCCGATTCGGTCACGGGGGGTGCATGGGTCCCCCCAATCCAAGCATGCACAGTGTGGCGGGCAACATGGTGTACCTGCCACAGGATGTACGCTTTTCCCCACCCACCCCTTTTTTGCTATGGGAGCATGTGTACGCGTCGGTACACGGGCTCCCATAGAGTTCAATGGGAGTCCGAGCAAACCGAGTCTGTCAGCATACGACTGCATCATACTTGTTCGGTCGGACGCGCACATCACGATTCGCTTGGAAAGCCCTCCGGATCCGAGTCGTATGTAGGGCTTTCCTAGTGAGATCGTACTCAGGCCCTTAGTTGTTGGTAGCTTTGTTCTTTTTGGATTGATTCTAGTTGTTTATGTAGGGTTGGTTGGGTTTGGCTTGTTTTGTCTTGGAAAGCATTATGCCATCCTTCCACAGCATTATTAGTTTTTGCTTCTTTGTTTAGGGTACTGTTGTATACATTCCACCATGGAATGTGGAATTTTGGCTGTCTTCTGTGTCCAGATCTCTGTAGCCTTCCCACCCAGGTATCCTCAAAATAGTCTAGTAGGAGACTTAGTTTATGTTCATTTGCTTGGTAATAGGGGCTATCTATCAATAAATTGTAGTGTACAGCTACTTCAGTTATTGGGAAGTGGGCTAGTGCAATTAGCTTTTAAATTTCATATGCAAAATTACACTTAGTTGCATATTCTACACTAAGGGTAGATTTTTGAAGGTGTCTCCATATGCATTGATTAAAGTGGTAATAGCAACCTTGTATTGCTGTGTGAGGGTAATTTTTCAGGATAGCCTGTATCATTGACTGTTCGAAGTCTATGATAATTTTTGTGGGTAGTAGTTAGTAGTTTTGTTAGGAGTTCTACATAGGTAGTTGTCTGTTTGTTTGGTAACAGGGCATATATAAAGGGGATGTTGCTATTGTGATATTGCCCATGGATTGTGTATAATTGGTAAAATGGTTTGGGACATATTTTAAATGTCCCATCCATCATCCATTTGTCACAATTTTGTAGTTTGAGTAGGTTTGTGGGAGTTGCAAATATTATAATCCTTTTTTCATTAGATTTATAATCATAAAGAAGGAATTGCTCTTCATTATGAGTTATAGTGAGTTCTGGTGGTATTTGAACTTCACTGAAGGTTTTGGGGGCAGGTGGGGTGTTACTAGTTGATTTTTTTGTTCTAGCTAATAATCTTTTTAAAGTTGAGATGGAGGGTAATTGGCCAGTTATGTGTTCTGGAACTCGGGGTAGGATGTCCTATTGTATTTGAGTTGTAGGTTTTTGAGAGCTAGTGCTAGCTTCCTTAAGAGTTTCTAAAACATCTCTTACTTCTATTTCTGCAATATAAGGGGGTGGTTATGTTATGTTCTTTAGCATTTAATACAGTAGTTTATTTTGTTGTAGCCCTCCCATAACATGCATTTGCATAATATTTGCTGCATTTCCAATTAACTTTGTCTCCTGTTTGTTTTTCTTGGGTGTAGACATATCCCATATAGCATAATAAAAGTTGTCCTTTTTGTGAAGTAATGAATTTTGCAACTTCAGTCATTTGGATGTTTTAACTGTTATGAGAAATATATATATAAAAAATGTTACATATATTTTAAATGCTTTTATTGTATTGCAGATTTATAAAAACAAAATTATACATGCATGTTTTAATCTGTAGAAGTTTTTTCGACGTTCTGATGTTTTCTGTTGGTGTTTAGATTTAGTGTTTTGTTTTATTTTCTGTAGAAAAAAATATAATTTTAATTAATTTGTTTAACAGCCTTTTCTGTACTTTGGGGTTTGTGTGGTTAGTGGGGCGTTTGCTTTGGTATTAATAGTAGATGGATTAGTATAAATTTATACTTATTTGTTTAGAAGGAGCTTTTTTGATGTGGTCTGTAGTTAGTTGAGTGTTGTTTGGATTTTCTGTAGAGGAGATATAATTAAAAAAAATATTACTTTACTTATTTAATTATTTTAAAGTACTTTACTTATCTTTTATTAAGTTATAACATTATTTTAATATTTTACTTACTTTGTAAAGTTGAAATTTTACTTTTCAATTTGGCAGTGCGATGTTGTAGAAACAATCAGGCAGAGGTTTTCTTTATTCTTGTATTTGCTGTTGTAGTATAAAATAATGTTGATTTTTCTTTAGTTTATATGGTGTTTGTATAATTGTTCTTTAAATCTTATTGGGTTATTTAAGATGTAGGTGGTTTTCATTGGATGTTACTAATGGTTTTAAAATATTTTGGCAGTTGTTTCCTTATTTGGGAGACGCTAATTAATGTTCAGTTAACTGTTTTTTTATTATTTGTTTAATACAAAAATTCTAGTATATAATTTATAATTTATATTGTATTTAAGGTATGAAATAAATTAATTATTTTTTATATTCTGTTTGCAAAGAGGAAATAGTTTGGTGGTGTTACTTATGTTAAAGTAATTTCTTTTTAATTGTAACTATTTTAATTGTAATTGTATATATTTAATATATTGTGTGTTTGTGATATTTTTTTATATTTTATTTTTTATTTATTGTGTTATTTGGAGAATTTTTAAGGTGTAGATATTTTGGTATTGATGATAGTTTTGTGGTCCATATTTTGGTTTCGATATTTGTATTATTTTGTACGTTTAGTTAATGTTGACGATATTAGTTTTAACGATAGTATTGATTTCGATATTAGTTATATCGATGTTTGTTTTGACGATATTTATGTTTCGATATTTGTGTATTTTTTAAAATAAGTATAGCATGTTGATATTAATGTTATCGATATTTGTGTCTCGATAATTTTGTACGTCGATATTATCAGTGTTGATATTCTGTCAGTGATTCCCCTCCTGCACAGGCAAGCCGGGACGTCCACTCAAATTTCCAGTCTGTTCAGATGGCAAGACCAATACCACCATCAGCAAGAAACGCCAGACCTAATTTTCCCCAGTGTGTGACACACATTCACTTTGTGGACTATTTCTGGACCCACTGCTCTTTCTGATGGCAGTAGTATCTTGGACATTGGACTCCAAATAATTTGGCATCTACAACTATGGTTTCATCCCCCATGACTGACTCCTCCACTTTTGGTTTCCCTGTTTAATTTTGTCACAATGTTAATTTCTCCTTGTTCACTTAAATAAATGCACTAGTCTGGAACTCATTGACTGCTGTAGTATGTTTGAAATCAAAAATAGCATATATGTACTCCCATCTGATATTAACAATTCCACAACTTCTGCTTGAGTAAGAAAGGATATTTTGCATGTTCACAATGTTTAGCTTGGGATAACAACCATGTCTCAACGTAATATACAAACAAATGTGTTGTCAAATATCATTTTAATCCATCTCAAAAACAATGGGCTGTCATGATGCCAGTTACAAACCATATCGAATGTTTACACTAATAGTCTGTGCCAGTGAACACATTTAAAGTCCCAGACCACACCTACATGGAAGGAAGGTATACATCTGACAAATTACAATTGATTAGGCCATATAGCAGTGATCGGTGTCATCAACAGGAGCCATATAACCTACCTCACAGAAAGAATCCTGCATCAATTACACCAATAGACAAACACATGGCAGTACTACACTTTTGATATCAAACCATCATTCCAATACACTGTTCCACTATCTGGTGGAATGTCACCACAAAATGTCAATGGTGTGCCACAGAGGTATGTTCCACAATGATAAGGCACATCAACAGCTACATACACATTACCCACAATGAGGATTCAGGCAATGTGAAGGGAGCTTTGCATTAATAGGCTCCACTACCACATGTGGTTAGAGTTTATGATGGCACAAATATTGCATTAGGTCCAACACTGGACAAGGACCAAGTACAATGGATTCCTCAAAACTCCCATCCAATCACTGTGCAAGCTTGTCGTGGTATAGGATTTATACACCCAAAGTCTGTATGTGTCTGTTCCAGGAACAAGCCATGTCACCCTTGTACTTCCAGACAGCAACATAGGCCCGCAGATGTCACAACACTGAAATATCCAAATGAAGTTGACATGGTGAACGTACCTACAATAGAACATCACATTAAGAGTACATTACAAACCATGCATATACAATAATTCACATAGTCGGTATCTGGAGAACACAGTCTTGGCCAAAATTCTGAGATACACAATGCTGCAGAAACTTAAGTCCCATGTTACAAAACCTTGTTTTTTAAATACACTTTTGCCTAATAGTTCTCCAAGCTTGCCTTTCCATCCATTTTAGCTTAGCATACTTATCTCATCATCACAACAAGAGGTGCTGTAACAGTCACATTAATGTAAGGTCAAGAGATACTTACACTCAGGAAAATAAGTTGTTGATGAGATCCTGATGCACGTCCCCTCCTTCTTCTTCACCACTATCATCTTCATTTGACATTTCATGGTCCTCACCCGGTGGCTCGCCGTGGTCTCCAGCCTCTGCAATGGTAGGGATGTTCCGTTGCGGGGCGATGTTGTGGAGCATGCAGCAGGCCACGGCAATTTAGCATACCTTCCTGGGTGAGTAGAGCAGGCTCCACCTGTCCTGTCCAGACATCTAAATCAGGCCCTCAGGAGCCCAAAAGCTTTCTCCACTGGCTGCCGTGTTCTTCCATGGGCCTCATTGAAGCGGACTTCCCCTGGCGTTGTTGGATTCCTCAGCGGTGTCAACAACCATGGTCGGTTGGGATACACTGAGTCGCCTAGATGGAAGTCACACATAAGTGCAACAATGAGTCACACAGTTTGAGATGATACTACTTGACATTACCCATACAGAGTTAGGACAGTTCATACTTACCAACAAGTCAGGCCCTCTCTGGGAGGAGCTGTGACATTTGCTGGGGTATGGTGCTGTTGGCAGTACAAACGAATCATGGGCAGCACCTGGGAACTGGGCACAGATGTTTCAGATGCACAAATCCGCTAGGCAGACAACTTACGCGTTGATTGAGTGGAAGTGCTTTCCATTACAGTAAGTATGTTCCCTGTCTTGTGGAGGTATCAAAGCTATATGGGTGCCATCAATGGATCCAATCACATGTGGTATGCGAGCATATCCATAAAACTCTCCCTACACATTTGCCAAATCCTCACGTCTGGGGAACTGTATGTAGCTGTCAATGTGTCACATCAAAGAAGAAAGGAGTAATCCTAGCACACCACTGAACATTGGTTGTGACATACCACCAGATATTGCCACTGTATACTGGAATGAACCGGTAGCAAAAAAATGCAGTGCTGCCATTAGTTGCACTATTCCTGCTCAGCCCATTCTCAACTGTCAACTTCACCTCACAGGCACCCAACATTACAAAACGCATCATCACTCCAACATTCCATGCAGCACACAGCACATTCACACTGGCTGAGCAGGTAGTGAAAATGGCAGAACATTAACATGAACAGGATACTACAAATTTGTATTTGTGTTGTGAGGCAGGAGATCAGGCTCCAACTGATGACATAAATCACTGATTGTTTGCCTATTCAGGTGAAACCTTTTAATTGCATCCCTTTCTGCCATGGTTGGAGGTCTGGAAATGGGCGGTACACTGGAGACTGTCTTCTCCTATCACAAAAAGAGCCCACGGGTCCAGGGCAAGAGTCTGAGGTACAAGTGGACTTTGTCAACCATGTACTGGGGGGAACCCTTTTAAGGACGGTTCCCCTCACACTGGTGTGTGAGGGGAACCGTCCTTAAAAGGGTTCCCCCCCCAGTACATGGTTGACAAAGTCCACTTGTACCTCAGACTCTTGCCCTGGACCCGTGGGCTCTTTTTGTGATAGTTACTACGAGTGGGGAGTTTGCCCATGTAGGTCCTTAAATCTCCTCCTAGCCCTCCTTGTGTGCATTCATGACTGTCTTCTCCTCCCACTCCCAAGGTACCTATATGTGAAGTGACAACATATCAGTACAATGGTCACAGTAACATAGGTGCAATTTCAATTAAGAAATCATGTGACAAAACATAACTGGTGAACTATTTACCATACATATGTAACATGTTAATAGCCCCCTGTCCAATGTCCCTCAATAATCCCTGTTGGGCACTTTATATGTGCTTGTAGAATTGATGTGAAAATATTGCCTCACGAAAGTGATATTTGACCCTTTTTATTTTATTGTTTAATATTTTTTTAGGCAAAATACTATCAACCGCAGGATATACTGCACTATGCTAATCCAGCAATAATGCCCAGTAACACACAACACAGAGGCTGAGTTTTAAGGAAATGACATGGCTATGGATTTCTTCCCATGTCAACATGTAACCCCTTCATATAAGTGATGGTGGCGCACTTAATTTAAAAAATCCACCACTTTCAACTGTTGAAATGGTGGCTGCCTGGTCCCACTCTTGGGACAATCTGACAGTGACGCCGCCGGTGGAAGTCTTACACGCAATGGACGATTCACCCCACGATGGGTTCAGCCATAGGCTAACGCTGTTGATTGTGACGTTAGTGGGCCAATGGCTATGTCCATCTCCCCTGATTACTGCATACGTCGCGTACATGTACACAGCAGTTTCAAAAATAGCTCACTTGCGTACAGACACTGCTGCCACCAACACCTCCTCCACTTTGAGAGCACTCATAGCAGGCCAAAAAGTGGAGAGGGCCACTGCCTTCTCTGCAGAAAAACTGGTCGAGGTCCTCTCCCGGTTTGGACAGCTTTATGGCTCACAAGAGGAACAGGTGAGTTACTAACATTGTATATAACTATGTGTAACTCAAACTTTGCCATTTCCACCGGCTACATTGTGCCCCTGAGTCACATTATACCTCTATATGGTGTTATATCATTTGTGGCTCACTACATAGGACAATCATGTTAGTGATTGTTGAGGACTATACATTGTGGATATGACATCACCATTGTTAGGGGAAAATATGAAAAGACCGGGAGTCCATCTTGGGTGTATGTAGCCTTCTATGCATTCATACATTTGATGGCACCTGTGATATTGTTACAACTCTGATGATGCCAAATATGAAAACATGTGCATATCCTAAGCAGCATGATGACTGCATGTACTCCGGCAAGAGCAGATGAGGATGATGTCAGCAATGTGTCTAGTCACACATATCACTCAGCCTATATTTGGGCTCTCAAAAAAGTTGGCTTAGAGGTAGCAATATATCACAGACTACTTCAAGGTGCCACTCAGTATTGAATTTGTTTGTTGAATGTCCACAAGCTGACCTTTGTGATTGGGATATGTTTGTAATGTGCTGGGCAGGGGACATTTGTATGCTCAGTCAGAAGCATGTCCCATGCAGGGGCAGGGTGTATGCGGCACTTCAACTGATGCCAAGAGCCATGTCCCTGTAGTGCTCTTTTATAACGTTTGATGACAAATTGAGTTATGCCTACCCCAACACTACCCCTGCTTAGTCTCACATGGACAAACTTTAGCATGATGATTGAGGTAACCCTTTGACCTGATACTCCTATCCAGTGCAGATGGTTTTCAAAGTGTGTAATATCACAAACACAGGCTCATTACTACCAGTGATCTGTTAACAATATGCAACATTTGATGCTTGCACAGTACAGGCCCAATTAAATATTTCACACACTCACAGTCCAGATCATTGATTAGTTAAGATGAGGTGCTGGTTAGGTGAATCAGCAGCTACCATACATTTACCCAAGCCAGGGTGGACTTACTATGGTATTATGATGGCATCACGGTGACATTCTCACATATTACACAAGGTGCCCTGTGAGGCTAGTACATGGCACACATACTCAATAAGCTGTAGTATTGTGTAGCATCAAGGCGTAAACATGTCCACACCACCCAAGTGAGCATCCTCTCACTGACAAACATGGCAGGTCAGTCACAGTGGAATGAGTGAAAGTATGTGGGACATACCCTGATGCCAGTCTCTACGAACTGTAGGCCTAAAGTCAATGTGCCTGCCTTTACAGATGGATATCAAATTTTGCCTAACGTTGTGCAGCCTTCTAAAGCCCACAAGGTTTTGTCAGGTTTCATTGCAGCTGACATCACAGTACATGTTGCTCGCCCCTGCGGTACTTCATGTGAGTGGGGTACAGTTGTGATTTTGGGACATTAACAGGATGATGGTATTCAGCAGATTATTACTGAAGTGTGCATTAGGGTGTTTGTATATCTAAATATGTGTTATATACACATGTTGTGTGCTCCAAATAATCTTTATTCGGTCTCAGATATTAAAACCATAAAAGCACATATTAAATATAATAATACAATAGTAACGTCTAGTAAAAAACAATCCTCACAGGGATCAGCCGGCAAATTAAAAATAGCTTGTACCGATGGGAATGCAAGAATTCAATAGCTCCAATAAAATTCGTGCTATACCAAGAAAACATTTCAACCAGGATCAATACAGTAAAAAAGAGCAAGCTAGTTAATCGCAATTAGATCTGAGTCTGATGGCGGGTTTTAAGAATTTGAGTACATAAAACACAGTGCTACCTGTCAGCATTTGTAAGAAGATAAAAGTTGGGCGCACTTGCCTAGAGTTAGCCTTTTTCAGAATCGGAATTATGAAGGACTTTCCAGGAATTTCATAAAAACTGCAAAACATCATAAAATGGATCATGTCCTGTGGAGATTGACCATCGCAGCCACAGGACAGCAAAGTTTGGCCCTTACTACAACCCCTAGGGTGAGCAAGGAGGAGGTGAAAAAGGTCAAACCGGAACCTCATTAGCAGGAATCTGTCAGACGAGTTTATGAATCCCAGTAAGTAAGGCTCAGCCGATTTGGAGGTTTTTAGCATGACAAAGCGACATACGCTAGGCTTCAGGAGCTCCCTCTCTTCCCTTGCCATAGCCCGCTGCACAAAAAAAGTCACCTTCATAAGGTTCAAGTCTCTCTTAGTTGCCCGGTCCAGATTGGTAAAAAAATCACCTCTCCTATGCTTGTTAAGCTCACTTCGGTGTACTTGAGCCACGGTACACATGGAGCGTAATCAAGGGCCAAACAATCTTTTAAAATGAGTTTATTTATGTTGTCCCCTTACCGGCCCAAGTTTTTAACCATAGGGATACGGGACGAAACGCTATCAGGTCAGTTATATATGTCATACCAAGCTCCTCATATATTGTGAAAGAGGGGGTGCCTTGAGGAACGGATAGAAGCCGTCTCAGAAACTTATTTTCTATGATTCGAAGGTCCTCAGTCTTAGTGTACCCCCAAATTTCACTGCCATATAATGCCTTGGAAAGACACTTAGCACTGTAAGCTTTAGTAAGGCTCCAACTGGGATTTCCCCAATCTGGTTGTAAAATTAAATATGGCTGCGGACTCTGTAGATAGATCGTTTCTCTTACAGGTAAGTTGAGGCCCCCATTTAATTTTATCATCCTTCAAAACACCCAGGTATGAAAAGACACTCGACCTTGGGACGGGGGAAGCCCCTACCTTGAAGGTATATGGCCTTCTGGGTTGGCCCCTATTTGCATGATAAAGGACTTAGAATTGTTAACCATGAGGTCCTGCTCCCCCATAAACTGGACGAAACAATTTAGTAACGTTTGTAACCCCCGTTCCGTCCTGGCCATCAAAACGGCATCATCTGCATACAGCAGAACGGGAAGGCCACGCCGTCCTACCTGCAGAAAGTCTGGCTTGGCCTCTATAAGGGTCCTCTGCAGGTCGTTGATATATACATTAAATAGAAAAGAGGCCAAGATACAACCATGTCGTACCCCTCTCCTGATAGGGAACAAGCGTGAGACTTTCATGTCACTGAGTAGCGCACGGCCGCCCTTGTGTCTTGGTGGAGATCCTGTAGGAAAAGGACTATATCCCTGTCCACCCCCAGGGAGAGCTGGGACTGCCACAACCTGCATCTATTCACACAATCAAATGCGGAAGAAAAGTCCATGAAGACCAGAAAAATTGTGCCGGAGTGAGCAACAGTATACTTGTTCGCTATCAGGAAGAGTTCAGACATTGCTCTATTGTTGAGCGGCCGGAACGGAACCCATATTGGGCATCTGACAAAATGTTATTCTCTGCGGCCCAATTGGATAACCTATCTAGTAATATTCGCCCAACCACTTTAACCACAGAGTCCAGCAGTGGAATAGGCCTGTAACAGTGTGTACTCTCTCTATTCCCCTTTTTAAAAATGGGGACAATAGTGGAGGTGGCCCATGAGACCGGGCAACAAGACCTAACAGCCGCGATAATGACAGGGGTAAGCACCGGTGCACAAAACTCCATATTGAACATATAAAGGGCGGGCGGAATTCCATCCGGTCCAGGCGCCTTGTTTTGCGTCATGCCCGCTATTCCCCTCCTCACTTCTTCTTCCGAAACTGTTAGTGCAGACTTTTCATTAACTCCCCTACCGGGTAAGCTCTGGTCCGTAGTACCCCCGAACATACCCTCAAAGTGGCTGATCCAGTCATCCTCCGTGATATGCGCATCAAGAGCACTTGCTGTCTCTACTCCCAAGATTGGGCTATTAATAATAGCCCAGAACTTGGTACTGCTCCTGATTGTACTGGGTTCCATAAGCTTCCCCCAAGCATCCTCCTTCAAGGCTTCTTTACGTTTTTTAAGGGCCACTTTATACTGTGTTCTACAAGTTCTGATTAAACCTCTATCTCTGGGGACAGCATGCAGTGCTTCCTTAAGCGACCTGGCCGCGGGTGAGCATGTTGTGTCAAAGCATCTTGGGGCCCTTTCTCGTTGGCTATTTGAGGAGGGAATCGTCAGTAGGTCAGCGATAGAGCAGGAAATGGATTCAAAGGCAAACCTGGATCTCTTCCTGGCAATTAGCTAAAAAGGTCTCATGAAAAAGACCAGGTATAATCTGCGCCCATTTAAGCCTTCTGCCCCTGTCTGTGGGCTGTAGGGCACCTCATCCCCCACTCCCCTTCTTAAGACCCAGTGCGAGCCCTCTGGTTTTAAGACATAATGGGTTGTGGTCACTGTGAATACTTGCCTTAATAAAAAAAGTCAGATATTAAATGGAAAAGAGGGGTAGTGACAAGGATAAAATCAATAAATGAGTAACTACCATGCCCTTTGAAAGTGGGAGTGATATCGCTCAGGGCAGGGTCCAGTTTGCCCATCGCAGATTGGAGGTCAAAATCGCATACTAGGGTATTTAGGGATTCCCCCTGCCCGTGATGTTCAAAATGCGTGCCCGAGTGGTGAGGACAGGATGAAGCCCCTAAACCCTGGATTCTTGGGTCCCCACAGAGATGAACATTAAAGTCACCTCCCAAAACACTGTTGGGGGTATAACATGTGGAAGCACTAAAGCTATTCAACAATTTACCCAGACGCACTATATTGCATACCTCAGGTAGGGATGAAACAGCATTATAAAAATTCAGGAGCAGCAATCTACTGGACCCTTGGGAAAGGAGCAAGGCCTGCAAACAGTGATTATCTGTTTTCAATTCTACAATACCTCTTTCCAGCCTGAGTGAAACATAGACCACAAGTCTCCCCTTGGCTTGACCAGTTCTCGACAGGCTTGCAGGCACAAAGAAGGATTTATACCCTTCCAGCAAAAAGGAATTGTCCACAGCCCAAGTCTCCTGCAAACAAATGATGTCAAACGTCTGGACGAAACTACGCCATTCTGAAACTGGGAACTTGCTTGCCAAGCCGGCTATATTCCAGGAAATAAGAGAGAGATATGTTGTGTCCCTGGGGTAAATCCCAGGGTTGCCTTGGTCCGCCTGGTACGTGCAGTCCAATCGTAGAGAAGAAGCCATGGGAATCGTAAACACAGGTCCTCCCAGTCAATCACAGTTATCAAGGAGCCCCAGGAGAGCAAAGGCATTGAAGACTGGGACAGGTGACGGGCCTGATGCTGCTCATAGAGTGTCATACCCAAGGGTCTCCTCAGAAACCATGAATTTTGTGTTGGTGCCGGGGACACGGGTCTATAAAAAAAGCCCAGAGGGAGGGCCGCAATAGAAGTGACTGGGCCGATGGTGGTGCGAGAGTTGGCCGCATGGAGAATGCTCTCTACTAGATGAGGCCGGTTAAAGTTGATTATCACACAGTCCCCGTCGCTTCTCTTTTTAGCCCCTCCAATCCACGCCACCCTCTGGACCATGATGATGTTTCTCTCCACTCTATATCCCAGAGTTGTGTTGTTATTTAGCCAGTGCAGGCATTTATTTTTTAGCTGGTAAAAGTCTTCGGTGGAACCTGGCTTCAACACTGGTACATTACCCAGGACTATGACGTAAGGTGTTGCTTCTGGGGGTAAATCGATAGTATTTGGGCCTACACGCTGAGTACCCGGTTCCCCGAATGCTGAGGTGGAAGCCTCTTGTCTATCAGTTTCCCTCTGTGTGGTCATGTTACCGCCTCGACTCTCCTTTCTTCTTATCCACTCCACCTGTAATCCTTCCTTTGGAGGAGGAAGCGGACGAGGCCAGGGATTAGAGAGAATAGGGTGGGTGACGCTCCTGCGTGGGGAATTACAGACTGCGCCAACTGTACCGACCCCCCCCGGTACGTCCTTCAAAGTAGGTTGACCCTGAGCCATGTTACCACCGCTGGCTGGAGGGACCATTTGGATGCTACTGGCTATATTACTAGCCCTATTTTTCTGTTGGGACCAGAAAGAGAGTTCCCTCTCTATTGTAGTGAGGCGTTGCTTGATAGGTTCCAGCTTAGAATCCAGTCCATCCAGAAGGGTACCCACACAAGCTTCCAGCATAGCTTCCAGCATAGCTGCCAGCTCATCTTTCGAGGGGGATATTGCTCCCGGGTAAATTAGGGTTGGAGAATCTGCCTTAAGACATTTTGCCTTGGCCCCCACCGTGGTGCATTTACCTTTAGCCCCGGCTAGGTCCCCCCTCCTGAGCGTCCGTACGGGACACTGCCACTGCAGGATTGGTAACCAGCGACCCATGACCAGGCAAAAAAACAGGAGCTGGGTGTGCCTTATTGGGCTCCCCCCTCATGAGTTTCAGAACTTTTGCGCTGACCAGAGGGAGGTGGCGGGGATTCTGTCGATTCTTCAAGTTCCAGGGTACTTAACAAGGGGGCCTGACCACTTGCCGGGCTAATGGAGCTAGGGCACAGTTGATTTACTGAGGAACGAGAAAGGCGCTGAGTCACTAGTTCAATTTCCTTATCAAGGACCCCCACTGCTCTCTTCAGAAAGTAGTCCATGGTTGAAGTTACTGGGTCCACTTGAATCATTGCGGCGGTCTTACGTTTCCCCATGAGGCCTGACTGAGTAAGGGACGTATCTTTGGACTGGCAGAGCAGAGTGGAAACAAACAACACTGTAGGGGCCTCTAAGATGGAGTGTATCGCAGTTTGACTGAGGCCTCCCCCGGGGAGTTAGGGATTGATGCAACAGGTGCAGCGGGTGAAAAGCAGAGAGGCAAAGTGTGCTCACTATTCGTGTCAGCTTGTGGCAGATGCAATACACTTATGTAACGTCAAAACTGATGTATATTAACTTTTCTCTTACAAAATGTTTGCTTCCTCTCTTGTATCTATGCAGGTCAACGCCCATCAGAATTGTGACGAATATGGCTCATTACATCGCGATGTATTACATCGCGTGCTTTTACAACGCGGTCGTTTCAACGCAAGTCATGTGATGGTAGGCCTATCACATGTGACATAGTATGACGTGCACCTTTCATGCAGTGACTGGACAACACCTACCATTGGTAAGTTCTGTATGTACGATAACATAAGTGTTCCTACATCACTGGTGCAATCAGTAATAGGACCGATATGTTGGCCTGTGAACCTGTTCCTGTAGTTGCATCATCAGCAATCCTGTGTTCTACATGATGTCACTGCATTCTTAGGTTGATGTCTGATCAGACATATGTGTGTGTAGGCCACTGAGATTATTTTGTGAGTTAATTGTGTCAATGTTTTACTGCAGCCAGGACTGTGTACACATTGGTGAGTGTGTGACGCATACCCTGATCCATTATTCATACTTCTATAGGAATGCCCAAATGGTGAAGCTATGAACAACATGATAGGTACTGTTACATGCTATCACACTGGGAACAAACCTACACTACATGTTGCTATACCAGATAGTCACTGTGACACATGAGCCTTCAATGGCAAATTGTGTTTGGCAAATGGTAAGTATGAATGGAGTGGCCAGACAGTCCAAAAATGGAATAGGGATGTCCTTAGAGCAATGTGACAACTTATGCTGTGGGCATTTGTTCACTGATCACCCAAATGGGCCAAAGTGTAGAAGGCCGGGACCAATACCAGTTGATACATCTGGATGACGTGGAGTAAACTTCCCTCGTAGCCTTGTAGCTGTGTGGGGTCGTGACATCACTGTGAGCAACTGTTTAGAGGTTATGAACCAAGCATTCATGTGTTCAGGCTAATGTTGGAGCCAATGTTTTAAAATTTGGAGCTGGTGTAATGTGTGCACCTTTGAAATGTTTAGTTTAACATCTCATGGTTAGGTGTGTTACCGCAGATGCAATAAACTGATTTCTTTTTACATTGCATCATCCTCTCTGGCAAGCGAAGTAGAGAGGGCCAACATTGCGGGCAGCAGCTGGCCACAGTGGTTCCGGTACTTCCGACACAGAGGAACCCAGTGGCCGAGAGGGTGTGTGGAGTGCCACGGAGGAGGCAAGCTCAAGGTTATCTGAGTCATCATTGTCATCCTCTAGTAGACACTTCCGGGTGGTGGCAGATCCCAAAGGAGATATACCATCATCTTCCTTGTCCACCACCCCATGGTCCAGCTCCACCCTCTCAGTTGCTCCCACCCAGTTGGTCATGCTCGGTCCCCTAAGAGGGGACCTGTCTCCTTCACTCCAGGCACCTCAGACCCTGCCTCTCTCCCCACTGCACTCAGTGAGGAGGCTTTTGACCTCCTGAGGCACATCTCTGTGGGTCAGACTGTACTGCTGAATGCCATCCATAAGCAAGGCAGCCATCTGCAGCAGATGGTGGCCTACCTGGAAGGCATTCACAGTGCTATGTCTCCCCTACAGAGATTTTTTCAGGCTCTGGCTTCCTCACTGACCACAGCCTCCCATCCCCAAAACCTGTGTTCGTCTCCTGCCTCTTACCTATCCCTATACCCTATTCCCACACCTGTCCAAAGCACACACACAAATTTGCATGCACCCACCCATACAGACCCAAACAGCACATCCACACAAAAGCACAAACATCACAAAAAAGGCAAATATGCATCCAAACATAGAGACCCCGCACCCACCACCTCACTCACAGGCACCCCCACCACCATCACAAACACCGCTGACAACACAACAGCCACATACTCCCACCACTCACCCATCACATCCTCACACAGGACAGGGGAGACTACACATGCATGCACACACCACGCACCCACCATGGCACCCCTACCTACCACAGATAAACCCATACCCACATGCACATCCACCAGCATATCCATTGACACACCCACAGTCAGCACAAGAACACCATTCACAACACTTATACCCAGCAACTCCACTGCAGCAACATTCATAGACACAACACCCACACTTTACACTCCTAAAAACTCAGATGCAAACACTCAAGCACCCTACATACACCAGATAAACTAGACACGCCCTTACTAGCAGCACATACACCTCAAAACACATGCACCTGCACCTGCAACAGACCCAAGCACATCACTCAAAGTCACTTCCTCTTCCTCCAAGTCCCCACTCCTTCCCACACCCCCTCCCAAGTTCCCTACAGAAGACAATTCCTTTGCCCTTGCCCTCACCGCTACCAAACCTCCTACCACCCCTTCAAAGAAGCTTCCTCCTCCTACCACAGTCAGGAACACCACTTCCACCTCCAAATCCACCCCTGTTCCTGACCCAGCCATCCCTTCCACCTCCCAGCGTACCCCTTCCAAATGTCGCTTCACCCCTTCTGACTCCAAACTCCCCCCGCCTAAACGTCAGTCCACCCCTTCCTCTTCCAAAGTCCCACCTTCACAATCCCAGGACAACCCTTCCGAACCCAAACGTCCCCCTCCCAATTAAGATCATTGAGGTGCCTGATATGCCCAATTGATGCCCCTTTGTGAGGAGGTTCCCCGGTAGTGTCTTGAAGGGCAAGTTTAGTGGCACAGCACTGTGCTGGACCAACGAAAGTGGACATGGACTGACCATTGGCCTTTAGTTCATTGCATAATGTTCTTTTGGAGCAATAAAACTTTTGTTTGGTTTAGAACAATTACTTTTCCAACTATTTGATATTGTGGTATGATTTGTGATGTGTGATTACAGTTGTGTTTGTTTCACCCTGATTGCTGATCCATTTGAAGGGATTTGCATAATCTGACATTGGAACCAGTGATGGTGTTACACAGGAGAAGGGTAACTGTTCCAAGGATGAATGTGTGGGAATCAATTCCAAATGGGACTGACATTGCCTTATGTGGGATATCATATGGTAAATTTTTTTCCTTGTTTTGGTCAATGTGAACATCATTTAGCTTGCAGTTCTCCCTATGATGTAGATTAGATATGTGTTTGATGTGTGCAAGTTAGTTATTTGTTTATCCACAAATGGAGGATGGTGAATAGTCATACCTTTTATCACTTTTTTATGGACATGTGTCCTTTTTAGTGGGATTAGCTTCCACCTACTTTATATATGTGTGTGACAAATGCTGTTACTGCTGTGTTTGCTTTCCTGACTTGCACTTACACATTCCCCACATATGCTTGGCACTTGGTTATGCTATTGGATGTCACTGATATACTTCAAGCCACAGGTCCAGTGCACATAGAGGATTTGAGGTATGTGCACAGTTGGCTAGGACCAAAGGGCCAAGCCTTTCAGGGGTCACCATAGTAGAGGCAAGCCTATTCTACAGGGATGTTATTTACATTGTGACCTTTGTATGCTTCTCACACTGATTAGTTGACATCCCATTGACATCACATTTACCTTTTCATGTGGGGGATGTGTGAGAGTGTAATACAGATATTTAGCAGAGAGTGTGTGTTTAAGTTTCATGACACATCCATCCAGAAGTCTCTTTGACATGACAACAGGACCAAGCAAGTGGTAAATGTGAGGGTGTCATGGAGATGAATAGCTGGGATATTGATGGGGAGGTGCTGTTCTGTTACACCAATCGATGCACACATCAGTATCCCTGATTCTTAATTTTATGCACATGTTCAAATTGGTGACGTGGGCCTGTGCAGTGTCAGTGACCTGCCCAAAGAAGGCATCATGGAGCAGTGCTTAGATCCTATTTATTGGGAACAGGGGCCACATGATATGTGTGGGCCAGGTACCCCATACACCTTTGCATATCCATGCCGGAGCAACTATTTGCTGAGGAGTCAATGGGAACGGGTAGGTATATGCCTTACCGTCGGTTGCGTCCGTGACGGTGTTGGTGATCCATCAAGCAGCAGCGGCAGTACGTTGAGGGCCGGATCCATGGTGATCCGGGAAGTGTGAAGGTGAGTAAAGGTGAGTTTGAGCCTTATGAGTTTGTGCGACGTTTCCCTTTCCGCCAGCTTAGTTGTGGAGGATTATCCGCCAAAGTCACGTCGGCGGTAAGGCACATCGAGATTAGGCAGGCAGAAAAACTGGGGATCCACCCTCCGACAGACGCATTGCCTATACCGCCGCAGATGCAGTCAGGATTTACTGGCGGTGGTGTGCCAAGCTAACAGAGGGTGAGCACAGGTTATCTGTTAAGTGTGTATCTAGCTTACCCTGACTAGGATTGTGGTCCCTACTTGGACAGGGTGCATACCTCTGCCAACTAGAGATCCAATTTCTAACATTGGTGATCAGTGGTGAGGATAGGACTTGTGTTTGTGCAATACCATATACTAACTTAGTGTTCACTACTACTCTATACATAAGATCATTACAAGTTGCAAATTCTCTTTTTTCTCTCAATTGGTCATTTTTTGAAATTTAACTCCTGCTTACCTTCAACAACTTGGGACTCTGCTTTGTTGTTGCACCAGTGATACCTTGCCAGAATGTTCATGGATCTCAACTGCCTATCATTGTACAACATGAAGAAGCTGAAGGATTTTTACAAGGGGAGGGGGCTGGCTGTGAATTGGAGACCCACAAAGGAGGCTCTTTAGGCAGCTGTGTATACGTTTGAGGAGGCACACTGGGGAAAGGCTTCAACAGAGGACCAGGGTGGTGATGACTCTAGTAGTTAGGAGTCAGAGGAGGACCCCTTTGCAGCTCTAGGACTAGAGAATGCTGAGCCATGGAACTACTGAAGGAAGTGACCCGATTAGGGCCACCTAGATCACTCTCGACCTCCTCTGGCCTTCCATTCAATGAAGAGTTGGTGACGCAGTAGAGAATACAAGCAAACTAGTTTATTCACAAGGTACACTGCAGTGGAGTCCAATATGACCAGCCTCCTATGATGGCTGACGAGGGACTGACTCTAACGAACATAAAGTTACATTATGTAGGTTGCGGAGCCCACAAAGACCCGCCTACTATGAAAAAATACTGGTAGCTGTCGTAATACAATGGGGGTACAGAGCACAAGTTTCAATTCCGCAGCCTGGCACAAGCTATCTACTGCCCAAGGTCATCTGGTTTATCCTCCCTACTAGACAGGTGGGAGAAGGCCTCTATGTAACAGAAAAGGCATGCGCTAATGAGCAAAATTCGACATTGAAGAAACGAAACTTACCAAGGACCATTTCTCGTAAATGATCAAGTAGCAGTTTCGATTATAATACAAAATGGTGGCACAGATGTCAACCTAACAAACATAATATCTGCACTTTCTGATTACGTATGCATACAGCGAGAATATATTTTGAATTAGCTGCATAAATGCTAACATAGTATCAAATAAAATACGAGTAATATGGTACTAATACATTTCAATTCTAACACTACATGGAGGAGTCCAAACCAGAACCCCAAGAGGGTAGTGGCCCAGAGAAAGAGGAGAAGAAAAATGACTGGGCAAAGGCTCCAGAAGAGAGAGGGATCCCCAAGAGAGAGAGTCCCCTGTTGGATCCCTTGCAGGAAGCAATTTCTCCTCCTAAATCTTGTCCCTTGAGGAGCTTGAGGACAGAGAAGCTGAGAGGGACCTGGGGCTACAGCTGGTCCAGCTGGCTGCAGAGGAGAGAAGAGCTGAGGCGGAAAGGGCCTTAGCCAGAGAAAAACTGTCCATGGAGGCAGCTGAGGCTGAGAGAGCCATGGAAGAAAGAAAGATCTTGCTGGCTCATGAAATGAGTCTCAAGCTGTACCTGCAGGCTAAACAGCTGGTAGAGTCTATCAGAGGTGGTGGCAGCAAAACTACTGTGTCCGGTGTGGAAGAAAGAGTCCACATACATAGGGACTTGGTGCCTGACTTTAAGGAGGGGGATGACATTGACAGGTGGTTTCAAGGATATGAGGTAGCTCTAGAGGTGCATAGGATTCCTGAGGAGAATTGAGGAGCTGGCATATGGAGTCATATCACTGGTGATGGGAGGGACACCCTACTGGCCCTAGAGAAGGGGTGCAGGCTAAGGTATCCCGCCATGAGGGAGACCCTTGTTAAAAAATATGGATTCACCCCAGAAGAGTGCAGGTTAAGATTCAGGGGCAGTGGGGAGGAAGTGTGCAGACAAAAAGCGATTGTTGGAGTCATGTGTTGAATTGCTCAGGATATGGGATCCTTGTTGATTTGTGTAATGCAGTGCCCCCCGCACAATGTAATGTTTGTGCTATGCGTTGACCAACTGTACGATGTGTATCTGACTGGAACAGTTTGTTGTTTCAATAGAAATACTTTCCATAAAGATTCAGGGGCAGTCAGAAACTGTGGTGGAGTACGTTTGCAAGGCAGTGGATGGTTGGGTGAAGGGTAGCATAGTAAACACCTTAAAGGGGCTGTACAATTTGATTGCCAGAGAGCACATGTTTAGTCATTGTTTTGTCAGAGCTATGTCAACACCTGGTGGATTGTAAGTTATCTGACCCCAGATAACTTGAAAAGGAGACAGACCTCTGGGTTAGTACCAGAGTGCATTGGGGAGTGACCTAAGGGGTTTGGCTCAGGTTCCCCTCAACAGAGTGAGAGGGAGGTTTGCAGTGACCCAGACAGGTCCCAGTATAGTGGGGGTGTGTGCAAGGGTCCCATGTCCCTTCTAAGAGTAGGAGGAGCCCCAGAGCTTGTAATGTTCCCAGAGATAGCACAAGCAGGGGATCCTAGTCTGTACCAAGAGACCCTCCAATGACGGCAGCTCCACAGTGTCAGGAGAGCTGGGGGGGGGGGAGGACAGCTGCCACAAGTGTCCTACCAGTTCTGTTTTCTTGGGGTATAACTGCATAGCAGGGGGTGCAGAGGCCCAGGGGTAGGGGTGGGAGGTAGAAACGGTCCACATTGGGAGGACCAGTGGGTGAGGGGTTGCCAGCTCTGAGATCAGAGCACTCCAAGACTGACTTTGGTGAGGACACTTCTGGCCTGCAGGGGCTCCATGCCACAGGTACAGAGGGCTGGAGACCTGCGCCAGGCAGAGTCTTTCACAACACATGCAGAATTTGTTGTGCATGGGGAGGGTAGTTGTACTCCCCTGGAAGTCCTGGCTTGCCAGGCACATGTTCAGCCTAAGGGTACAGATCCTGGGTTGAAATACCAGTTTCAGGATATCACCCCTGAACTGGTGGGAGGAAGAGTGGAAAAAGGGTGCAAGGCACCTGAGGCTACTGCCCCACACTCTGAGAAACCACAGAGGACAGAGACCCCTGGATGACCTGTGGCATGGCTCTTAACACTGACAGCTGTCAATGGCCTCTGTTGGTTGCTGTTCTTGTGGACAGAATTTTTCTTGGGTTGGGGACAGAAGTCAAACCGAAGGGGTGGAACAGTCCTCATCACTTTGTTGGCCATGGTGGTACTATTCGCCTACTGAGATGCATCTGCGATCAAACCAAGTAAGTTTAGGGAGTACAGCCTTCCATTTCAGATGGTTTTGCTATGCACTTCCCTTCCTGAACCTGTTTGCTTTTTTAAATCTGGGTTAAACTAGGTTATTATTGTATTGTTCTTTAGGACTGCAACACTGGACTCCACTCTGTGTGCTACTATTAAAAACCCATTTCACACACATAGATTCCATTCTACGGACAGATTAGCAGAGACCCACACACACACATAAAAATACACAAACCCAACAAGCCCGCGCATTTCTCTAGACTTGCCAAAACACAAAAACACAGAGCTCAATAACACATGGGTTGGCCTGACTCCCTCAAATGGTATTTAAAGAACTCTAAGGTCACGAAGACACACCTGTCTTCATATCTCAAAACACACAGGCATACGTGCCCAATTACCCATTGATGACCAAAAGCCAGAGATTTACCTATCTACATAACGAAGTGCAAAACACACACAGAAATATGCACATAAAACAACATTGCTGTGAAGTGTTTGTTGGCAAATTCGTGCATAGAACCATATATACAAGTCCATATTCACACGCATACACACATACTCGCATCCTACATCTCAAATGCAGAATCTGAAAATGTATCTATTTAACAAAATGTATGGTCTCATGTTTATTCAAGTATTGCTTGAACCCATATATTATACTTAGAGAGATTTGATCTGAGTCCGTAGGCAAATCTGCACAAGTCTAGTTTAAAAATACAGAAGGCTCTATGCTTAGATATTATCCACCTGCGCATGCACCCCTCTTTTTTTTAGTTTAGTTTATTTTAAATTTGATATAGACCTCAACTGAGGTCAACAAATATACAAACACAGTTTTTGAAACATTTAACATGATACTTATAATGTCAACTTTTTGGTTATTTTTCAAAACTTAAATAGATCTTATGGGAAAATAAGATTGTATCTGTTGTAGATGGCCGTAAAATCAGCTTTGGATGTTTAGAAGTTATAAATCATTAACATCATAAACTTTAAAAGCCTACCATGAGAGAAAAAGTGGGAGGAAGAGAGTGAGAGACATAACATATGCGCAAAGTCCCCAACAGATATGCAGTACATACAGAGACCGAGTGATACATACACATTCATTCACACTGAGAGTTACAGATACACACACACTTTTCTATGATTCCACATGGATATAGTGACATACTAAGGTGAAAATACACACACAAACGGACACATGCCAATGTGGAAAAGAGAGGGAACTGTTAGGAGATCAAAAATAAGTGGCTTGATCACATACATTCAAGCGCACACATCACTTAGTGTAAGGATTTTATTTGCTTACGAATTTTGAGCAATGCTAGTACATATTTTTTTATTCACACAGATCACCGTGAAATGACAAAACAACTTATTGTAAAAGAACTGTTGAGAGCAAATCTTTTTAAAGCGATAACGAACATTGGGGCATATTAGCAAGACCGGCGATAAAATTATCGCCGTTTTAGCGGCAGGAAACTGCCGCTAAAGCGGCGATAATGGGCTTGCTAATATGCGTTATAGAATTCAATAGAAGCCCAGGTTAGATGTCCTGCACATCTAACCTGGGCTTCTATTGAATTCCATAACGCATATTAGCAAGCCCATTATCGCCGTTTTAGCGGCAGTTTCCTGCCGCTAAAACGGCGATAATTTTATCGCCGTTCTTGCTAATATGCCCCATACTTCTTTTGTGAGATCATATGATCACGCATATTCCATGGTGTCTTTAGAATCTATAGACAGTTGCTGCACAAAATTTATAGAATCAGCTCTCCTTTGTCTTACCGAGCAAAACTTGTCTTCTTTCGTCCTGATTATTACCTAACCATTCTTCTCGGCATCCCTTCCTCTGCCCCTGCAAATTATCTTCAATTTTGGTACCTATTATTTTCAAGCTTCCACGTTTAGTTCATCTTTTCCCCTAACTACCCTCTTTCAAGTGATTGCAGTTCTCTGCATGTTACCATTTACCCTGTCTTTGGGTGTCAGTAAGATTATAGTCTTCTCCCTACTTTTTGTCTGCTGTCTTTTATAACTGTCTACAGTCCTACCTGAAACCTTGACTCTGTTATTAAACTTCAACTTGTTCCACTTGCTCCTCCCCATGCTCATACTCGTTTTACCTCTATCTAATCGCTCCTAAGCGCCGTAACTCGCTATATATTTGTTATTCCAGCGGTGGAAATATCAACCTACAAAAATATCAAATGCATAATATCGACCACCAATGTATCATCAAGGTAAGAAGGTATGGCATTAGGAATAGTAAATCCATACTTCACTTTATCTAATTACCTTGAACTTATACTGGCAGTCAATATGAGGGATGCGATATTTTTGTAGGCCGCTATTTTATAGTGACATACAACCCCTAGTAAGGACACTAGTTCCATTTTATTAATGCATCTTTAGCTGTTTGTGTCAGATTTTTAACTATGTATCACTGTTAGAAGGTGGTCCTGACACTATGGGCCGCCCGGATTTTTCGCTTTTTGAGCACCTAGGTGTTGAGGTTTTACTGTGGGAGAGCCTCATAAATTGGGACTCATCCACAGTGAACTCATGATGAAAGAGACTGCATGTGGATTTTACTGGTGTCCCCCTAGCTTGACTAGGCCGCTGCGCAGCAGCTGGAGTAAGGGGCACCGGGCTGGTTACATGCAGACACCTGTGTACATGCGTGTGCACACGTGTAGGGGCTGCGCAGGGGAGATTCTTGGCGTGCGCAGTCCAGGAGCAGCTACAAAGTGAATGGTGTGGCAGGACTTATGCAGAATTGGGTGGTGACACGGAATAGGCCTTATACACTAGGAAGGAACATGCCAGGGAAAGTCAGGGTGCTTTACTGTGTTTTTCACTTCATTATTCCCCTATGGGAATGTGGAGCCCATGTGTTAGATTAACTTCCATAAGGCCTACAGATTCCAGACACGCACTAACGTCCACGGTAGGGATGTGAAAAGAAGTATTCTGCAGAGTCCAGAGTCATATTTGTACTGCTTTTGGGTCATCCAGAAATGTTACATCTCTCTGAGTCAGATCATAACCAGGGCCTGTCTGGGGGTTGACCTCAGCAGGCTGGATTGATGACCTTTCCCTCCCAGAGCGAAGACCTCCTTTCCACGAAGGGAAGATAGGCGGAGCTACAGGCTCATCCATCAGCAGCTATCACTGGGTGCCAGGCACCAGGCTGCACATAGGAGGGAAGGGCTCTGGTTTCAGAGACCATGTGGCCAGAGACCCTGGACGACGCCATTTTGAACAAACCCAGAGGCTGGACAAGAAGGAGGGAGCAGGGGCAGGGAAGTGATGTGTCGCTGTTTGATAGGATCAACAGAGACTTCCTGCCAGCCCCCTACTCAACTTTTAAAAGTGTCTGCGCAGGAAGAGAAGCTCTCTCTGGGGTGTGGTCTGCGGAGGCGGAAGGTGCTGGAGCCTGGCAATGGGCAGTTGGAAGGAGGTACCCCTGACTGTCCCCCAGGCCCCTAACAGCGCCAGAAGAAGAGCCCAGGACCGGTGCGCAGAAGCAGGGGCCTCTGCGCAAGGAGAACAGAGGCCCAGGAGGAGAGCCAGGCGAAAGTCTGGCGCAGGGAGCCAGTGAAGACCGCTCCCTGCAGAATGCCCCCTCTTGGAGGCCCGGAGGGCAAAGGAGAGTGCTCCCAGTGGCTGGGAGCCGCTGCCAGGAGCGAGAAGACGCGAAAATGGGGCCGATCGGACCCCCAGGGGCTGAGATATGGCCCCCGGAAGGTGAGCGACCTTTGACCCCTAAGAAGACCGACGGCGAAGCACGTGGGGCTCCGCCGCCGGTCCATGAGATGCCCCCGGGGTGGGTCAGGTCCCGGGGCTGCCCCCAAGAAGAAGGAAAGTCGGGTGCGCCATCGCGCACCCCGTGAGAGTGCTCCCGCGGGGTGCCAGGAGCCCACCCTGGCCCCCGCGAGCGAGTAAAGATGGGGAGCGCCGTCGCGCCCCCGCGAAGTGGTCGGTAGGGGCCCGGGACCCCATCCCCGGGCCCCGAAGCAAAGTCGGGAGCGCCGTCGCGCTCCCCGTGAAGATGCCCCTAGAGCTGGAAGGTGAGGGGGAAGGAGGAGCCGGCAAAGATCGGAGCGTCCACCCGCTGAAGCGGGCGGACCAGAATGCCTTGCCGGCTCCCGCTGCAGCACGCGAGTGTGCTGGCCGGGCGGGGAGCCGGCGGGGGCAGCCGGGGGTGGGCTCCCGAGCTGCTCTCCATCGAGGGAGCCTGCGGGGGTCCCGGGTGGGACCGGGACCCCGGAAATGGAAGGAGGGGCCCGGGTGGGACCGGGCCCCGAAAATGGCAACGCGGCCGGGGGTGGGCTCCCTGCGCCGTCAAACTTACCTGGGGGTCCGGGTGGGACCGGGGCCCCCACCGAGGCCAGCAGAAGCGGTGGAAGGCCGCCGGCGGCATCGCGGCTCTCCCCGGCACAGCGGGAGAGCCGCTCATCGTTTATTCACCAGAAGGAGCCTGATGCGCCCCATAATGCCTTGCAAGGCATGGGGAAGTCAATGTTTTTGTGCTTGGTGGCCCCCAGAGGAGGGGGTCACCCTCAAGAGTGAAAAAGGGTGCTGGGGGAGCTGCTGGAGAAGCACAGTCTCTCCCCAGCACAAAGTTCAGTCCCACCCTAAGTTTCCTAGGGATTTGGAAAAGATAAACCCTCAAGGGCTCAACCTGCATTTATACACCTTCTAGGCTGGAACTTTTGTTCTACAGCTGAGGGTGTATTGCTACTTACTTCATGGAGTGAAAGGCTGAGTTGGGGATGGCTCCAGAAGGGCATCCCCTGGAGGTGAAGAGGTGTAATTGCACCAGAACTGCATTTACTAACTGTTATGCATTTTTAGAGGGACTGGAGGTCACATATGTAATGTGAAGTACCTGTGTAAGGTGATGTCATAAGCAAAGTGGGTTATGTTGCCAGACATTCCTGCTAGGGTGTCTGGCTGTATAGGCGTAATCCTGTGATTTCATCTGTGATGCCCTTAGGGGCTGTAATTGCAACCCATTCCAATGTCCAACAAAGGTGATGAGTACTGTCATTCTAAGGTGTGCGTAAACATGTATTCTTGCTGCTGCACTTAGGTGAAGACCCAGACTGCTAGCCCTTAAGATATAGAGGCGCATACTTTATGGTCAGTAGGAAATGCTCAGTCAGGGTTATGTGTCACCAAGGCAGGTGTATCCATTTTTAATGCGCGTTGAGGTAATGGGGTGGGTCGCCACTGGGATGGTGCCAGTGCGCAGGGCCCTCGCTCAGGTTAGGCTCAACACACTGCATTAGGGGGCAAGATGATGTGCATACATGGGAGTGGTGGTACTAGACCCCACCCCCCTTTTTGGGAGGGGTGGAGATGTTACGCAATGTCACAAAGTAATTCCAACAGCTTATGTATATTTGCAAATTGGTGCATAGTATTGAGTAGTGTGTGTGTTTAATAAATGTACTCTTACTTTTATAAAGCAAAGTACAGACTGGACAATCAATTATTGAGTGTTATTTCTGCGCACCTGCAAATGGCGATTACTAGCCCACACCACCTCCTTTGAGTAAAGCCTCGGACTGCTCTGCAACGCTACCTTCTGAGAGTCAGGCGCTACAATTGGGTGTTTGGTTCCCAGTGAAGGACAAATGTAGTCATGTTATTTGTGCAGGCCTCACAGATACTGCCTCGTTTTCCAACAATCACGCTTTAGTGACAGGATTATAACATTCAATAACATTAAACTAAATGTGTGCAGGCACCAGGACACTGTTAGGAAGGGACATGTTAAGAAAATTGTTATCACAGTTGATACTAATAACACATTTATGATCACCCAAACACACATTTTATGCCACGAACATTCCTAGCCCACATCACAAATGCAGAATCTGAAAATGTATATATTTAGCAGTTTATGGGCTCATGTTTATTCAAGTATTTCTGCAACCTATGTATTATACTTAAAGAAGTTTGGTTTGAACCCCTAGGCAAATCCGTACAAATCTAGTTTCATTATACCAAGGTCACCCATGGAAACACTTTCTGGTGCTAGTGAGGCATATGAGAGCGATCACTTTTTGGTCGAAGCCCGGGCCAAGGGCGGGCCCGTCTGCGCCCGTCTGCGGTTGTTCAGGGCTGGGCTGGGCCCGGTCTCTTGGTTCCGTGTTGCGGCCTTGGACATCCTCTGGAGTTTCGCACAATAGATAAGGTAAGAGGATGGGAAAGCGCAAATTAGCTAAAGATCGCCCATTGACCTCCACCATTACTAGCTTCCTTACTACAGCCATGGGGGCTATTACTAGCGAGATTGAATGTGTGGAGGAGAGACTGGGGGCCACAATGCGGGCGCTATATTCAAGCTCTTTGATAGATCCATCTAGCCTATCACAAACCCAGCAAGCCTTGGTTTCTAAGCCCCGTACGGTAGGGATAAAACCCAGTGACTCAGAGGTCCTTTACAATATACAGCAAGGTCCTTCATCTGACATTTTATGCTCCCCATCTTCAAAAAAAGTAAAGGCATGCAGTAAATCCAGAAGAGAGTCATTGCAACCAGCAGCTCGGTAAACAAAACTTGGCCCCCACTGCAAGAAAGAGCGCAAGGGAACTTAATTTGGAAGCTGAACCAGGACTCCATGGCAAGGAAGCTTCACTGTAACACGCTCAGTTTCTTAGCATTTTGGAAACAACTGTAAAAACTCTTCTCGAGCCTTTTTTAAACATTCTCAACAGCATTGACACCTCGCTGAAAGTTTTGATTGGCTCTAGCCTGTCGAGCTTAACTACTGCAACCAATAGTGCAACGGTCCCTGACCCTTTGCCCATGCGATGTGCCTCTTTGCCTCCTCAAAGGCTAGTTGTGCCGGATCAGCAGTCGATATCTGGGTTTCAGTCCACCACCAACACCATAACCAACAATATTTTACCCAGTTCTTTCCAACCTAAAGCGCATGTTCCATCCACTTAGTGGGCGGTGGGGGCCATCCAACAATCTCAAACGGGCCAACTGTTGCTGGAAATTTTGAACCAGTTCTCAAACGCCAATCAGAATCAAAGAAAAATCATGATAGAGTCCTCTACCTCCCACCGGAAGCAACTCCGCTGGTTATAGTTCTTAAAAATGTTCCACCTTTATCAGCTAACAAGGAGGAAGAACCGTTGCAGCTAAGGAATAAAACTGTACATTGGTTAGCACAAGCCATGGACTAGACAAATAGTGATGATTTTTTCAGGAACATAAATAATATTGAGCGAGTATCGTGGGTGGGCTCACAACCTAAAATGGACTCTGGCGGTTGTGTTGTTATTAATTTCAAAGACATGTTTTTGGTACACTCCCTTATGGCAAGACTGTCTAGGTGTAGAAATGCCAGTGGTTCTATTGTGGCAGTACCCCTTGGTTATTTTTACAAGCCTAGCCAACAGGTAGAGTTGAGGTCGCAGCATATAAATTATAGCGCCCTGCAGCATTTTTCCATTTCAACCTTTAATATTTTTTCACCCCTAGAACAGGTGGATTGACTACATCAAAGGGTGCTGGGAACCACCTTGGACACTAACTATGACTTGGTCACAACAGATGCTGAGGGTAGCACCGACATGTCAGTGACTAATGGCCCGGTAAATATAGATAAACTTGTCGTCCCAGATTTGGCAACGGTACCTTTAGTGGAAACCATAAATACTTCATTAGTTGACACGGATCAACATATGATTTCTTCAAGTACAGCCCAGAGATCTTGGGATGCCTGTGGTACTGTTGGCCATGTTAGTAGCTGGGGCTCACCCTCTGGTCATAATAGCACAATTGTTCATTGAGCCCTGTTCTGGAACATTGCAGGTTTATCAAACAAGCTGAAGGATGAGACATGGCTCAACCTTATAAAAGATTATAGCATTATATGCTTCCAAGACACCTGGATGAGAGAGGTAGTCCACATTGATGGCTACGCTTTCATACATACCCCGGCAGGCGCAGCTTTGGGTGGCCATCTTAAGGGGGGTCTACTTACCTTAGTAGCAACCACACTAGCAGATAGAGTAGGTAAGACACAGCTTGACTCACCGCACTTTCAGATTATTAACATTTTATATAAGCAGAGTGTAACATGGGTTAATATTAACTTTTATCATAATAATTTTGTTTTTAATAACACTGCTATTGCTGAAGACCTAGAGATATCACTCAGCAGACATCTACAGGAATTAAATACAGATTTTATTGTACTTTGGGGGGGTGATTTTAATTGTAAACTATGCCCTTTATCAAAGCAGTCTGTATGTTGTTTAGTAGCTGGAGAAAAGGATGGTGGTTGTCATTTGGATCATAATCCTTGTGGGAACATTTTAAGTTCCCTGCTCTCGAAATTTTCCCTTTTTCTAACAATAGATCTCATCCAACCATTAGACCCAGCTCATGTTTCCTTTATGGGCAGAGGCCAAGGTAGCCTTATTGACTTCATTGCTCTTTCTGAAAACTTTAAACATCATTCGGTGGCATTTTCTATTCTCAAGGTTTGTTTAAGTGACCATTTCCCTCTGGCCATTCGTTTAGAGATCCAACCTGGCCATCTTTCTGAGAAATCAAAGATACACCCTATAATATATTTAAAAAAACAAAGGTCTCCTACGCAAGTGGTCCATGGTAGATTCAGACTCCGTCCTTCAGCAGATCTTGAGTACCAATAAGGCGCAAATTATGGAGTGTCTTGAAAGTAGACTGAATCCCCCATCTATGTTAAGGGCTTTTTCTGAAATAACCGAGACCATTAATGCAGCTTTACAAGGTGATAGGAGTCCAAGACCCCAGAAGCTTTGTAAATGGTTCAATAGTGCCTGCTCACAATCTCACAACAATCTTATGAAGGCACTAAAAAATAAACCCAGGGACAATGTAGCGGTAAAACATTTCCGCAAAGAATATAAACGGGCCATTGAGATACGTAAAATGGACATAAGTAAAGAAGCATGGGAACAATTGCATGAAGCTAGTCTCAATAAAGATCCTAGACTCTTCTGGAAAACTGTTAACTCAACTTTTTTTCCAAAGTTCCCATAACAGTAGCATTGACACTATAATTATGCCTGATGCTTGGGTACAACACTTTTCTAGCTTACATAGCACTAATGGTGAGCAATGTTCAATCTCAAATCATTAGGTCTCGAAAAATGGTCAAGGAATCCCAGAGCTGGCATGCCCAACGCTTGACGAAGTTGAAAAGGCATTAAATCAGACTATCAAGAATAAGGCACCAGGCCCAGATGGCATCCCTGCCGATCCGTTCCTGGCCAATCCAGTTTTTTGGCTACCTCTGCTAACTAATATCCTAAGCTGCATAGCCTCCCAGGGCCCTCCAAAATCTTGGGGCAAAGTGATTATAGATCCCATTTTTAAAAAAGGGGATAGGTCAGACCCAAGATGCTATCGCCCAATCTCATTAATTGATTGCACTTGTAAACTGATGGGTAGGGTCATTCTTGATCGTCTGGAGACATGGGCTGCGGAAACTGGGAAGTTTTCGGCTATACAATATGGCTTTAGGAGGGGCTTGGGAACTGTTGAACAATGACTTAACCTCCACGTGGTCATAGGCAAGTATACAATAGCAAAGGCCGGCATCCTTTATCTTGGGTTCATGGATCTCACATCAGCCTTTGACTCGGTGCAGAGAGGGAAGCTATGGGAAAAAGTGTTGGCCCAGGGCATTGAGCCAGCCCTAGTTTATTTTCTAGCCCAGATGCACCAGGATGTGACTGGGAGGGTCAGGTATGGGGCGGGTGGGGAACTTACAGCTCCCATTAAAATGAACTGGGGGGTTCGTCAAGGGTGCGTCCTTGCCCCCTTTTTATTCTACCTTTATAACAACGACCTAGAAAGCTATATTAATCAATGGCATGCTGATGTCCCTAAGATAGGCACTAGAAACCTCCCGGCATTACTATATGCTGATGACTGTGTGTTAGTGTCCAGAACCAGGGTAAGCCTGCAAAAGCTTGTCACTAGATTTAACGATTTTATGACTGAACTGGGTCTAAAGACTAATACGGCCAAATCTTACACTATGGTGGCAGGCAAATCTCCCCCCCTTTTAAAATCATGTTTTATCAATAATGAAAGGCTGTCCTATGTCCCAACTTTTTTGTACTTGGAAATCCCTTTCGACCAGAAAAGTAATTGGCACCATTTAGTTGAAACAAGGGTCAGTAGTTTCGATCAAAACCTGGAGGCGTTGTTTAGGTTCATAAAGAAATTGGTCTCAAGACCTATTGACACAATAATTAATATCTATAAGGCCCGTTCGTGTTCTGTAATTCTGTATGGGGTTGGTGTGTGGGGTTCTTGCAATCCGGTTCGCCTCCAGGCAGCTGAGAATAATTTTTTGAGATGTTTATTAACAGTCCCAAGTAGTCTCCCGATTACTTTTTGTCATAATGAACTTGGTTTGACCCCTTTAACCCATTGCATACAAATTGCACCAATTTTATTATGTCACTCAATTTGGGCAAAAGATGAGCCGGCCCTCAATCGTGCAATTGTACTGGACTGTCTCAAACTTGTTATAGGCAGAAGATACCTTGGTTTAACTATATAAAAAGGCAGCTGGAGACATTGGGGATGCTGGACTGTTTTTACAACCCAGAGTGCATTGTAAAGACCCCAAAAATCCAGCTGAAAAAGGATCTTTTATCTTTTTTAAAGTTGTCCAGTGAGCGTTTAGAGTTAGGTAAGAAGAGAGTTTTCGAATATTTGCTTCTAGTATGTTCTCCAAGTGTTGAGCCCTATCTCTTTATTTTTGTCATGTCAAAATGTTTTATCTTATTAGATCTAGGTTTGGCATTTCGCACTTTTTGGTATCTTATCCTCGCAAAGCTTACTGTGATGCTAAGCTGGATCTATGCCCATGTCATTCCAAATCCACACAGAACACGCTGCACTTCCTATTTTTTTGTCCATTTTATACCACGCCGAGGCAGGATTTTATCATCCCCCTATTAAAATTTTTAAATATCAGGAAGTGTCGGCCGGCCCTATTCCACCTCCAGCTTTTAAAATTATGAATATACATGTTTAATGGTCTATAGAAATATATCCACAGCTGTCCGCTTACGGAATTTGGTTGGGAAATGATTTTTTTAAATCTGTTTCGGATTTTATGGGTTTAGTACATAGGGTTGTCTTAAAGTTTAATATACGCTGTTTGTATGTCATGCTGCTATTTGCTGAAATACTAACTTAATTATCACTGTCATATTCTTGATTATGAGTTTTTATTGCTATGAAGTCTACTATATATTGTCTGTATTATATTTTAAATGTTATTTAAGATGTACTCTTTTATGGCTGCAAGTAAGCCGAATAGAGATATTTGACTGACTGACTGGTCAATATTTGATTGAATCTATGCAAATATGTTGTCAACAATAACATAGTGCCATTATAAAAAACAGAAATACATCTCATATTATCTCCAGATAGTTATCCATAGGTTTTAAAATTTACATAGTCATTCATGTTGCGCTGTAAACTAAATAATTATTTCATAATGTGGAGAATGTGTGATCTTTCGGCAAAAAAGTTTATATTATGATGTATCATTACAAAGATGACCATTGATTGATGGTATCTGAGAAAAGTGTGGATAGTGGATGCACATGAGTGTACATGGAAGTGTCTGAAGAGTAAAGATCAAGGGCTTTTAAAAAATATAGGTTAGTATTTTTTTAGGCAAATGTATATATGTATATATATATATTATATATATACATACACACACATACACACACACATATATATACACACACACACATATATATATATGTCTATATATGAATATATGAATAGACTTGGGGAATACAGTATAACAATATCATGACTAGAATATTGAGGGATAAAATAATGAAAGATATGTTTGTATAGATTTTTTTATACCTAACTCCACATATGCGTACCTTGGTGATCCATACCTCCACGCTCTCTTGCCACTTATTATAGGATTCTACAGCAACAGTGATTTCTTTATTTCAGCTGCAACCCCTAACATGTTTCGGCCAAAGCTTTTCTCATGGGTCAATGGGTGAGCCAATCATTAGTGCAACCATTAGTGCAATCATTAGAACACCAAGAAGACAGTCTTAGCCACCCACATCAAGGACAGCTCCAACAACAGTAAAGACCCGTTCAACATAGTCAAGGAGTTCACCAACCCCTAAGCAACAGAAAACAACATCACACACTCGCAAGCTCTCTGTGAGACCCTCACAGACTTTTTTCACAACAAAATCAACACCATCTACCAAGACTTAACACCCCCAACACCCCCGCCGAGGACATCATCAACCACATCACGCCGACTGACGTACACCCACACCAGCTCTACTCGTGGAACATCCTCTCCGAGAAGGAAACGGCATCCATCATGAGATCCATCCACTCTGGAGCCCCAGCAGACCCCTGCCCACACCATACTTTCAACCTCTGCAATCAACCCATCAGCAAAAAACTTGCCAAGGTCCTTAACTCCTCTATTACCACTGCCCACTTCCCCAGAAATAGAAACATGCCGATGTGAAGCCACTGCTGAAGAAGCCATCAGTGGACCCAGGGGAACCTAAGAGCTACTGACCTATCTCCCTGCTCCCGTTCCCAGCCAAAGTCATTGAGCAAGCCAGCAACATCCAGCTCACCAGACATCTGGAGAACCACAGCTTTTTGGTCTAGAATGCCACTCAAATCACTTGGACCCAAGGATTATATGGGCTGCACATTCTAAGTGATTTTTTAAGTATGCTGGACCAAATTTATATAGAAGTTCACCAGTAGGTAGTTACAGTTAGGACCTAGTTTCCATAGGAAGAGCGTTTTTGTTTTTCAAAGCTAGCTTGCCAGTCACTTCAGCTGCTGTTTGGAAAGTATCGGGGTGATCCGTCAAGCAGGGGCCAAGAAAAAAGAGGGGTTCCAAAAAGCATTTTCCCCATGCAATTTGCCACAGGGATTTTAGACATGACTACAGCACGAACCGCTGAGCGGAATTACACTGAGTTTGGCAGAAAGCTAGAACTTGGTCCAGAAAAAAAGTGCTTTTTGTATTTTGGTGCAAATCTGTTCAGTAGTTTTGGAGTTGTTAAAGTAAAAAGATGGATGTGCATCTAGAGACGCGGATTCACCATGGATCCACCATGGCAGATTCGCGGAGCCATACGCCAACAGCAATGCCGAAATTGGCTGGCCGCAACTCTGAGAGGAAAGTTGCGGCTGCCATTTTGTGCATTGGGACTCGGTTCCCAGGGGGGGAAATTAAATTTAAAAGGAACAGAAGGGGTCAGGGTAGAGGTACCCAGACCCCATAGGACTGATGGAGTGGTCTGTGAGGGACCCCTCATTGGCAAGAAATTGTCTAAAAATTTGTTTTTTAGCATGTGAGGGTTAGTGGATCCACTGTGGTGCTCAGTGTGACCCCCTGAGTGCTCCACGTCAGATCTGCAGATCCAGATCCCTATTAAAAAAACACATACACCCACTCACAGACCCACACACCTACTTACACACTCACACACTTACATACCCACACAACCACTCACACACCCATACAGTCACTCACACACCCACTTCCACACCCACACAACCACTCACACACCAGTTCACACACCCATACAGCTGCTCACACACCCATTAACCAACCCACAAAACCCCTCACACACCCACTTACAGACCTACACATCCACTTACACATGCACTCACACACCCACTCACACACCCACTTACACACCCACACAACCACTTACACACTCATTCATACATCCAAACAGCCACTTACACCCACTCACACACCCACAAAACCACTCACACTACCACTCATACACCCACTCACACAACCATATACCCACTCAGAGACCTACAAAACCACTCATGCACCCAATCACAGACCCACACAGTTGCTTGCACACTCACACACCCACTTACACACCCACACAACCGCTCACACACCCACTCACTCTCCCATATAGCCACTCACACACCCACTCACAGACCCACAAAACCACTCAAACACCCACACAGTCAATCACACACCCACACAGCCTCTCCCATACCCACTTACACACCCACACAACCACTCACATACCCATTCACACACCCATACAGCCACCCACACATCCACTCATAGACCCACAAAACCACTCACAGATCCACACAGTCACTCACACACATACTCACACAGCAACTCCCACACCCATTTACACACTGACACAGCCACTTACACATCCACTGACACACCCATTGCTTGGGTTTACTCACGAGAAAGTGTCACTTAAATGTCACACATTTGGCAGTTGAATGTCATTCATAAGTACTGTAAAGCCATTGGAATGTCACACATAAGCAATCTGAAAACTTGACAGCTATGCAGGAGTGTTTCATCCCGTGCCACTCATGTAAAGGAAACGAAGAGGATTAGAAACAGAAAACCTCAAGGCAGTAACGCCCTTGCGAGTTAAGCAGTTTAAGAGAACCCTTACCTGATTTTGGCACTGAAGGGAATCTGAGAGAAAAAGGAACAAGCATTGGCATAGCCAATAGGTCTCACCTTTGGGACCTTATAACTGTTTAGTTATCCAGCACAATATCCTTGATGCAACAACATTAACTGTTACATAGCTAAACACTTATAAGGTCCCAAAGGCGAGACCTATTGGCTATGCCAATGCTTGTTTTTACAGTAAGGGTTGGGAGGTAAGCATAGCAGGTAGGAGTAGGAAAGGAAAAGATGGGAAAAACGAGCAAATCAGCCAGTGACTGGTGTATGCTTAATCGCACAAAAGTCTCATCAAAATGTAAAATTACATCATGGGATGGAGCCGGTCACAGAAAAACATATCCGACCTTGTGAATCCGCTATCGGAGGCCGGAGTGCAGAAGGGGTTAAATAAATCTCAAAAAAACCTCAGTTTTCCGTGCAATGCTTACGCCAAAGACACCAGTGAGAAAACAAGCACTGACGACCGGCGGCCACGGCGCAAAGTAAACATTAACAAGCAGCAACCCTGCCTTCCCATAAAATGAGACTCGATTCATTAATCGAAAACATGATCAATCGTCAGCTACACATTCGCAGCAGCGATGTTAATTTTGTTTAATGCTTCTACATTCTTAAAACGAACAAGCATTGCGGGCTCCGTACTTGTTGCAGCAGGAACATTAAATACGGTCGGCAGCGCAACTACACAACACCGCCGATACCCCACAGAACACAAATCTTCAAACCCTTGCATGCACCGGCAGTGCTAACCCGCTGCTGATCCAGGCTGAGTCATGATTTGCACCTTCACAGACCTTGCAGCCTCGGGCTCTGCATTGCTACGGATTCGAAATCCTTACAATAAAAGCAAAAATCATTTGTTGCTGTGAGCAGCAGATTTCGGACTCCGGGCTGCTCTCTTTCTTACCGGGTGTGCTTTCTCCACTACTGATGGAACTTCCAGATTTCCAGGAAGCCAGGCAGAGGCAGGCAGATGTCCTCCTAACCATTTTAGGCAATGCATTTGCATAAACAAGTGCTGTAATTTACGGACAGTAGCGTGAACTAATAAATCTTTCACTGCCACTGTGACGACGTCCCTAATGGATTACCTTGTGATGCCAGGAGGGGGGATTGAGAAGCTGGAAGTTGTGAAAGGGGGGAGGGGTGAAGTGGAACCGGGCTGCGCCTAAAGTGGCGTTTCTAAAATCATAGCACGTCTCGTGACTAGGGAATGGCTCTGCAGATAAACTAATCCCGCCGTCACGCACAGACACTACTGGGACAGCCGGTGGCCTTTCCACAAGGACCCGTGCGATCAGCTGTCATGCGCACACGCATACCTAGATGACAGGCTGTTGCATCCCCGGATTGGGGAGGGGTGGTGGGGAAAGAGAGAGAGATACGGGCAGAGTAATAACAGATCTGCTCCATCAAGAACAAACAAATCAAAAGCAGCGAAAGAGACGGGCAGAGTAATAACAGATCTGCTCCATCAAGAACAAACAAATCAAAAGCAGCGAAAGAGAGAGAGAGAGTGAGGGGGGATTGGAAAAAAAAACGCGGCCCGCTCTGTGTTTAATTTAGTTTTTTTGTGTTCAAAATATTTTATTGAGGAAAATTTTTCATATATATGAAACACAATACAAAAAATAATACCGAACTATAGAGTATAGAGAAAAACATATTACAATATATAGGAGAAGTACAATTGCAGTACCAACAATGTATAACAATATATGCATAATATAAAATAATAATAAAACAATATAAGAGGGCTACATTTTAAGCAGAGATTAATTTACAAATAACAATAAATATCCTAAATTGCAGAACATGAACCAATGTAGGAATCCAAACTAGACCACATACTAGATTTAGAAGAGGAGGAGTCTTTATGAGAATGTGGATAGAAAGACTGCCCGCGTCTCGAAAAGATAATCCATTCCCACCATGCATTAACCGAAAGTGCGGTAGCATCTTTCCAATTACAAGTGATAGATTTGAGTGCAGTGGAAATAAGGAAATCGAATAATTTACAATCCATAGGGGATAAAATGGATTTAAAAAGTGAGGATTTAAGAATTAGAACTCGAAATGATAAAGCTGTTTGGATGTTAAGGATCTGTGTTATAAGATGCCATATTTGTAATAAAAACTGATGTATGATAGGACAGTTGAAAAATAAATGTTGTAAATCCCCAATAACAGCTTGACAGTGCCAACAATTTGGATTATCTAGGAGTTTAGCTTTAAATAGCTTATCAGGAGTCCAGAAACATTGATAAAGTAAATAAATATTAGATTGGATAAGGTTAGCCGGGAGATAATTGGCCGTGTTAGAGTTCCAGATGTCCTTCCAAGATATATTAAGTGCATGGAGATTTAACTGCGGGGACCATTTTTGAGTCAAACGTGCAAAGGAGAAATTTGAAGTGGTAAGTTTTCTATATACCTTAGATGCTGTATGTCCTGAACGGCTAAACACAGCAATACAAAATTCAATACCAGAAGACTGAGACATAGACAGTAGTTGAGGGTAGGCATTAAGAATCGTGTTACATAACAATGCATATTTAGGCAATTCAGACAATGGCAGCTTATAAGTGGCTTGAATGACATCAAACGTGTGAAACATATCATATTGGCAAATATCTGCAACAACGAAAATACCAGCAGCAATCCATAATTTCCAAAAGAAATATTTTTGTGATATTGTAGTTTAGGATTGAACCAAAGAGAAACTTTTTTAGTGGAAGATAAATAGAAAACTTACTATCAAATGATAGAAGGGCAATTTTAGAGGAGGCAAGAATAGGAGAACACTTACCAAAGGAACCATTGGACATGGTAAGAAAAGCAATTAAAGGGTATGGAGCCAAAATATTTTTTTCCAGAAGAAGCCATTTAGGTGCATTAGAGAGGGCACAGTCTGAAACCATAAGGAACATTGAGCCACAAGGAATGCAAAATGATACTTTTTCAAATCTGGGAGGCCAACTCCACCTTCACATTTGGGCAATTGTAACATCTTAAAACTAATGCGTGCAGGCTTATTATTCCAGAGGAATTTGTTAAATAATTTATATATTTTAGTATAAAAAGTGGACAGGAAGGAGAAGGGCAGCATGGACAATAAATATAAAATTTGTGGGGTTATAGACATTTTAATTGCTGCTATGCGTCCCCACCAGCTTAAATGAAGATTAGACCACCTATCAAGTTTCTCTTTGGTATTTGTTAAAAGAGCAGAGCAATTGGTATCAACTGTATCTTTAACTGAACCAGTAAAAATTATACCTAAATATTTGAGTTTGTTTGGAGACCAAGTTATATCAGTATTCTCTAACATTGTAGAATTACAAAAGGCATTTAATGGAAAGAATTCTGTCTTATTAGTATTCAGGGAGTAACCAGAAACCTCAGCATATTTATGAATAGTATCAAGGATAATAGGTATAGAGGTGGAAGGGTCAGAAACATATAACAATACATCGTCAGCATATGCCGAGAGTTTAATGGTAGTATCTTTCAAAACCACACCTGTATAAGCATCATTATTACGAAGAGAACATAAAAGGGGTTCTATTGCAATAAGAAAAAGTAAAGGAGAGAGAGGACATCCCTGCCGAGTGCCTCTAAACAACCGAAATGGAGTGGAACACAAACCATTAACTAAAATTGAGGCTGAGGGGGCCGAGTATAGAGCCCTAATCATATTAATAAAAATAGGACCAAAACAGAAAGCCTCCAATGTTTTAAATAAAAATTGCCAATTAACCTTATCAAATGCCTTTTCTGCATCTAAAGCCATTACACCAATAGGTCCACTAGCTTCCTTGGCAAGAGACAAGGTATGACAGAGCAAACGGGTATTATGAGCAGATAATCTACCCTTCATAAAGCCAGTTTGATCAGATTGTATAATTTGGGGTAGCAGAGGTGACAGTCTATTCGCCAGAACCTTTGCATATATCTTACAGTCTTGATTAATGAGAGATATGGGCCTGAAATTGGAGACTAAAGTATGATCTTTATCAGGTATAGGAAGTACAATTATTGTGGCTTCATTAAAGGATCCTCCCATCACAGAAGTATGCTGAAATTCCGTAAAAAGGGAAAGTAAAAAGGGGGATAATTGATCTTGGTGGCATTTATAGAATTCGGACGGAATTCCATCCGGGCCCGGAGTTTTTGGGGAATTTAAAGCATTTATTGCTGTAAAAATTTCCTTGATGTCAATAGGGTTCTCTAAAGTAGCTCTATCATTATCAGAAAGCTGAGTCAATCGGCAGGAATGGAGGAATTCACTAACAACAGTATTATTAGGTGTAAGAGGATCATGATATAGAGAAGAATAAAAGGAAAGAAACTCCTTCAGTATGTCCTCAACCCCCGTCACCAATGTACCGTTATTCGTCTTGATGGATGGAATTTGAACCCTTTCACGTTTAAGGCGTAGGTAATTAGCTAGCAGACGGCCCGATTTATTAGAGTTGAAATGAAAATTTGACTTTTCTTTTGCGATAAGTAAACCTGCTCTTTTACTGAGCATACAATTATATTCGTAACGATATTTTTGAAGTTGGGATTTATATTGTGGGTCTCTAGCTGTAATAAAAAGTCGTTCTGCTGCTGAAATCTGTGTCTCCAATTCATTGAGATGGGAATAAAAGGATTTATTTTCGTGTGCCATAATAGAGATTGCAACTCCACGTATATAAGCCTTAAAGGCATCCCAGTGTATAATTTTTGAGGTGTCACAGGACTTATTATTCGAAAAATAATCAGTAATAGCTGAAGCCATTTTTTTAGCATTAGTGGGGTTAAGAACTATTTCCGAGTTCATTCTCCATCTCTTATTAGAAATTGGAGGGTCGGAAATAGAAAAAGAAAAAGAAAAAGAAATCAAAGCATGATCAGAAATCGTGATAGGGTGAATAACTGATTCACTAATCATGTGACACAAATTACGTGAAGATAATAAATAATCAATTCTAGAAAAAGACGAGTGAGCATTAGAATAAAAAGTAAAATCTTTGTCCGTAGGGTGTTCCAGTCTCCAAAAATCAACCAATTTGGTTACGGAAAGAAAGGATTTCAAAGCAAAAAAGCCTTGTTAGGCCGGAACTTAAAAGCAGAAGATCGGTCCGACAAAGGATCTCTAATAAGATTAAAGTCACCACCCATTATAAGGGATGTATTGCCAATTTTGAGTGCTTCATCAGAGACATAGGACCAAAAGGCAGGGTCATCAGAGGTAGGAGCATAGATATTAATCAAATTTAAGGTAAATTTATCAATAAGAACCTGAGCAGTAACAAATCTACCATCTGCGTCATGGTGATGTGACAAAATTTGTGCACGAGTTCTGTGTGAGAAAAATATGGCTACTCCATTTTTACGTTTTGCAGCAGGAGATGAGACTATAGACCCTACCCAACCCCTAGACATAGTATGCAAAATTTTGTCATTAACATGAGTTTCTTGAACAAAACAAATATCAACGTTAGATTTGTGTAAATACTCTAAAACTTTACATCTCTTCATTGGATGCCTAAGACCCTTCACATTTAATGAAGCAACAGTTAACTTTTGTGGCTTAGACATACTTTCCTAAAAGGAAGAAAAATAACATGACAGAAAAGAGAGAGAAAAATAGTAGCCCAGATAAAAAAGACAAAACAAGACAAACAACATGCAACGAGGTCAGTCACCAAGACCTCATACCAATAAAACATTGGAGACGGAGGTGCGAAGCAAGACAACCACCAATAATGTGTACCTGCAAGAAAAAAGAAGGAAAACCTGCTTTAGGGAAGTAGAGAAAGAATTATCATGGTCAGCCCGTAGAGCCCGAAGGTTGAGAGTCCATGAGAACAGGGTGATGTTGATCCAGAAATCTTATTAAGTCTGCAGGAGCTGAGAAAGACTTAGAAATGTCGTTTTTCCAGATGCGCATAACTGCAGGGTCAAAAAGACCATATTTGTAGCCAGCTTCTCGCAGACGAGGACGTAGATCTGAAAATTGACGTCGTATTTGAACAGTCTCTTTTGCAAAGTCTTGATGAATGAAGACTTTATTTCCTTCAATTAGCAGAGAAGGAATCTCTCGGACAGCCTTACGAATAAAAAGGAGATGGTGATGTCGCAGGACTTTAAAAATGATTTGTCGTGGCTTGACTTGATTTGGTTTACGAATTGAACGTATTCTGTGGGCTTTATCTATCTCAAAGCGCTCTGGGAAATTAATATTTAGTAATTTAGGGAGAAGATTTTCCAAGAAGAGACGACAACTTTGACCTTCAACTCCTTCAGGAACATTAAAAACGCGTAGATTATACTGTCTATTTCTGTTTTCCAGGTCAAGTAAGGAACGGTGGAGAGAAGCAACCTGAGTAGGAATTGGAGCCATAGCTGTAATGGCTGTAGTATTATCACGAATCCTAATCTCGTTGTCAGCAACTCTCATCGATAAGGAAGCCATATCTCTGTGTAGATTTTTAATATCTGAGGAAATGGAGTCCGTATTTGTATGGATGGCTTGAATTTCTTCCAATATTTTTGCTAATGAGTCATCTTGGGAGTCAATAGCTTTGGCTTTAGTAGGGGAGGTGAGACAGTTTGTTTGCGCTTATTGGGCCCCATTTTAGACTCCATATTGATAGGCAAGGAGCTACCAGTAGTGAAGGAAAGAGAAGCAACAATTCCACAAACAGCAAATGTGGTTTCCTGAGGCAGAAAAAAGTTTATATGGCTGAAAAAGAGCTCCCAAAGACATATAGCAGAGCCACAATAAAGCTTAATAGGGAATAAAAAATGACAAAATCCCTATAAACTTATGCAGAAATGGAAGTGGTATAATCTTCTGACAAGACAATATAGTTAATAAGGCAAAGAAAACAGCTCCAGAAAGTCTTAAATCCGTGTTTCAATAAAGCTTAATGAAGAACAAAAAGGAGAAAACCCCTTTAATTCTGTGCAGAAACAAAGTTGTGTCCACCAAGAGGCAGGGAAAAAACCCCTTTAAGAAAAGGAAGGCTTCTGGAGAGAGGAGGTGCCCAGCAAGTTATGCCCGCCTCCTCTGAGTGTGAAGCTCACAGGGAATGCTGCAGTAAACCAGAGCCCTCTCTGAGGAGAATCCCAAATCGCCTACCGCTCTTCACAGGAAGGCACCAGACCTCCAAAATTCGGCCCAACACCTCCGCAAGCCACAAGGAGCACCTGGACCAAATATGAAGTCACAACGAAGCCCCTATCGTTGCCAGAAAATCGTCGGTGATGCAGGTAAAATCGGAGCTCAAGGCGCGGCGGCCATCTTGGTTCGCACGCGCTGCCGACTCCCTAATTTATGACGCGCCGGAGTAAGCTGATCTCAAGTGGGGGAGGTGTGCTGTGTCTGCCTGCTGGAAATTAAGCACTCGTGCTTGTGCTGGCCTCCGCCTTGCGGGAGCGAGGAGCGGCGGCGCGAGAACCATATGTTTTCAATTAAATGCGCGCCACTGCTCGCTCCCGCAAGGTGGATGCCAGCACAAGCACGAGTGTGGGGGAAAAGGAGCAGACCGATTTCTAAAGGTCATCTCCTAGGGCAGCGCATGCGCGCTGCCTAGGCGAGACCTAAAAAGGAAACTAGGTTAAAGTTAACCACGCAATCGAGAACTAGTCATGAACATTCTGAACTTGTATAACTATGGAAGAATGGAGTTAGTTGGGAATTGTCAAGAATCACCACTGTGTATGTCAAGTGTTTAAATTGTTTAAATGGCATTTAAATAGCTCTTACTACCCCTGCCTAGGTGTTGAAGTGCTGTACGGCGAGTAGCATGCTCCCTGGGAGCCCAAAGTTAGTGGTCAGTCCATTCATTTTTGGGGTTGCTTTTTCATGCTCATTCCATGCATTCTCACCAGTTTCCTTGTGGTACATTAGTGACAAAGGGGTGGTCATTGGGTGGGGCCTGACTCAACACTAGCATCTGAGTTTGCCCATAGTAATACTGAAATTACCACTCCTTCTCAAACTTCCTCCATTATTCCCTTCACTTTGGAGGAAGTTAAAAAGGCTATTTCAGAAAACAAGAGCGGTAAAGCACCGGGACCGGATACAATACCGGTTGACCTATATAAGGACAACACCGATCTTTGTGGGCCTGTGTTAACTCTGGTACTAAGGGCTTGTTGTCTAACAGGGAAGCTACCTACCTGGGGCGAGTCTATTATCGTCCCGATTTTTAAAAAAGGAGATCGTCTCAATCCAGCCTGCTATAAACCCATCTCACTCCTTGACTCTCTTGTCAAGGTAGTAGGGCGCATCATTTTAAAAAGGTTGCAGGACTGGGCGGAATCGCATAACATCCTGTCAGATTTACAATACGGTTTCCGCCCGTGGATTGGGAAGATAGAGCAGAGCCTCAATTTAAATATGCTAATCAGAAAGTATGTCCATGCCAAAGAAGGGAACCTATATCTAGCATTTGTCGATTTATCTTCGGCTTACGATTGTGTTATACATGCCAAGCTTTGGCAAAAATTGAAGGATATGGGGATGTAGGCTCCGGTCATTAGTTTACTGAGGGACCTATACTCTGGTTGCAAAACCAAGGTTAGATACGGCAACAGGGGAGAATGCACTGAAGCATTTAGCGTAGAGAGAGGGGTGAGACAGGGATGCGTTTTGGCCCCCTTCCTGTTCTCATTATATATTAACAGTTTGGGGAGCCACTTGCGACATCTACCTAAGATCTACCACAAAGAGGAACGCACCCTGTCCTGGCCCTCCTCTACGCTGATGACGCCGTTCTTATGGCTCGCATATCCTTAGCCCCTCAGTCCCTGCTGTCAAATTTCTCAGAATATATGGAGGATCTTGGCCTCCTAGTTAACCTAGGGAAAACATTCATTATGAAATGTGGTAGGACAAGCAAAAAATTTAGAGATATAAGAATAGATGACACTTTCATTGGCTTCACTAATACCTTCTCCTATTTTGGGATTCTATTTGATAGAGATGGTTTGTGGAACAAAGCCATCGCTAATAGGAAGTTACAATTTAGCAAATCCTGCATGGCTCTCAAGAGTTTTGCGAAACACTTAGGCACAAATCCACCAGAGGCAATGATGAAAATTTATAAAGCCAAGTGTCTCAGTATAGCCACATATGGGGCAGGACTGTGGGGATATAGAAACTGCACAGACATTCAAACTGTGGAAAAAGAATTTTTTAGATATTTACTTGCCATTCCTAAAAGTACATCAGTTTATGTTAGTCATGCGGAACTGGGGGCAAAACACGTTACAGACTTAGTAAAACTACAACCAATACTTCTTTGGCATAAAATGTGGTCTTCGGAATATACAGTGCTTAACCGAGCAATTACTGATGACTGCCTCAAATTAAGTCTGCACTCAAGAATCTCATGGTTAGCATATGTTCGTTTTTTCTGTGATATGGGCTGTCCTGAGTACTTTGAAAGACCAGATACTCTATGTACCATTAGCAAAAAGACCTTGAAAGAGAAAGGGATGATGCACCTAGATAATCTTAGATGGACACTTGAAGCTCCAAAACCAAGCATTTCAAAGAACCAATTAATTTTAACTACTTTCAATATGCAGCCCTATCTCAAATCAATATTGCATGGTAGGCATGGATTTGTTTTAACTCATCTAAGATTAAATATTTTCCATTGATTGGTCAGTTTCCCGAAAATGAATGACTGGGCAGTAAATTTGATTAATTGTCCCTGCGATAATACGATGCCTCAGGACACAATGCATGTGGTTCTTTTCTGCAAGTTCTATAATCAGTTACGGAAAAGATACATTTTACCGACATTTAAACCGCTTTATTTTACTCAATGTCGCCCGGCATACTTATACTTGCAATCATTACCTACCCTAGAAATATGCTGCAGAATGTCGTCATTTTTATGGTCAGCATTTTATATTAGAAAGAATATGATATCAACCCTATGATTGGACTAGATTACACAGTATCATACTTTTATGGACCTAGAAACCTCGAAACAAGTATATATTATTTTATTATATTTTTTTACTTGATTGGATTTGTGCAATATTTTGGATCCTAGTATTTTAACTTAATTTGATCAGTATATTTGTGCATCACATTAGTTGGAGGGTCTAGGGGACCAGGCACTATAATATTTTACTACACCACTGACAAATATGGGCCGTGGTAAATCATACGTTCCAAACATAGGCTCAGGGTAGGAGTGATACTTTTAGAGTTATGATCCTTTATCCCCCCCAGCACATGCTGATTTGGATCTTTTAATTAATATTAATATTTACGTATTTTATAAAATTTGAATGGGGATCTTTGTCACTAAAGGTGTTCTTACAGCGGACCATCCTTTATACTTAATTAGAATGTGTAAATAAGTATAAAAACCGCTGATAAATGGCCATTTTAAGATCTAATAATGTGTGTGTAGATTTTAACTAACCATTGTAGTATTCTAGGACAAGAATTGTATAATGTTGTCTGATCTGTGTGATTCTTTTATGGATGTATTTTATGCCTCCAAATAAAGATTATTATGACTTATGACTTATGACTAGAGTGGGCTATGTGAGAAGCAATTGCTTGCTGGAATGAATAAAATAATTATGGCTTTCAAAAGAGCTTAAGATGGATAGGCATGAGATTTAAAGAAACTTGTATACAAGAGAGGCAGGCAGAAGGTAAAAGGAAAATAGTGGTGCTCTTTAAAAAAAAAAAGGGTATGAAGCAAGTAACAAAAACAAAAGTTTGATAGAATGTCAATTTTTAATGCAGGATTTTAAGGAATTTAGCAGGTGGAGAATTTTTGCATGCAATTTGTGGATGCAAACCTGTTGAAAATAAACACTTTTAAATTCTGCCCCTAAGAAAGGTAGCTTACACAATCTTTCTAGGAGCAGTTAAGAGATGACATAGAAAACAGTGAAAAGGAAGCCCAGTGCTTGCTGAGACCACTTTCCTGTCAAGCAGTGGACAAATAATCACATTCTGTTACCTGTAATTACGATGAGAACACCCCAGAGAGACCTGTTTACATACCTAGTACAGCAGAATATTTAATACTGTAAAGAATTGTTACGGTTTATGGAAATCATATGCACCTACATAAACTATGCATATCATATAAAGCATATTTTATGTTTTAAAAGACCCATCAACTAAAAAATATAACAGGGCAATAGATAAACACATTGCAGCAATCATTAGTATAATCATTTTATGTGTGTGTCTCATTCAATCGGAAACAGTCGGAACACCGCGGTCTGCACCACGCGTGTTCCGACTATGCAAGCTCTACCGCACATGCCTTATGCTTTAACCATGCATATGCATATGCATGTATGCATATGCATATGCATCTAGCTGCAGGAAGACAGAAGCAGGAAGACACCGCATTGAGGTAAGTGGGGCTGGGTTTTTTCCTTTAAGGGCTGGGAGGGGGTTGGGGTAGGTTTTAGGGCAGTGAAAGGGGTTGGGGTAGTTTAAGGGACAGTGCAGGGGGGCGGGGTAGTGTAAGTTAGGGTGCAGGGTTTTAGGCCTTAAGGCAGTAGGAGGGGAATGGGTAGTTGGGTTAGTTTTTAGGGCGGGGGGTCGGGGTAGGTTTTAGGGCAGGGGAAGCAGTTGGGGTAGTTTAAGGGACACTGCGGGGTGGGGGGGCGGTGTAGTTTGAGTTAGGATGCAGGGTTTTGGGCCTTAGGGTTGTGGGAGAGAAATAGGTAGTTGGGTTCGTTTTTAGAGGGGGGGAGGTTGGGTAGGTTTTAGTGTAATGGTGACCTTAGCCACACATACCCCTTTACCATTCATGCCTATACCACGAAATTTCATGGTAAAGGCATGCGTGGTAAAGGAATGTGTGGTTAAGACGCATTCGTGTTTGGGCTGCATGGTAGAGGCATGTGGGGTAAAACCATTTGTGCTTCTGTCATACAACCTCATTCAATACTTGGTTCAGAAGGCATTGCCCACTGCATCCACATAAATAGCACCCCCACAGACACACACCATGTTCAGAAAAATGGATGTGTCCGAGGTCACCTTCACCTTCCAGCATCCACCCTGCCACGTAGTATATCGCTATCTGATGCTGGTTCTAATCATATGGGCATGCATTGTTGACTTGACTGCGATTATATTTCATTTTCAGTGTGCAAGCGTTACAAATAATGAATGCCGTAGTGCATGCTAAACTACGCAAATGTTTTGAGTGTTATTGTGCACTAGAGTAAATTGCAAGACGACTGTTGCAAGGAGGGAAAAAGAACCTCGAATACAGATTGGTATGTTTATGTTTCCACTCATATAAAAGGAAATACACAAAATACGAACATTTAACTGAAACCAGTATGTGTTTTTTCAGAATTTAAGATCGATAAAAACTATTGAGACCCATCAAGGAGGAAAGGGGGAACATAAGGTACAACAGTCTGGGGGGTGGGGGGGTGGGGGCGGGACAATGGACTGGGGAGTGAACTAAGATAAGCAGGGCCAGACTGGCTACCGGGCGTTTTTTGCTGGGGTGGCAGGGTGGGGTCCAGGTTCACTGCTGAGGGGCTGATTTTGTTGCTGGGGAGCTGCCGGCACTTCTAAATGAACGATGCAAAACCAAAAGTTTTAAAGCATACTTTTTAAAACATTTGTTTATTAAGGAAAGCCTGGTAGCCAGTCCGGCCCTGAAGATAAGGTATTTAACATTTGTTCATTCACTTCACAGAACACATAAAAGCCAGCTACTGGGCGACTGTGAGACCAAACCGAGGCACATCCGACAGAGGTGACAGGACGAGGTCCAGAACAGAAGCTTTTTCCCCCTCTCTCTTTCATCCACTTCCCCTTCCCCCTCCTGGGCTCCTGCTGTTCACAGAGGGCCACCACATTCAGGGAGGCATTAGTTCAGGAAGGGAGGTGGGAGCTGAGCATTCTGGCATTCAGCTCGCTTCTACAGGACCAGGCGTCTAAAGAGGTTAGTGTCACAGACGCTATACCTGACATATATAAACTTGAAATGTACTGTCAGAATATACGGTGCATGTAGCCCACATTAGTACAGACCAGTCTCTAGTACATGATAATAAACATGAATACATATGAACTAATCGATGATTGCAAATGAGTAATAATACCATATCAGGACAAAGGCATGATGAGCAGAATGGGCAAAACGTACAATATAAGTGTCTAATAATGGACATGAAAAGCAAAACACAAGATACTCACAATGACAGTAAGAATTCAGGTAGAACCAACAGAAACTCTAAAGGAATATCTACAATCAATGGAAAAGAATTGCATAAGCCACCACCAGTCGGAGAGGTTTGCATTTCTTCAACTTTACCTTAACCTATACATTATTTAACATTCTCAGAGACTTCCTAAGTTGTCATTTTCTCTGAAGAAGTAATTTAATAAACGTATTTTAGGCTATATCAAGAATCTAATGGAAAGAAAGTTATCTTCCTTTATGCAGTTGCGTTTGCTTGATTTTAAGAGGAAAATAGTTTATGATCTCTGGCATCATCTCTTTATGCATTCTCGTTACAGACAGCATTGTGACCAATACTTGAGCCTGGTCTTACATTGGGCTCTGAGGGGCAGATTTACAAGCCCCTTGCACTGGCAGTGCGTCACTTTTTGTGGCGCACCGGCAGCCCATTTCTCTGCCCCATATTTACAAGGACAGGAAAAGCCACCCTGCATGGCTTTTCCTGTCCTTGTAAATACGGCCCCTTTACATGCAGCACTTTGCTTGAAAGGGGCGTTCCATGGGTGCTGCTGTGGGTGTTCCCATGCAACACCCTTGGAACCTGACACATTTCCAGATTTACAAGAAATCGTAGATCTGAAAATGTGTCAGAATGCTATGTCTCCCCAGGGCAGGCGTAGGGAGGCGCAACCAGGAGAAGAAATGTATTCATTTCTCCTCGTTTTTTTCCTCTTTCTATGCGTGCAGCACACATAGAAAGAGGAAATAACCTCTAATGATTGCTTATGTACAGGAAGGTGTCCCTTCCTGCACATAAACAATCCTTTAAATAAAGACATTTTACAAGTTCCATGTGTGCTAATGCAGAACACATAGAAGTTGTAAAACACCATTTCTGATTGCTTATGTGCAGGAAGGGAACCCTTCCTGCACATAAACAATCATCCCCGTAACGCAGGCATCCTTGCACCATGGTACAAGGGTGCCTGCGTCAGCGCATGGCAGCAGTTTGTCTGCCAGCGCAGGGGGAAGCACAGAGATTCGACATATTGTTGTAAATATGTCACATCCCGCGCTTCCAAACTAACGCAGCATGGCGCAGCAAAATGACTTGCTGCACCGCGCTGCGTTAGTTTATTGTAAATCTGCCCCTGAGTCTGCCTCTTGCTCATGATTGGATGGCTTTCTGGTCTATTTCAATTCCCTACTCCTAATTCAATGGCATGTTTTCCTCTTGTTTAGTCTGCCCCACCCCAAAGCATTTAAGTTTTGCTCTTCTTTTAGATTGGTTGAGTGTATCCTTCCACTGCTGACACCTGGGAGTTAATTTTTTTGCACCTTTCTGTGGCATTTGAGGTTTGGAACAAACTTGCGGTGCGTGTCCTGCTCCTTCCTTTTTTCTCCACATTTGTGGCTCTCTCTCCCCCATTTTACTCTGCTGAAACCGAGCACTGCTGCTCTGAGTCTTTCTCTCTGCCCCCTCCCCAGCTTCTGTCTCTGTCTCCGCATCTTCTGCTCTTTTGGTTCACGAGGTTACAGGTGCAGCAGGGCATGAACTCCTTTTCGCGGGGTGGGTGTTATCTGTGCCTTGCACTCGGGCCAATCCACAATCTGCCTGTACTTACCTAACTGCTTTGAGAGCTCTACAGGCATGTTATTTCCACTATCACGCTTCCGTACAGTGTGGCCGTGGAGAAAAGGAAGAACTACATGGGCCTTCAATGTCAAGTGGGGGCAGAAGAACAGGTTAGTTTCAACTGTCTGTGTCCCCGAGCAACCTTAGACTGCAGTGCACACGTCATACAGTTCCATATATCATTGAGGTAAAGTGCATGCACTGCTGTTCTCTTGAAGCATTTTGCTTACACACGCCGGTGGTTGATGTCTGATGCAGGGTTTTAATTAAGGGTCAGCAAGGTAGAGAGTGTCCACCCCGCAGAGATAGATGGATTTGTGCTAAAGTAAACTCAGCTGTTGCTGCACATTTAAACCCATCTATAAATAATTAAATACTGCTTTGGAGGGGTGTCTTTATGGCAGCCGTTTTTTTAAAATATATTTTTATAAGATTTACCTATAATATTATAAACAGATGTCAGAGCAAGTCACATGCCTATTATTTCCAAGTGACAACGTTGGACACTGACCTGCTCAGGAGATGTAGCGTAACAACAAAAACATAAAACATTAAAAACACCATTAAAGCATGTAGTGTTCTTGGATCCCAATCAACAGCATTATAGATCTACAGGTAGGGGTTATAGTAGGGATGTACTTTCATCACAGGTATGCGCAATATGTGGGGTATTTATACATGGGCATCACTCTTGCCAATTTTTCAACAAAATGACTGTCGGGGCTGTCAGGGGGTGGAATATCTACCTTTAGGCCCCATGCATGAGGGGTTAAGTAGGGCGAATTCAGTTGTTATTAAGATCCATTGAGTAGGTTGCCTACTGGGGCGTACCATCATTTTCTGATGAGTTAATTAGTAGCAAATTTCAAGCCCACACCATGTCTGCACTCCCTATTCTGGCACTCAAGGCTCTCAAAATGTTGCCTTCAGCCTCAACCCACCTGGACACATTGGCTATCCAGCTTGTAGCTGAAGCCATGCTGGATTTCTAAGACGTTCCAATTTCATGCTTTGACAGAGGCTGGCCCGCTTAGGTCCTGTGTTGTGAACTTCACTGTACCTGAATCATTAGACCTTTCTAAGTCCTGTGAAATAGGTGTGGCTGGCCAGGAGCAAAGCTAAGCATCCACACTGAGGCAGAAGATTGATGGTATGATGTGTGATGGTGCCTACCCCTGACAGAACACTAGCCCAGGCATATTGATTGTAAACATTGGCATATTGTGGGCATCCATAGCTTGATGGTACACATGGTTGGTACAATGACAGCCCTAGCGTGTTGCTGGTAACTCTTGGCATATTGAGGTCTTTTATAGCATGATTGTACCTACTCGTGGCAAAATACTAGCCTTTGCATATAGGTCACAGTTCTTGACATAAAGGGGACATCCTTGGCATGAAGGGCCCCATCCCAGTGAATACACTGTCCTTGACTTCTTGTGAGCATCTATTACATGGTGATGCCCACCTCTGGCTTACGTCTTGCAAAAGCATCATAGTGGTAATTCTTGGCATATTAGAGGTTTCAATGTCATGAGATGATGGTTCATGGGCATGCAAGGCTATGTAGATTAATGTATGGCAGTTGTTCATGTGAACAGTTGATGAAAACCACAGGTAGATATTTGGGCATCAAACATGCCTTTACAAAAAAAAAGAATGTGATATTGATCCAGCGGTATACCAACAACAGATACTCCACTACCATATACTCACCTGGGCCCATAAAAACACACACATTGAGTAAACCGCTGGGGTGATTAAAGTTTTATATTTATACTTCACAATATTCAGGTTTAGTTATTTAATTTCCCTAACTAACCTTTCACTGATCAAAAAGTTCTTTCCTCTGGTCGATGGACCATTAGTTGAACTAGTTGATGGTGATAATTAACTTAACCCTTAACTATTCTTTTGTCTGAAGTAAATGATCACAGACTCTTTATCTAAATTAAATGCATGTGAACCATTTAAAAAATACAGTGCAGTCACCATCATTCTTAGGAGAGAAATTCAATTGATTAAACATCAAGCATATACTTCGGACTCATACAATAATTAATGCTCAGAAAGGGAGAGGACAGAGAGAAAAGAACATTTACAAATAACGTGAAATTATAGTTACCAAGAATGGTGTGAAAGACCAACCCCCTGGCCAAAGGGCTGGTAAGGGTCTCCCAGGATAGGTCAGGAGACAAAGACTTCAGGACAGGATTCAGGACAGGATAGTTGACCTCTCTAGAATACCGACGATTGCGCCGCACCCCTCTCTGACACTCTCTTCCTCCTCGAGATTCTTCCGCGATCTTCTGATCTAACCCAATTAAGTTAGGATAGAAAGTTCTTCTTCAGCGTCTGCATTCGATCTTCATCAGCATCTCACAGCATCTCTCCCAGCAACAGCATCCCCGAATCCCAGACAGCATCCTGAGCTCTGCTAAAAAACTGACTAAAGTTACCTTAATTATACCTTCGTTTCTTCACGTTCCACCCACTAAAGTTTCAATATCGTAAATATACGAAATCTAATTGGTCAGGCAAGGGGGGATGATCATCACACCATGCTTGCATGTCACTTTATTCTGTTAAACCATTGTTCGCAAACCCATCCCCTTAATTTTTATTCAAAACTTTATTCCCATCCACTACATGTATCTTTTTTTTGAAACATTAATGTCACTACGAAGAATAGAACATCTCATTGCTGAACTTTTCACCATCCGTTCCCAGGGTATGGCACTCCAATTTGGCTTCCGTTCAAATGTTCTGTCATTGACCTTCATGACTTTATTCAGTGGGCATGCGCAGGCATTGCGTCATTTCATCCAGTCCGGTTATACAAGAGAGACCCAAATGCACACTAATAATAAAGTTAAAAGACAAATGTTATTTTCACAAAATAAATGGTCTCACTGTATACCTCCCATCTCTACTCTATTCCCGTTTACTTATTAATACTTCTCCCGCATTAGCATTACTAAAATAGCTTGTTTTAGTTTCAGCTAAGCAGATGCCATGCACGCGAGTCTTCAAGACTCCATTTTAGTGTCTTCTGCTCATGCGCTAGAATTTCCCTCCAAGCGTTAGCTTGTCATATTGCGTAGATACAGTTGACGCATGTGCACAACAGTTTCCCATTTAGAGCGGTATTAGTCCGTTTTCATTGTTATCCGCATTAGTACACACATAAGCAAGCTTCACTAACCCGCGTGTTCATGTGGTGCGTATTAGTTATTCACAGATTACGTTTAATAACTTGTTAATGAGTTAAACGAGCGGATTGCCTCCGAGCAAGTCTCTTTCTTACGAGACCTTGCTCCATCACTATTTCAGGACAATACATTATGTTTTTGTCATGAAAATGATAAAACTTTGAGGGAATTAACCTTATTTTTCCAGAATGAAAAGTGAGTATTTCATAGCAAAATGCATGCATTTTCAAAAACAGACAAGCTGATGCTTGAGGACGAAATGACTTTGCTACAGATAAATATGTAAAGCAGATATTTTAGTGATAATCCGTTCGATTACTAAAACCTTAACCTTGTTAGAGCAGAGAACGTAAAATCCACATTCTTCTCAAGTCTCTGTCGTGTTGAGAATGTAAATGTCACATCCTTGCACCAAGTGTAGGGAATCATTTTGGTGATCACACCAGAGGAATTCCATTTTAAGGCCCCCCCCCCACCTCAGGCAAAAGGGGAAGACAGTGACAAGCATCTGTAGGGTGCCTTTTGTGATTGTGAAATGGAAAGAGGAATCAGTTGCTTGAGAGTGATCGGTGTTTGGCGCCCAGTTCACCCCCATGGCCACCTAGCTGAATGAGAGACATATAGTTGAAAAGGGGAGACTCCTCTTTCTAGGATTATCTCCCACAAGTGGATTCCTGCTCAGGGATAATCACAGGAGGGTGATCCCCAAGCAAGAATTAATTCACTAAAAATCAGGGATGGTTGTAAGGGCGGAGCAGCTCCACAGTCATGGCCAATTGTTTGTCCTCTCCCCACATAGGGCCAATGCAGTATTTTTGCCCCGGGGGGCAATTGTAGACTTTAGCCCCAATTTTGCCACTCTAGGGGACAGAAAGCCCACTAGACATCAGGGAAGGGATGTTTTAAAAATAAAGTTGGGTAGGTGACTAGCCTGTCCTAACATCGGACTGCCCCACTATCTCTGGGCCCAAAGCAGTCATTCTGAGATTGAGGAGACGGATTAGGGTGTTAAATGCCACTTTGCTCCCCAGGGGGCAGGAAGCCCATGGGACACAAGTTAAAGAATAAATTTAAAAAACAATAGGGTGGGGGAGGGCCATCCTGGCATTGGGTTGTCCCCTCAACACATGCCACCCAGGGAACCCTGAAAACTCTGGGCATTTTTGGGAATCCAAGAATGTCTTCCTTGCATGTATCCCAGCATATAGTGTTAGCCAAAAAGTTCTGCAAACATCAAAACTGTGACTAAAATGCCCTGATTTCCATCCACTTTCCATGAGTGTTGACTGCAATACATGTCCTTGGTTTGGCCAGCACTCAGCAAAACCTTCTAATCCCAAACATTTTTGAAAATGAGGTGCCTGCGGAAGCTAAAATGGTGTGGCTTGTGTGGATCTCATTACTAGTTCTTACCCATGGGAATGTTGATATTTCCTGGCTGTTTTTTAAGGGCATTTCCAGACCCGTAGAATAGGCCTACTCACACATGTAGTCAGGTGCGAACTGGAACAAAAATTGGCCAGGGCACCAAAATAAAAGTGACACAATTAGCTAAGCAGATAGCTAAAAAAGTGGCAAAATTAGGGTCAACTGTAAAAACCCGGCCCACAACTTCTAAAAAACCGGCCCAAACACTGATCTGTCAGACCAGCACATCGGGCAATGCCTGATTGCCCTAACAATGCCTGATTGCCCTATAGGCAAGTCTGACCCTGCATATGGTACTGTTTTTATTAGGAAAAGTGTGTAATAAAGAATAGTAGGATTTGTAATCAGATGTTAAAAATTAATAAGGATCATAATCCTTTCTCATAAAAATTAAAAAACAGTGTTATCCTAGAAGGGCACCAGACTGCTAATATTCCCGCCCACACTTGGCTGTATGTCGAAATATTGACTATAGAAACATTGTGCTAGCAAAATATTGTGACTAAAATATTGAGGAACAAAAAATCGAGATGGTAAGTGTTAGACCTGGCATCCTTGGCGTGGGTTTCCCCTGTATTTTTGCCTTTGCCTCCTGTGTTTTTACTGTGTGGTGGACTTCGTTTTTGTTGGTCTAGATGCTTTGGGCACTTTGCCACTGCTGTTTAGTGCCAAAGTGCAAGTGCTCCCTCTGCAAATTGTTGTCATGGATTAGTGTTTCCATAATTGGCTTATTTGGTTTACCGTTAAGTCCCTAGTACAGTGTACTATGAGTTCCCAGGGCCTGTAAACCAAATGCTGCTAGTGGGCTTGCAGCACTGATTGTGCCGCTCACACAAGCAGCCTTGCAAAAGGGTCCCAGGCCTGCCATTGCAGTGTCTGTGTGAAGTCTAGTACTGCCATGTCGACCTGGCAAGTGCACTCACTTGCCAGGCCCTAACCTTCCCTTTTCCTACATGTGAGTCACCCCTAAGGTAGTCCCAAGATACCCCTGAGGGCAGGGTGCAGTGTATGTGAAATGTGGGACATGTTCTGATGTGTGTGGCATGTCCTGATAGTGAAATACTGCCAATTTCGTTGTTTGCTATTGAAAGGCTGTCTGTCCCAAAAGATAGAATGGGAGTTTATTTATAACAATTTATAAACATAACTTCCCAATGGGACAAGATAAGAAGGTAAAGTTTAGTATGCCTGAACTCAGAATATAAAGATGCATCTTTTAGTAAGGATGATTTTTACATTCTGTGTTTGAAAATACCACTTTTAGAAAGTAGGTATTTTCTTGCTTAGCCATACTGTGTGCCTCTGCTAGATTTGTGTATTGACTGTCTGGCTTTGGAGTGACAGGGGCTGGGGATGTGCATTCGGTTCAGACAGCCACTCGGGGGAGAGGTGTGTCCTGCCTTTCCAGGGTGAGTCAGGGCTGGGCTGAATAGACCTGGGCTGCATTCAGAGTAGGGAGAGGAGATTTCTTTCACACCTGAATGGGCCTGGTCTGCCTTGGACAATCCTATCTCCACCTCCTGCCAGGAAGCTGCACCAAAGAGGACTGAACTGGTCTTGGCTGGACAAAGAGCTTCTCTGCCACCAGAGAACAAAGGAATTTGTGCTATAAAAAGTGGGTCCAGACCCCAGACTTTTAGATCACTTCTGGACTCAAGAGGAACCTCTGCCAAGGAAGCTGGGAAAGCTGAAGAAGAAGTACTGCCCCTTTGCTGTGTGCTGTTTGGGGTTGGCCTGCAGTAGCTGTTTCTGCCAAGGAGAAGACAAATACTTTGCTGTGTGCTGTGCATCCTGCTTGAAGAAGATCTCCATGGGCTTGAAGTAGAGCTTGCCTCCTGTTCTGAAGTCTCAGAGACACAAATACTTCACCACAAGCTCCCCTGAACTTCCTTGCTGGGAGTTCTGACCTGCCAAGAGGTACCTGTTGCTGTTCTGGGCCTCTGAAGGTTGTTCCTGCTGTTGGGAGCTGGAAAAGTAACGCAACGATGAGAAGCACGACGCATCCACACCTGTTTCCGATGCATCGCCAAAGAAACCGACGCAGCGCCTGCCCGAGGCGCGAGAAATCGCTGCACGCTGCATCGAGTGCACTGATCTACAAAGTCCGAGATCACCGCACCGATTCCGACGCATGCCCTGCTTTGAGGCTGCAAGAACCAACGCATCGTGGGACCACGGCTGGAGACACCAACGCAGCGCCATTGCTGCCGCCGCATCGAGAGCCGCCTCATCCCCGCTCCTCACTCATTGCACCGGGGCGCCAAGTCTACATCAACGCTGGGGCCACTGTAAGAAACCAACGCATCACCTCCCCTTCAGTAAGGAACCGACACATCACCTTCCCTGCAGCTGTTTTTGTTTATGATTTTGACGCATCCAAGGTACTTTGTGTTGAAAGTGTCGCATCTATAATTTGCTATGGACAGAACTGTTTCCACCTTGTAAAAGTCATATTGTGATTACTGTATTGTGGATTTTTGTTGTTTTGGTTTTGTTTGGTTTAGATAAAGATTACTTATTTTTCTAAACTGGTGTGGTGTCCATTTGTAGTGTTTTCACTGTATTGCTGTATGTGTGCACAAATGCTTTGCACACTGCCTCTGAGATAAGCCTGTCTGCTCGTGCCAAGCTACCAAGGGGATGAGCAGGGGTTATTTTAGAAGTGTATCTCCCTTACCGTGACTAGGAAGAAGGGTCCCTACTTGGACAATGGTGCAAACCATTGCCAACTAGAGACCTCCATTTCTAACAGTAAGCATATAAAAAATAAGTATGGATTTACTATTCTGAACTCCACATCTACATATTTTGAAATATACAGTCAATATATAGTCAGGGAACATATACGTGGAGTTACGTAAAGTAAACTTATACAATATACTTTGGTCACCATATTTTGATAGCATGATATTCTGGAGTCAATATTAAGATGTAGTACCCTACATTGATAATCCCCACTGTGCTGTTAATGGTCACTGACCTTTTGTGAGCATTCTTAAGAACATAACAGCACCAATACAATTGTGATGTAATTGGTGGACCACCTTAAACATGTTAAAACATTTGTAATGAAATACTCAGAGCTCATGATTTATTTCCTAAAGCAGGATTTTGATCAAGGAGATCTGCTGTGTTTCCCAGTTTAGAGTTAGGGTTTTCCTGAACTTGAAGTCAGACAACTCATGACCCAGGTTAGTAGCAGCGTTGGATCAACAGCTCTAAGTCCAGAAGGGATGGATCCTGTCAATGAAGGGGATCAGTCCTGGTTCATACCATCAAGAGGAATCGCATTAGAGAGGCCACAAGGACAACGGGACACACAAAGAGCGCCTGCAGAACCTTATGCGAAGTCTGGATCAAGCCTAAATGGGTGAGGGCCATCTGCACAGCCAGGGGCTGTCAGGGGACTCCTAATTGTTGGTAGTGGATACCACTTCTAGCACATTGTCAAAAGGCTGGTGATGGATTCATGCTCAAGCCACACTGGATGGAGGCTTGTGGTTAAGGATAGGTGAAATTTTCGAGAATTTTTCAAAACATGTAAAATGTGTCTTTTTTACCTCCTATAGAGCAGAATCAGGGTTGTTTCAGTGCTCCGCAGGTGGAAATAAAATCCCAACACAGTTGCTGTTGTGGGCACTGTGCAGAGCCAGGCAGTGTGTTACCTTAAGGATATTTGCAATATGGTAAATACATTATCTGGATATGTGAGAGTGCTCTTGCAAATAACTTACCCTGCAGGGAATCCCAGTGTGCAGCACCTGCCTGCCTGGCCCACCTGGCATTCTAGGAAGCAGGTTCCACGAGCAGACTCCGCTGCTGTGGAACTCGCTTTGGTGCACTTTCATGGGCTGGGCATTGCATTTAACTTGCTGAAATTGCCGTTAAGATAATTACATTGTCCAGCTCCAGGACAATGCATGGAAGGAGAAATTCTCATGCTGCAGGGCATTCTTTTCCTCCATTCCACCTTTCTTTTAAATTAGGGGCAGCTGAATGTGAAACCATGGACAAAATTGCCTGAAGGTTCACATCCACTTACCATGCAGTAGTGGCTGCTACCGACCAGGGGTGGTGGGGAGGGTGAGGGGGAATGAGGGAGGGGGAATAATAAAAAAAATGGCACTTAACTCCTTACCGTCAGCCGCCGCCTCTTCTTTCTCCATCCTCCTCTCGGCAAGAAGCACACAGCCTCCCAGATTCCCCTGACCAATCACAACGCTGCCTTAGGAGCGTTGTGATAGGTCTGAGTGCCGTGGTTCGGCGCTCAGACAGTGGCTGGCAGGCTGTGCATGTTCTCCACCCAGGCTGTAATAAAGAGTGCGTATGACACTTTGACCGGCCTGAGACGGCTGGCAAAACCATCAAGCGCACTTAAGGTGCTGCCACCACTCCTCACCCTGTGACGCGGGGAGCCCTGCCCAGCCCTCCTGCCTGGCTTCAGCTGCAAGCTGAATACAAAACACAAGAAGATAATAACGAACGTTAATATCATTTTATTTTTTGTATTCAGCTTGCAGCTGAAGCAGTAGGGCGACGCTTCTCCACCTCAGCGGAGGAGCCGCCACTGTTACCATGGGTTTAAAAAAGGGAATTCATCCACCCATATTCATGGGTTTCAGAGATGGGAAAGTGGCTGGGCCCATAAAGGTTAGCAAAGGATCTTGGTGATGGAGGGGAACACACAATATGCAGAGCTGCCCATAGTGCCAGGAGCCTCACATGTACATGATGAGTACCTTCATTTGCAGTCCTCCTCTGATCTCTGGTGAAGGAGAGAGAAAAATTGTTGCAGCTCAGGTCAGCATTTATTCAACTTCTTGCAGTGTAAGAATAGACAGAAGAAGCAGGTCAGTAGACCTTAGCGCTTTGGGACCCTAGAAAGGTGGGAAAACATTATACAAATGCACCTAAAGTAACATAATGCAATATAACATATCTTTTCAAGGCTCTTACAGGCCAAGGCTTAACACAGATCCCAGATGAAAAGAGAAGTTTACAACCTCACCTTCTGATGTCGCTCTTACAAGTGTTGGAATAGGCCTCCAACGTTTATGCCCAGTGCTTAGTAGTTAGTACATTTCATACTTGTAAAATCCCAAACACCCAGGAAGGTGCAGGTTTTCCTGTTTCTGGGAATCTACAGATGTTGCTTTGCTGAGGCAGGTATGTCCTCCAATTGTGTGTTGCAGGCACTGGCAGATATGTGCCACTAAGGACGTCACCACGAGGGATATGATTCCCATTCTAGCAGTTCAAAGGCAATAAGAAGTGTGGAAAAGGTTAACCTTGTTGTTGCTGTTGGCACAATGCATCCTTTATCCTATAGAAAGACCTTAAACAAAATTATGTTCACAGTCAGTGTTAGACTTGGCATCTTTTGGCGTGTTTCCCCTGACTTTTTGCTTTCTGACCTCCTGGTTTTTGACTCTGTTTTTGCTGGTGTAATGATTCTGCGCACTTTCCTCACTGCTGTCCAGTGGGAAAGTGCAAGTGCTCCCGTATAAAATGTGTATGGATTGGTATTTCCATGATTGGCCTATTTGATCTATGTGTCAGTCCCTAGTAAAGTGCACTGCGAGTGCCAGGGCCTATAGATCAAATGCTGTTGGTGGGCTGCAGCACTGGATTGTGCCACCCACGCAGACTGCCCGCAAAGTGTAACTCGGGCCTGCCATTGCAGAGCCTGCGTGCAGCCTGGGGCTGCCATGTCGACTTGGCAAGTGCACACACTTGCAAGTCCCTAAACCTTCCCTTTTCTACATGTTAGTCACCCCTAAGGTAGGCCCAAGGTACCCCTGTGGGCAGGGTGCATTGTATGTGAAAGGTAGGACATGCCCTGGTGTGTGTGGCATGTCCTGATAGTGAATTACAGCCTATTTCGTTTTTCACTATTGCAAGGCTACCTGTTCCCCATAGGCCAGAATGGGCAGTTTTGATTATTACAGCTTATAATCCTAACTGACCCAGGGAACATGGTAGAAAATCGAGTTTAGTGTGCCTGGACTCAGAATGATAAAATGCATCTTTTAGTGAAGTTGGTTTTAACATTCCGTGTTCGAAAATACCACTTTTAGAAAGTGGGTATTTTCTTGTCTAACCATCCAAGCCTGCCTCTGCTAGGTTGTGTATTCCTTGTCTGGAGTGTGAGTGACAGGGGCTGGGGGATGCCAGGAGACAGGGTGAGTCAGCACAGGGCTGAATAGCAAGATCTACATGTAGATGGGTGGGAGGAGTACACCTGGGACCTGAAAAGGGCTGGGCCTTCCCTCCACAATGCTGGCTCCACCTCCTGTGGTGCGTCTGATGTCCCTGGCCTGCACCCTGAAAGGAAATACGGAGGCTTGTCAACAAAGTGCTCCAAGACTGACCAGAACTGGTTTGGGCCAGGCAAAGGCCTCTCGGCCTTCCGAGAACAAAGGAATTTGGGATATAAATATTGGGGCCCTGACCCCATGAATTTAGATCTCGCTGGAATCAAGGAACCTGTCAAGAAGAAGAGCTGGAGAGCTGCTAGGAGGAGTACTGCCCCTTTGCTGAGTGACTGCTTTGTTGGATTGGCCTGCAGTTGCTGCTTCTGTCTTGGGCAGTGAAAGAACTGGACTGAACTTTCTACAAACTTGTGCTGAGTATCTCCAAGGGCCTGAAACCGAGCTGGCCTCCTGTTAAGAAGTCTCAGGGACTGCAAAGACTTCACAAGCCTCTGGGTACCGCTTCTGGAACGCTGTTTCAGTTGCCACAGAGGAAGGGAACCGCAACCGACTCCATCAACCGACTCCATCACTGGCCCGGTGTCCTGTTTGCACCGCAGACCGCACCGTCTGCATCTCGCACCGCAACCCTGGTCTCACTGACGACGACGTCCGACGCCATCGCCACCGAGCCGCTGCTTGCACCGTGACCTGTGGGCACCGCAGTTCGCATCGCATCGCTTCACTGTGCCAGCCGGACCAGACCGACGCTGTCGCTGCAACTGGCTCAACAGTCGGGACCGCATCGCATTTGGGGCACCGCTCGCACGTCTGCGACGCACCGCTCCGACTCGCACCGCTGTCCGACGCCAGCTCCCGCACTCCAGCTTGGTCGCCTGCATCGCAACCTGTCAGCACCGCATCGTACACCGTCTCGCCCTGCACCGCACGCCTTGGACTCACCGACTCCGTCTGCACGACGCTCATCGAGCCGCTGCCTGCACCGCATCGAGGGACACCGCACCTTGCACCGCTCCGCTTTGCACCGCAACCGCGACGAACGCCGACCGGCTCGCACGCTCCGTGCCCGCCACAACGAGAAAAGGTACTGTGACCGAGTCTGTTCACGACTCTGCTGGCCCGTAGTGACGCGGTCGGCTGGAACTGTTGGACTCTGTGTATTTCAGCATCGCGGTAGACCCGGACGGGGCTACCGGCTCGTACGAACTTTGCTTTTGTGTTATTCCTGCAAAGAAGAAGTTACCTTATCAAGTAATCACTTTTAAAGTACTGTATTGTGGATTTTTGTCGTAATTGGTCTTGTCTTTGAGTATATAAAAATATTGGATATTTTTCTAAACTGGTGTGGTGTCAGTTTGTAGTGCTTACACTGTATTACTGTTGGTTATGTGCAAATGCTTTACACACTGCCTCTAGAATAAGCCTGACTGCTCGTGCCAAGCCACCAAGGGGGTGAGCAGGGGTTATTTTAGGAGTGTAACTCCCTTACCCTGACTAGGAAGAAGGGTCCCTACTTGGACAAAGGTGCAAGCCCTTGCCAACTAGAGATCCCATTTCTAACGTTGGTTGGCAGCGGTGAGGATAGGACTTGTGTTTGCACTTGACTTACAGTGATTGGTGTGCACTACTACCATATCGCAGACCATTACGTACCACTTACAGGTTCTTTTTCTTTTTGGCCTATTTTTGATCTTGCCAGTTTGAACTTGCTACTTCAACATGCCTGAATCAATAGTATCATCAATTGCATCAGTAGAAATTGCCTTTGAGGAGGATCGATTGGAAGCCTACAATGTCAAGGAGTTAAAATCGATTTGCAAGAACCTGAAAGTCCAGGTCAGAGGCCTCACCAGGAAGGATGAGCTACAAAAGGCGCTGAGGGCCTGGGTAGCAGACAGAGGTGCCAGTGGGCAACCTGGTGATCTCAATGGAGAGGTGGAGGAGCCTGTTCCTAGGGTGGATGTGCTTTTGGGAGGGGGGGAACCCTCCAGGCCAGGCAGCAGTAGTTTGTCCCCAGAGGAGCTGGAGGACAGGCGGGAAGTAAGGAGGTTTGAATTAGAGAAACTCAGAATAGAAAGTGAGAGGGAAGAGAAAAGAATAGCCATGGAGGAAAGGAAAATGGTACTAGATCATGAGAGAATGATCAAGGAGCTGGAGCTAAAGAGTAGATCCGGTTCAGATGGTGGCAGCAATTCTTCAGCACACACAGACAGGATTGTACACATCCCCAAGAATGTAGGTAAAGAGTACAAAAAGGGTGATGACATACAAAGGTGGTTTCAAGGGTACGAGTCGTCTATTCATATGAATGGGGTCCCTGAAAGGAACTGGGGAGCGGGGTTGTGGCCTCTCTTTCCAGAGGAAGCTAGGGATACTCTGATAGCTTTGGGTAAGGGGCAGGACCTCACCTATGCTGACATGAAAGACGCTCTCCTCACTAGGTATGGGCTCACCCCTGAGAAGTACAGGGATCAGTTTAGGTCCAGTAAAAAGTCTGAGGCCAACACTTGGTTGGAATGTGTGGATATGTTCTGTAGGTCGCTGGATGGTTGGGTGAAGGGCAGTAATGTAACAGATTTTCAGGGGCTCTACAATTTGATTGCATGGGAGCACTTGTCTAGTCTATGTTTTGCAGATCTGCGCCAGCACCTAGTTGATAGTAAGCTAACTGACCCCAGGAAGCTTGCTATGGAGGCGGACCGCTGGGTGAGTACCAGGGTCCACAAGAAAGCGTTTTGGGGAGACTCAGCCAAAGGTGGGCAGGGTCCCCAGCAGAAAGGTGGGGGGACAAGGGTAAAGCACAGGAGTTCTCTAAAGGGCCCCAAACTAGTACCCAGGGTAAAGGTTCCCAGCCCCCGGTGATAAGAAGAAAGGGGTCTCTACAGGGAAGCCTGTTGAGACCGGCCCCCGCAAGTGTTATGCATGTGACCAGGTAGGTCACTTTAAGGGGGACCCCAAGTGCCCAAAGGGGACACAGCCACCCACCGGTGGACAGTCCAAAGTGTTGGCTAGTGTAGCGCTTGGGGAGGAGGGGTGCCCACGGGAGGGTGGGGATCCCACAGAAATGACCCTTGTCTCACTAGGGGACAGTGAGATGGTCCCAGGAAACCAGGTGCCCCCTAACACAAAGAAATATAGCACCTGGGTGACCATCAATGGGAACAGGGTAGAGGCTCTCAGAGATACTGGAGCCAGTGTGACCTCAGTCCGGTGTCACCTGGTCTCTGAGAAGCAGGTAGTCCCAGGGGCATTCCACCAAGTAGTTGCTGTAGACAACTCTGAGCACCAGTGTATGGTGGCGCAGGTTCCCTTTGAATGGGGGGGGGGGTCTCAGGTCCCTTGAGGGTGGTTGTGATGCCTGTAGATTGTCTGCTAGGTAACGACCTGGAGCAGTCCTTATGGAAGGATGTTGAGCTCAGGTCTCACTTGGAGATGCTTGGGTTGCCAGAGTGGGCATGCGTGTCTACTCGGTCAATGGCAGCCAGGAAGGGTGATCAAGAGGACTTGGAGCCTGGAACAGTGGCCCAAGTCCCTGCCAAGAGAAAGGGCAGGGGCGCGGGAGACCGGCCCCCGAAGTTCCCACGGACCGGGAGGAGGCGGACCTCGAGGGGGACGCCCGGTGCCTACAGGGGAGCAGGTAGCCGAACTGGGAGACATCTCTGAGCTGACCCATTGGCAGCAAGAAGGGGGTCCCACCAGGGAGGAGTTCTGCAGGGAGCAGAACGAGTGCCCTACTCTGGAGGGTCTGCGGCGGCAGGCTGCAGACCAGGCAGCTGGTAATCAGTCCGGGTCACATCTGATCTACTGGGAGAATGGTCTCCTATACAGTGAGCCTAAGGTTGCTGAGCCTGGGTCAGCCCGTGTGCTGGTGGTACCCCAGCGCTTCAGGACCTTCCTACTGGGTCTGGCTCATGACGTGCCTTTGGCAGGACATTTGGGGCAGGACAAGACCTTTGACAGGCTTGTCACCCACTTCTTTTGGCCCCAAATGCGAAGGCAGTCAGATGCACACTGTAGGTCTTGCCAAACTTGCCAGGCAAGTGGTAAGAGTGGGAGGAAGGTCAAAGCTCCTCTCCAACCTTTTCCTGTTGTTGGAACACCCTTTGAAAGGGTAGGGATGGATATTGTGGGGCCACTGGATCCCAAGACAGCCATGGGCAACAGGTACATCCTGGTCTTGGTGGACCATGCCACCCGGTACCCAGAGGCAATCCCTCTCAGGACAACGACGGCGCCAGTGGTGGGCCGGGCGTTAATGGGGATCTTTTCCCATGTGGGATTCCCCAGAGAGGTGGTTTCTGATAGGGGGACCAATTTCATATCCAAGTATATGACATCCCTGTGGAAGGAGTGTGGTGTAACCTACAAGTTCACCACTCCTTACCACCCACAAGGAAACGGTCTGGTGGAGAGATTCAACCAGACCTTGAAAGGCATGATCAAGGGTCTAACAGAACCCATGAGGCGTAAGTGGGACGTCCTCTTGCCATGCCTGCTCTTTGCAAACAGGGAGGTGCCTCAGAAGTCTCTTGGGTACAGCCCCTTTGAGCTCCTGTATTGCCACCCTGTCAGAGGACCTCTGAGTTTGGTAAAGGAAGGCTGGGAGGCAGCTCCCAGGAAAACTCCCCAGGATGTGTTTAGCTACATGCTGGCCTTTAGAAACCAAACTGCCCGCTTCAGGAAAATCGCTCAGGCGAACCTAGAAGCAAGCCAGGAAGAAATGAAAAGGTGGTATGACCAGAATGCCACTCTGGTCGAATTTCAACCTGGGCAAAAAGTGTGGGTCATGGCCCCAGTGGAACCTTGTGCCTTGCAGGACAAGTGGACTGGGCCATATGAGGTGGTGGAGCGCAAAAGTGACGTCACCTACCTGGTGGATTTGCAGGCTCCAAGGAACCCTTTGAGGGTCCTTCACATGAACCGCCTCAAGCCCCACTTCGAGAGGTCCGAAGTGAGTATGCTCTTGGCGACAGATGATGGGGTGGAAGAGGAGAGTGAGCCTTTCCCTGACCTCCTGTCTACCAAGGAGCATGATGGGTCAGTGGAAGGTGTGATCCTCTCCCCTACACTGACTCAGGAGCAGCAGGGGGACTGTCACCAGTTGTTGGGACAGTTCGCCCCACTGTTCTCTCTGACCCCCGGTGTTACTCACTGGTGTACCCATGACGTGGACACTGGTGACAGCCCTCCTGTAAAGCACAAAATTTACTGGTTGACTGACCGGGTCAGGGCCAGCATCAAGGAGGAGGTCTCTAAGATGTTGGCGGTAGGGGTGATTGAGCCCTCCAACAGTCCTTGGGCCAGCCCAGTGGTCTTGGTCCCAAAGGCTGCTGCACCCGGTGCCACTCCAGAACTACGGTTTTGTGTGGACTACCGTGGGCTCAATGCCGTCACCAGGACTGACGCGCACCCCATCCCCAGAGCTGATGAGCTCATTGATCGGTTGGGAGCTGCCCGGTTCCTCAGCACGTTTGATTTAACGTCTGGGTACTGGCAGATTGCCCTAACCGATGGGGCCAAGGAGAGATCAGCATTCTCAACCCCAGAAGGTCATTACCAATTCCGGGTGATGCCCTTTGGGTTGAAGAATGCCCCTGCCACCTTTCAGAGGTTGGTCAATCAGGTGTTGGCTGGGCTTGAGGATTTCAGTGCCGCCTACCTGGATGACATTGCTGTGTTCAGTTCCAGCTGGGAAGAACATTTACAGCACCTTGAGAAAGTGTTGAGGGCTCTGCAAGGTGCAGGCCTCATGATCAAGGCCAGTAAGTGCCAGATCGGGCAGGGTTCGGTGGTGTACTTGGGACACCAGGTAGGAAGCGGCCAGGTGGCGCCCCTACAACCCAAGATTGACACCATTCTGGCTTGGGAGCCCCCAAGACCCAGACAGAGGTGAGGGCCTTCTTAGGTCTCACCGGCTACTATAGGAGATTTGTTAAGGGCTATGGCACCATCGTTGCCCCCTTAACAGAGCTGACTTCTAAGAAGCAGCCCAGGAAAGTGATCTGGACTGAGTCCTGCCAGAAAGCTTTTGATGCCCTGAAGGCAGCCATGTGCACGGCGCCCGTGCTCAAGGCACCTGACTTCTCCAAGGAATTCGTCGTGCAGACTGACGCTTCAGAGCATGGTGTGGGAGCGGTGCTCTCACAACTGAACGAAGAGGGCCTGGATCAGCCTGTAGTCTTCCTTAGCAGGAGACTACTCCCCAGGGAACAGAGGTGGAGTGCCATAGAAAGGGAAGCCTTTGCTGTGGTCTGGGCACTGAAGAAGCTGAGACCATACCTGTTTGGGACTAACTTCTGGGTTCAGACAGACCACAGGCCCCTCAGATGGTTGATGCAAATGAGGGGTGAGAATCCAAAACTGCTGAGGTGGTCCATCTCCCTACAGGGAATGGACTTTACGGTGGAACACCGTCCTGGTACAGAATACGCCAACGCAGGTGGTCTGTCCAGGTTCTTCCGCCTTAGTGAAGAGAACTCCAATGGGGTTGGGTAGTTCTCCCTACTTTCAGCTGGAGGGGACATGTGTTAGACTTGGCATCTTTTGGCGTGTTTCCCCTGACTTTTTGCTTTCTGACCTCCTGGTTTTTGACTCTGTTTTTGCTGGTGTAATGATTCTGCGCACTTTCTTCACTGCTGTCCAGTGGGAAAGTGCAAGTGCTCCCGTATAAAATGTGTATGGATTGGTATTTCCATGATTGGCCTATTTGATCTATGTGTCAGTCCCTAGTAAAGTGCACTGCGAGTGCCAGGGCCTATAGATCAAATGCTGTTGGTGGGCTGCAGCACTGGATTGTGCCACCCACGCAGACTGCCCGTAAAGTGTAACTCGGGCCTGCCATTGCAGAGCCTGCGTGCAGCCTGGGGCTGCCATGTCGACTTGGCAAGTGCACACACTTGCAAGTCCCTAAACCTTCCCTTTTCTACATGTTAGTCACCCCTACGGTAGGCCCAAGGTACCCCTGTGGGCAGGGTGCATTGTATGTGAAAGGTAGGCCATGCCCTGGTGTGTGTGGCATGTCCTGATAGTGAATTACAGCCTATTTCGTTTTTCACTATTGCAAGGCTACCTGTTCCCCATAGGCCAGAATGGGCAGTTTTGATTATTACAGCTTATAATCCTAACTGACCCAGGGAACATGGTAGAAAATCGAGTTTAGTATGCCTGGACTCAGAATGATAAAATGCATCTTTTAGTGAAGTTGGTTTTAACATTCCGTGTTCGAAAATACCACTTTTAGAAAGTGGGTATTTTCTTGTCTAACCATCCATGCCTGCCTCGGCTAGGTTGTGTATTCCTTGTCTGGAGTGTGAGTGACAGGGGCTGGGGGATGCCAGGAGACAGGGTGAGTCAGCACAGGGCTGAATAGCAAGATCTACATGTAGATGGGTGGGAGGAGTACACCTGGGACCTGAATAGGGCTGGGCCTTCCCTCCACAATGCTGGCTCCACCTCCTGTGGTGCGTCTGATGTCCCTGGCCTGCACCCTGAAAGGAAATACGGAGGCTTGTCAACAAAGTGCTCCAAGACTGACCAGAACTGGTTTGGGCCAGGCAAAGGCCTCTCTGCCTTCAGAGAACAAAGGAATTTGGGATATAAATATTGGGGCCCTGACCCCATGAATTTAGATCTCGCTGGAATCAAGGAACCTGTCAAGAAGAAGAGCTGGAGAGCTGCTAGGAGGAGTACTGCCCCTTTGCTGAGTGACTGCTTTGTTGGGTTGGCCTGCAGTTGCTGCTTCTGTCTTGGGCAGTGAAAGAACTGGACTGAACTTTCTACAAACTTGTGCTGAGTATCTCCAAGGGCCTGAAACCGAGCTGGCCTCCTGTTAAGAAGTCTCAGGGACTGCAAAGACTTCACAAGCCTCTGGGTACCGCTTCTGGAACGCTGTTTCAGTTGCCACAGAGGAAGGGAACCGCAACCGACTCCATCAACCGACTCCATCGCTGGCCCGGTGTCCTGTTTGCACCGCAGACCGCACCGTCCGCATCTCGCACCGCAACCCTGGTCTCACTGACGACGACGTCCGACGCCATCGCCACCGAGCCGCTGCTTGCACCGTGACCTGTGGGCACCGCAGTTCGCATCGCATCGCTTCACTGTGCCAGCCGGACCAGACCGACGCTGTCGCTGCAACTGGCTCAACAGTCGGGACCGCATCGCATTTGGGGCACCGCTCGCACGTCTGCGACGCACCGCTCCGACTCGCACCGCTGTCCGACGCCAGCTCCCGCACTCCGGCTTGGTCGCCTGCATCGCAACCTGTCAGCACCGCATCGTACACCGTCTCGCCCTGCACCGCACGCCTTGGACTCACCGACTCCGTCTGCACGACGCTCATCGAGCCGCTGCCTGCACCGCATCGAGGGACACCGCACCTTGCACCGCTCCGCTTTGCACCGCAACCGCGACGAACGCCGACCGGTTTGCACGCTCCGTGCCCGCCACAACGAGAAAAGGTACTGTGACCGAGTCTGTTCATGACTCTGCTGGCCCGTAGCGACGCGGTCGGCTGGAACTGTTGGACTCTGTGTATTTCAGCATCGCGGTAGACCCGGACGGGGCTACCGGCTCGTACGAACTTTGCTTTTGTGTTATTCCTGCAAAGAAGAAGTTACCTTATCAAGTAATCACTTTTAAAGTACTGTATTGTGGATTTTTGTCGTAATTGGTCTTGTCTTTGAGTATATAAAAATATTGGATATTTTTCTAAACTGGTGTGGTGTCAGTTTGTAGTGCTTACACTGTATTACTGTTGGTTATGTGCAAATGCTTTACACACTGCCTCTAGAATAAGCCTGATTGCTCGTGCCAAGCTACCAAGGGGGTGAGCAGGGGTTATTTTAGGAGTGTAACTCCCTTACCCTGACTAGGAAGAAGGGTCCCTACTTGGACAAAGGTGCAAGCCCTTGCCAACTAGAGATCCCATTTCTAACAGTCAGCTAGGTGTATCCATAACAACAAGTGGGCTTTATAGGGAAGACTGTGCTTGGAGAGGCAACTCCTATGAGTATAACTACTGCACCAGAAAATGAGTTCACCAGTTAGATACTATGGTAAGGAGTTCTGGAATGTGCCCCTTGAGACTTATTGAGTTGGAGAACCAGTTTGCTCTCTATCCTGTTCCAGGAGTCTCTGGAAGTGGCCCTGGACAGAATTTGATTTAGACAGTATTCTTTAGATTAAATGCCACTCAAACAGAGTCAACAAAGTACTGGGCAACTTCGAGAGCACATTAAACAACTGCAGGTTTTCACTGCAAAAATGTTGCAGTGGAATTTTTGGTCAATGGCCAACCTGGTGTAGATGTCAAAGAAACTTCAGTCCAGTCTACAATGGTGGCCCAAGCAGCAGCACTTACTTGTGGCAAACCATCTCATCTTCAAACCCCTCAAGTGACTGTGCTGACAGATGCATCTCTTCTGGGATAGAAAATCAGTTTAGATGAGCATTCAATCTGTGGACTGTGGTCCATTTGAGAGCCTTGTCTCTACATCAGTGTCTTGAAACTTAGAGACATATGCACGGCAGTGCAAGCATTATTTCACTACTGCAGGCATTACAGGTTTATATTCAATCAGGCAACTTAAGGATCATGTACTCAGTGGGCAAGAGGTGACAAGTATGATCAATAGCTATGCAGCTGTTTTCTGAGCCCAGACAAGGACATCTAAGAGTCAGCCAAAATTCACAGTGCAGAAGCAGATAGGTTGTGCAGGATATCCTCTGCCATTTATGAGTAGATCAGTTAAGACGTTCTATGCTGGTATATGTTTTTTGAGGTTTCTGGATGTGGACCTGTTTGCCATAATTCAGAACCGAAAATGTCACTGTGCTTACAGGAGGGTCTTGGAAACTTTTCATGCTGGTTCAATGGCCTTAACCCAACAATGTCTGAAAGTGACTTGCAAAGTCAAACTGAATAATGCTAAAGTATCCTTGATTGCACTAAATTGGAGAAGGCAATCGTACCGCACACATCTACTGAATTTTGGTTTAGGGCCACCATTATAAGTTAAAGGAAGATATTTTTCGCAGTCTTCAGGCATGGAGGTTGAAAAAAAGGAGCATAAAATCTTCCATATTGCTAGATGAAGTGGCTCTGAGTTATCTTTGCAGCCAGAATACTGTCTATAAAATCATTATATTCAGGACAGCATTGTAACTGGTCACTCAACAATGTCATGACAGAGCATCAGCCATTCCCCTTTTATGTCTATGAGATAGGCAGTGCCATTGCTCTTTATACAGTAGACACAAGAGGAGTTCTCAATTTCCCACTAAGGTGAACAACAGAAACTTCAATTCTTCCACAGAAGGGAGATCTTGGGTGCTTGTTTAACTTGTTATTGAGTGTTAGCCATCAAGGTGGTGTTGGCTACTTTTTGAAACATCTCAGTGGGCCTCCTGGGTTAATCTCATTCGACATAGGTTTCTCCTCTTTGTCTAGTATCTGGGCTTCAAGAACAGCCAAATTCATGCTCCTTTTGACCACCTAATCCTTGTAACGGCCTGTACGAAACAATGCTGACACGTTCTTTGGGTGCTCACGGTATCATGTTTTTAATTATGCAACACTGTATACTTTACATGATACAAGTAGCATTTTCTGTAGTCCCGTTCTTCATCCCTGATGCTCCACCAGTCCTTCCTTAGATATCTGAGGTTACTAAGAGAATGCATGTTTTCCAGCTCTTCGCTCGGCTTTGAGTTTCCACACATAATTGCCTCTTCCAGCCTGTTGTAGACAAGGGACCCGCCAAGCATGGTGCTGTTTTCCCAATAACATTGAGATCCGGAGAGGTTCCTAACCACAGGATCTCTTCTCAGTCAATGCGGGCCATGATGCCATTTGGTCAATACCACAAGTTCAACTTATCTCCCTTTCAACACCCTGCTTTCTAGGCCAGGAATAGACTTTGACATAACCCAATACCAAGTGGGTGTTTGTGCCTCTGACTGTCCCTGTGAAACAAACATCATCATTTAATTTCAAGTGTACTATGAATTAAGAAAATCCATTGCAACTAGAAAATACACTAAGCACAGCAAAAAGACAAGAATACATTGAGTTTAAAAGAAGTAAAAACAATGTGCTGAGAACCAGAGAGTCTACAAACAGACAGTTTAATTCCTACATATCACTAAAGTGCATTGAGTATAAAGCAATTCACATTGCAAAAACAAAAACATTATAAAATACATCACTATTACGCTACAATCTTTTTTAGTTTAGGCGAATCTTCCAACCTGAATTTAAATGCTTTGCAACTGAGAAGGAAGTACAAGGGCTGTCGATAAAATAGCACAGTGTTAAAGCTTCATTTACATTCTAGGATTGAATAACCTAAAAAGGGTATTAATCGTTATTCGGGGTAAATTTATACAATGGACAGAAAGAAAATGAAATGTGTAGTTATTTCTAACTAGTCAGGTTACTGCCTCAGAGTAATTGTTACTTCATCTTCTTATCACTTCTTGAACTGCTAAAGCTCTCAATCTGAACCTAGATGTTAAAATCCTTTTGCAATGTACAATTTCTTTCTTATGGTGTTGGAACCTTGCTATGTCATTGTATGTGTCACTGTTCACTGCAAGATAAAGGAACCAGGCTGTTGGGAGTGTTCTGTGTTTGACAGTTGCCTCTGAGATGAGTTGTGAGGCAGCTGGTGGTTTCCTTGTCCACAACTCATTGATTAAAACATCACTTACCTGCATGTGGGAGTCTCTTGTGTCATTCTTGACGTGGAACTTAACACTGGCGACGAGTTGGCCTTTTGCTAAATAAGGACACCACTAGATTGTTCCTGAACCCATAACTGAATGCTGGCAGCTGTATTTGACTGGAACATTTCACTGCACTTGGCGGAATTTTGCAATTATTCTTGAAGACCACGGCTACTATTAGACCACTGTCCAGTTGGGAGGTTTGACGCCATTTGTGCCATAGCTACCAGGGGTGCTCGGCCCTCCATGCGCTTGATCTCTGTGCATCCCTCAACTTGAAGGGTCTCCCTCTCAATGCGCTGAAGGACAAAGCTTTTCCTCCTTGCACTTGATCTTTGTGCGTGTGTTTGATTGTCCATCTCTCCGTTTTGAAATGTGGAAGGCGGTTGCTAGGAAATGAATGGTCGGTAATTCCTCCCCTCAAGATGTGTTGCTGAATGTCACATGTTAAACTCCTGAAGTGGCACTCTTCACAGTGGAGCAACCATTTTGAGTTGGGAAGAAATGATGGTATCCAGAGTGTTATTGAATTTTTCTTCCACAGAATGAGCTCTCATACTGATTTTAGATGTGTGAGAGTATGCATGGGTTACACAGCATAGGAGCAGTGCTTAACGATCCTCACAATGTGGATGGTAACCAACAGGAAGTATTTTTGTTATTGAATTTAATGTGTTTTGGAGACATTGACAATCCTGAAGTAGCTGTTATTAAAGCTACAGTTGGTTGGATTGTTGTATGCTGCATCTGTCATTCATAATAATAATAATAATAATAGAGCTTCTAAAGAGCAATAGTTACTCCGAAAGAAGTGTCCCAGAACTGCAAAGTCAGAAACTCCCAAGGAACGTATACAAAAGGCAAACAGAACCAACAGCCGATCTAAAAAGCCATGTTTTCAGATGTTTCTAGAACAGAATCTCTGTCTCCCATTGCTTAAGACAGAGCGGAAGAGAGTTCCATAATTCTGATGCCAAAAAGCGGAAAGAGCTGCCACCAACATGGACCGGCTTAACTCTAGGAATTTGTACCAACATGGCTGCTAGCCAGCATGTCACAACCCCCGCAGTTCTTACCAGAAAAAGGAAATCCCCTGCTGACATGGAAACAGTGGAAATAAACGTTTTGACTCATACATTCTTGCAATGGGGGGACGCTTTCTGCGGTTAGGACCCATATTGTTTTACCACATAATTAAGGAGTTGAAGGTAGGAATGTGTATGGCATTCTGGATGAGATGGTTCACTGATCGATGCTAAAAACATCAATGTAAAATATATCGGAAAAAAAATATAGAATGCAAAAATATCGACTCCCTATACTTTAACAGGTAAGTACAAAAATATTGAATTAAAAATAACGAAATTAAAAATATAGATGTAAAAAATATTGATTTAAAAATGTAAATAAAATAAAATAATATATATTAAATATATAAAATATTAATATTATCTTTAACAAAATAAATTAAATTTAATATACATTTTAACTAAATATAAAAAATAAACTTAATTTAAACAAATATAGACACGCAAACATAATAATTTATATATATACATTAATTTACTTTAAAATAATTTATTATCTATTATCTTTATTTAATTTTTAAACTTTTAAATTATATAAAAATTAAATATATACATATATCAATAATTTAAAATAAAAAAAGCATTCTATAATTAATTAAAACATTAAACTATTAAAACAAAATTAAAACATACATTTCGCAATACAATAAATACAACAGTAGGGAAAATGTTGGATAGCGAAATAATTAAATTTACTATTCCAACTCCAGTGAGTGCAACAGTGGGGAAAAAGTTGGATAGCGGAGGGGTAAAAATTACTATTCCCACGCCAAAGAGTGCAACAGTAGGGAAAGTGCTGGATAGCGGAGGGGTAAAATTTACTATTCCCACTCCAGTGAGTGCAAAAGTAGGGTAAATGTTGGATAGCGGAACAATTAAATTTACTATTCCCACTCCAGTGAGTGCAACAGTAGAGAAAGTGCTGGATAGCGGAGGGGTAAAAATTACTATTCCCACTCCAGTGAGTGCAACAGTAGGGAAAGGTCTGGATAGTGGAGGGGTAAAAATTACTACTCCCACTCCAGTGAGTTCAACAGTAGGGAAAGTTTTGGATAGCGGAGGGGTAAAAATTACTATTCCCACTCCACTGAGTGCAACAGTAGGGAAAGTATTGGATAGCGGAGGGGTAAAAATTACTATTCCCACTCCAGTGAGTGCAACAGTAGGGAAAGTATTGGATAACGGAGGGGTAAAAATTACTATTCCCACTCCAGTGAACGCAACAGTAGGGAAAGTGTTGGATAGTGGAGGGGTAAAAATGACTATACCCACTCCAATGAGTGCACCAGTAGGGAAAGTGCTGGGTAGCGGAGAGGTCAAAATTACTATTGATGATGTAGTGTCTGGCCATACCCTTTTCCCTGCCCAGACTATTTTTCATGACCTCCTCTACCATTTATCACACATTCCTAATGTTCCTTTTTGTAAAAATTGCTTTCCAGCCCATTGATTACACTTTATCCGGCTCGAGCCGGAGAGTACGGCCCTAGCCGGAGAGTACTCTCCGGGTGCGGAGAGTACGGTACGGGTGCGAAGAGTACGGTCCGGGTGCGGAGATTCCGGCCCGACTGCGGACGTAAAGTTAGGAGTCGTAAGTGATTTATGTGAATACCAAAAATCGTAAGTGCCTTCTGTGAATACCAGAAGTAGTAAGTTTAGGATTTTGTCTCAGATTCGTTCTGTGAATCGGACCCCTAAAAACGCTAAATTCAAATAAAAAAAAATCATAACTACTAAAATTTTAACACATAATAAAAATACAAACAATTTTTATACAAAAAAACAAACATCACACACATATAAAATATATACTAAAATGCATAACATTAATAAAAAAATCAATATTTTTAATAACTATATTTTTGCAAACGATATTAAACACTTTGATATTTTTTAAATCGATATTACTTACCTAAAATCGATATTCTTGATTTGTCTGTCAATATTCCTGACCCACAATATTTTCACCACGATATTTGTGAAATTCAATATTTTTTTACTCGCTATTCTGTCCCTGCACCGGATGACATACCTGTGGGAAGGTGAACTCTCTCATCTTTAGGAAATGTCTATGATGATCTTGCAGAAACATCTTGGTTCTCAGATCATTGTGGTTTTGGAGAGACACACATTTTTCCTGAGCGTTCAAGGTAAAACGAAGAGGATTGGAACTTATGTCGCTTTTTAAAGACTTTGGCAAGAACACGTGGCCAGATAATGTGAATTTGAAACTCTTACTGACTCTGATTAGGAATCAGCTTGTTAGGTGTACTAATATTCAGAAAGTACTAGAGGAGCTACTTGCCAGGAAATCGTTTTTGGAAAGAGGCTGTGGAAATAACTGAGGGAATGGAGATTATCACAGTATTAGTGCGAGTAATGAGAGATGGACAAATACAAAGACATTGTTGCAGCAAGTGCTGTGTCTCTTGAAGAAAAAGTGGAAGAATTATGTGATGTTTGTGTGCAACAGGTGCATGGTGACAGTGAGGCCATGAACAAAGATTATAAAGAATTCATCATCATCATACAAGCTTTATTCAATTCATGAAAACGAGATATAAAAGCATCACTGAGTTACATACAATTCAATAAAAACATCCAATTTCATGTTGTAGATCACAAATATAAAAACACTTAAAATACATATATCAGTTGAATTGATGAAAAGAAAAACTGTTATATGTGGAGACTCTAATCAGCCAAGATTCAATAATGGTCATATATTTAGGATTATGGCTCATGGACTAATCCATTACATTTCCCGTGTCTCTTAATGAGTCTCTCAGATGGAGCACAATGGAAAGAAACAAAGCGACCCTGAAGCAGATATTCACTTAGCTCAAATCGTACAAATACATGAAATCCTAGTGATGATGTATGATCCTTTCTTTTAAAAAATGGGTTTTAAGATAAAACTTTCTAGGAGATAGATAAAACCTACCAAAAAGCGCAACGTGCTGGGTAGATTGAACCGATTGGTTATCACAGGGCCATTTCTGGGTGATGGTTCCCCACCCTGCTTTCCTTGGCAATGCTATTTTACAGTGAAAAATGAAGAGGCGGAAACGCAGACGCGGCTCCTCCATAATAGCGGAGGAGCGTCTCCCTACTGCCAACAATTCTGTTATCATTTTATTTATCACTGCCTGAGCAGCTTGACTGAGCCTTGAGGTGTTGAGCGGGGTTGGGTCGGGCAATGGCAGGAAGGAGGAGTGGTGGGCACTTATAAGTGCCCATGCCAGTTTGACCGGCCAAACAGACATGCACACTTATATTTCTCGAACCCAGCTGTGTTGCACAGCCGGGTTGAAGAAAAGCCACAGCCTGTGCCTGAGCGAGCATCAGACCAGCCAGCTCAGGCCAATCCAGGCGCTTCTCTCATGCTACTTAATATGGCATGAGAGCAGTATCTGGATTAGGAGGGGAGCCTGTGCTGTGGCCCATGGAGTGACAGGAGGAGAGCTGGAGAGGAACACAGGGGTGTCATAAGGGAACTCGGTGTCACTACGGATTGTTTTCTTTATTTATCTATGCCATGTTTGGATTTGCAGGAATGTTTTTACTTATGTTGATTGTGGTTTTATTTTGTTTAATGGCTCTCTCTGTATCGAGCCAGAAGTCGAGCCGTTTGACTTGTGTAGCCTTTTTATGTCTGATGTCTCAAATCTGTTTGGCTTTTAGATGAACTTTTTAATGTCTTTTATTGTGTCTGTGTTTTTATAGGTTGTATTTATTAACCGAATAAAGTGAAAAAAGAAAACAAAAGAAAAGACTGCTAAAGTTGTTGATATGGTGCAACTACCATAATTTGTACTGAAAGAATTCAAAGCTGTCGTTGTGGAAAGCAGACTATTCTTGAGTTTAATCAATTTTTCTATTACCTTCCCAGAAGTGGACAATCAAATTCCTAAGTCATCAAAATCTACATATAGATAGTGCAATGTCATTCGAAAGCTGTTGTTTCTTCAGCCTTTGCTTCAGACACACAGCCATGATTTCAGAAGTCTGGATTTCAAATATAATTTCCAAAACTGTGCAAGGCTGTCCTCCATGCAAGCACAGAGAACGACATTGTCTGCATTCAATAGTAGAGGGACTGTATCTGGCCTAATCTGAAATCATTTTGAAACTGTTCTTTCAGTTCAGCAGCAAGACCATTGACAAAAATTTAAAATAGAAAAGGCACAAGATAAACTCTTGATGGATTCCATTTGAAATTCTAAAATTCCTTTGTCGACTTTCTATCGTAGTCAACTTGAATACGTAACACAGTATCTGAATGAATCAGCAACCTGGTCAATCAGACTCACATAAGACCCAGTTACTTCCTTAATGCGTAACAGTCTTGTCCTATTAATTGCATCAAATGTGCTCCTGAGATCTAGTCAAGCTAGAAAAATAGCCTCCCCCTTAAGTTAAACATACTTTAAAACCATTGATTAAAGTTGCAAGGCTTGACCAATTTTTCCCTGGCTTGGGCTTTTGTCAATAAACATCTGCCCACTCCTGGAGTCACTTGAAGACCAACTTCCTAAGCATCTTTCCATGGCGGTCCTTAAATGATATTGGCCAGTAGTTCCCGAATATAGCATGTTTCAATGCATGCTATTACATCGCGTTCCTTTACAACGCGGTCGTTACAACGACCGCGTTGTTAGAATGCGATACCTTTACAACGCAAGTTATTAGATCGACTTGCTGTAGGGGGCGCGCTAGACTTAGGAATAGTATAATTTACTATTCCAATCCAGCCTGCACAACAGTAGGGAAGGTGTTGGAATAGTAAATTATTCTATTCCTTAGGTTAGAGCGCAAGCAAGTCAATCTAATGACTTGTGATGTAAAGGCATCGCGTTCTAACAACGTGGTCGTTGTAACGACCGCATTGTAAAGGAACGCGATGTAATGACAGCGTTGTAAACACTGTTTCCCGTAGTTCCCACGTATAGAATATCACATTTCCTGTAAATAGGAATAATTGCTGCCCTCTTCCAGGACCCTGAGATATGTACTTGCATAGAATTTGCATTAGCTGCCTGCAAAGCAAATTAAAAACTGACCAGAACTCTGGTTCATTCATGAAAGGAACCCAGATGGTTCTGTCAGGACCCAATACCGTCCCCTGTTTAAATACCCTTACAATGTGATTACCCTTCAGGTATCATTCAACTAGTCTCCCCTGAGATAAGAGAATATATTATTGTCCATAGGCACAATGGTCGTCTATCTTCTTAAAACATTCTATAGATCACTAAGGATATAAGCACCAATGGAGTACTCCTAGCATTTTTCTGGCTCCCTTCCTGGAGCATCCAGTTGTCAATAGGATGGGGGTATCCCTCCTTCCAAGGCCGCGTTATACTGAGATATATCTCACACCCCAATGAAATAAAAGTTACTTTCCGGTGATGTGCTCAGGTAAGGGTTCCTATGTCTACCCCTGTGCTAAACTTAGCACTAGGGTAGCCTCGGTCTCCCCGGTGCCCTCAGATTTATTTCAGCCTTCATCTGTCTGTCTGACCTGCAGCCAGTCAGCTACCAGAAGCCCATTGAAACTCTAGTGCCTAGAAGACTCCTGAGGCCAAATTAAAAGCCTAGGATTCTGGAATCTCCTCTGAACATCTCCAAGGGAGTGATGCATTTGAGTGCCACACAACTCTGTAATCCCAGGGCCTTTCACCCTAATTGTAAGAGATGCCCGGACAGGGTGAAAGGGCCTGGACAGGATGGTAATTCTTGAGGACCGTTTTTCAAGAATGATACAGGAGCCATTCTGATAGAGGATGGTATCTTCTTTATGTACAAGTTAGGTACTTATGTTCAGCACCAGATACATAGGTCTATTCAGGGTCCATCCTCCCACCTACTGTAACAATCTAGACTTCCGCACCACACACACATCAATAATCTATTACACGATCATTCACTCTCAGCATTCCACATACCAGTTCAGACGTACAAGGAATGAAGGCGCATAGAACACTAGACAACGATTTAGGCACAAACTACCCTTGATACATTTCTGAAGGAAGAGGTCTCTTCAGACTTCTGACCACATACACCATTCGGCTAAGCTCCTCCTTTCATTTGCTGATTCACTGCTAGTGATGTATCGGCACTATTTAGAACTGGTTGGAGGTGCAGCTGAAGCCTTTACAGGAGCAATCTGACACCAGAAGAATTTTCAAAGAGGAACCCGTCAGGAGATCAAGTATCCACTTAAAAATGTGTTAACAGAGGTGAATAAGTTATTCAGTGGCAGAGGTATTGAAGCACATGAGCATAAAATAGCTGCGGAGAGTCCTATGTCTGACAGATCTGCCAAAATCCCTTGCTGAGCATAACTGCTGACAAGTCTGTGCCTTAAAGAGCTGCTGTAATATCTGTATCTGGAATGCCCCAGGGCCCAGAGAAATCTATGTATAGAATAGTGCAGTGAAGCATATACCTGGAAAAGGTGCTGCAAATTATGTACCTGGAAGAACTACATATAGGTTGGCATTTGGTATATTGTTCTGAAAAGTGTGCTATGGAGAGACAGTGATAGGTTTGTGCCTGAGGAAATAGTGAGCATAGGTGAACTATGCTGAATTTTAGAAGGTGAATGATCAATAAAGATGCCTTTAAATTTTGTTTTCATCTTGTCATATCTGCTGTGGATTCAAGACAGAGGTCAAATGTCAGGATAAGTCTTTGGATATATTGCAGCCTAATCATTTAACATGGAAATTTGTGTTTACTTTCTCTGGCTTCAAAATGAGAGCATTTTGAAAAGTGAAATATATAACAATCTTGCTGTGGTAAAAAATATTTGAAAGGAAAGGCTGTGAGATGCCACTTTTCTACCAAACGACAAAATGCGCATACCTATAAATGAGCTGTACGAATTATTGAAAATGTATCAGCAGCTAAGAACGCACAAATGAAGCACTTTTTTGTAATCATGAAATATGATGAAAACATAGATATTAATTCGATCAAAGCAAATCAATGCAATTTACTTCTTTGGGGCCGAATCCGATTCGGGCCGGAAAAAATACCGATTGACTCGGTACGGGAATATAGTCCGACCGACACGTACCGGCGTTGCCCGACCTGGGAAGTACGATGAAATGCATGTGAATCACGACCGACTCGTACGGAACTCAAGGCGAACGACCGACCCGGACGGAAACAAGCTATCCGGCCGGGAAACCACGCGAATCGAACCGACCGACACGCACCAGGAATCAACCCGAACGAAACGTACCCGCGAACTCCGACCCGCGCAGTATGATGCAATGGGTGCAAAATCAGACCGATTCGCACGGAGCCCAAGCCGTACGACCGACACGCATACAAAACCCAGCCGAACAAACACAATACTCCGCGACCGACGCGTACGCCGCATATGAAACTGAGCTGAAACACAGCGGGAACGACTCGGAGAGGCGCGCACGAGACAACTGCAACGTCCTACTCGGTCAGAAGAACGACTCCTACATGCACAATAATCACAAATGAAAAAATACAAAAAAGAGGGCCAAACAAACAATGACAAAGCCAATAAATACAGGGGGGGGGAAATGGAACAAGCACACACCCCCAACTCCACCTACATAAAGGCCACAAATCCCTACCATGATCCTTTGCAAATTACACTGACCTGCCAGCACAGAACACCATCAGACAGCAAACACAGACACACACACAGCTCATCCAACACAAAAGCCACACACCATTAGCACCTCAACAAATAGCACCCTCACACACACCCAGCAAAACCTACACTCACACACCCTCACTTGCACACACACACACACATCAATCACCACCACCACCCATCACCATGCCCCTAAAGAAGAATCCAAAGTTCCTAGATAGTGAATTGGAAGTCATGGTAGACGAGATCCTGAGGGTAGAGCCACAGTTGTTTGGCACATTGGTCCAACAGACCCCCATGGCACAGAAAACCAAGATGTGGGCGAGGATCGTCGACAGGGTGAACGCACAATCACCATGTTTGCGCACAAAGGAAGACATCCAGAACAGGTGGTATGATGTGCGCAGGAGGGTCAGGGACCTACTGAAGAAGGATTACCTCCTGAGCCAGCACACCGGCAGTGGCCCTCCTGCCAAACCAGTATACCTCAGGCCCTGGGAGGAGAAGGTGCGGGCCATCCTACCACCAGTGAGCGTATATGGACTAACAAACATCCCAGAGCCTGGTGAGTACACAACTAATATACACAATATTGTGTGCCAATACACACACATCACTGTCAAGGGGATAGTCAAACCATGCACCCCTAGCAAATCAACAGCAACCAAAAGATAATCATCCCAAGAAGTGTATGTTAGTCAGATAAACACAATACATGCCATGTCATAGTGATATGTAACTGTGTCATGACATGTACAAACCCAATACCAAATAGAGCCAGGCAGTGGCACAAATCTAACCAACAAACACTGTCAGATATTTAGCCACCACTAGAACACCACCTCACAGGGAAGCTCACAGAAAGGAAGGAATCCTGTGTATGCTGGTGAAGTCAGTGTAGCCAAGAGCATGATGGAACTCGTAGTAACAGATAATGGGCAGCCTCACATTTGGACCATCAACACCACTCTGAACCATGCTCACAACACAGGGAGTGGAAAAGGACTGACAATATGGCTGACACTGGGTACTGCTGTGGGGAGCACAAGGCCCTGCTGGGAACTGGGCACCAAAAAACAACAGGACCACACTGTCAGCCATCTTGCCATTGCTGTCACACTCACACACAGTGAAGTCCACTCAAAAGGAAGGAAGTATGGGCATGCTGGGAAGGGGGTGTAGGCAATAGCATGATGGGAGTTGTAGTCACAGATAATGCTCACCCACACAATTGGCCCATCAACACCACTCTGAACCATGCTCACATCACAGGGAGTGGAAAAGGACTGACAAGATGGCTGACACTGGGTACTGCTGTGGGGAGCACAAGGCCCAGCTGGGAACTGTGCACCAACAAACAGCAGAACACCACTGCCTGACATCCTGAAAGCCAACTTGCACTCCCTGCAATGCAAGCACGTTGCATGGTGGGATATCTGGCTGGGTGGGAAGGAGGACTGACAGCACTGACCATAGTTACAAGCAGCTCTCCTCACACACCCCCTCAACACAAACTCCACATAACCCACCTGGGAGAATGCAATGCCTCACACACCAAATGAAGATCCCACAAAGAACCACCACCCTGGGTAATGCTGTGTGAAGCACAGGGACACTCTTGGGACTTGTAGCCAAACAAACGCACGGACACCACTGTCAGCCTTCCTGTCAGCACAGGCACACTACCCCACAGGGAAGCAGAGTCAAAAGGAAGGAAGTACGGGCATGCTGGGAAGGGGGGTGTAGGCAATAGCATGATGGGAGTTGTAGTCACAGATATTGCTCACCCTCACAATTGGCCCATCAACACCACTCTGAACCATGCTCACATCACAGGGAGTGGAAAAGGACTGACAAGATGGCTGACACTGGGTACTGCTGTGGGGAGCACAAGGCCCTGCTGGGAACTGGGCACCAACAAACAACAGGACCACACTGTCAGCCATCTTGCCATTGCTGTCACACTCACACACAGTGAAGTCCACTCAAAAGGAAGGAAGTATGGGCATGCTGGGAAGGAGGGTGTAGGCAATAGCATGATGGGAGTTGTAGTCACAGATAATGCTCACCCACACAATTGGCCCATCAACACCACTCTGAACCATGCTCACATCACAGGGAGTGGATAAGGACTGACAAGATGGCTGACACTGGGTACTGCTGTGGGGAGCACAAGGCCCTGCTGGGAACTGTGCACCAACAAACAGCAGAACACCACTGCCTGACATCCTGAAAGCCAACTTGCACTCCCTGCAATGCAAGCACGTTGCATGGTGGGATATCTGGCTGGGTGGGAAGGAGGACTGACAGCACTGACCATAGTTACAAGCAGCTCTCCTCACACACCCCTCAACACAAACTCCACATAACCCACCTGGGAGAATGCAATGCCTCACACACCAAATGAAGATCCCACAAAGAACCACCACCCTGGGTAATGCTGTGTGAAGCACAGGGACACTCTTGGGACTTGTAGCCAAACAAACGCAAGGACAACACTGTCAGCCTTCCTGTCAGCACAGGCACACTACCCCACAGGGAAGCAGAGTCAAAAGGAAGGAAGTACGGGCATGCTGGGAAGGGGGGTGTAGGCAATAGCATGATGGGAGTTGTAGTCACAGATATTGCTCACCCTCACAATTGGCCCATCAACACCACTCTGAACCATGCTCACATCACAGGGAGTGGAAAAGGACTGACAAGATGGCTGACACTGGGTACTGCTGTGGGGAGCACAAGGCCCTGCTGGGAACTGTGCACCAACAAACAGCAGAACACCACTGCCTGACATCCTGAAAGCCAACTTGCACTCCCTGCAATGCAAGCACGTTGCATGGTGGGATATCTGGCTGGGTGGGAAGGAGGACTGACAGCACTGACCATAGTTACAAGCAGCTCTCCTCACACACCCCCTCAACACAAACTCCACATAACCCACCTGGGAGAATGCAATGCCTCACACACCAAATGAAGATCCCACAAAGAACCACCACCCTGGGTAATGCTGTGTGAAGCACAGGGACACTCTTGGGACTTGTAGCCAAACAAACGCAAGGACAACACTGTCAGCCTTCCTGTCAGCACAGGCACACTACCACACAGGGAAGCAGAGTCAAAAGGAAGGAAGTACGGGCATGCTGGGAAGGGGGGTGTAGGCAATAGCATGATAGGAGTTGTAGTCACAGATATTGCTCACCCTCACAATTGGCCCATCAACACCACTCTGAACCATGATCACATCACAGGGAGTGGATAAGGAATGACAAGATGGCTGACACTGGGTACTGCTGTGGGGAGCACAAGGCCCTGCTGGGAACTGTGCAACAACAAACAGCAGAACACCACTGAATGACATCCTGAGAGTCAACCTGAACCCACTGCAAGGGTGGAATGCTTCATGATGGGATAACTGGGCTAGGTGGAGAAGGATGGCCGGATGTCCACCAAATACAACCAATGCTGGCCATGCACACACCTCAACATTCACATTGAAATGCCCCAGGTATGCAGGACAATGTGCTACACCAATATCAACCTCTTACTGTGACAACTTAGGACAATGCAATGTACATGCCCGCATCCAGAGGTACAGTCACAACTGTCAGGTGTGTGAACCATTGATGCCTGTAGAAACATAACATACAATGTGTGTCTCTTCCAAATACAGGTGATGATGATGGGGACACAGCAGCAGGCGAGGAGGAGTCCCTGTCCCAGGCTCCGGGGGACACTGAGCTCACTGGTGTGGAACAGCCTCTGCCCTCCTCGGATGGCGAAGACCTACCTGGCACCTCCGGTGTGAGTCATCATGCAGCACCAGCAGGACCAACATCTGCACCCCCTGCACCAACCCCTCCAACAACTGCCAACACACAGACCACCCCCGCCGACATGGACAGACCAAGGACCACCGATGATAACAGCACAGGGCCCCAGGCCCACCGTGGAGCAACGGACAACAACACCACTAACAACCCCCAAGGGGGCCTCGGGTCACCTGTGCGTGCCACCGCAGGTCCTGCACATGTCGCCAGGGGTGGTGGGAGGGGTGGTAGACATAGGTCGCTGCTTGCAGAGGGGTCTGGACTGCATGATGACCCACAACTGGCACGCATCGCTGATGCGTACCAGGATAGCACCGGAGAGGTCAGATAGGTAGTGGGGATCCTCAAGGACATACAACAGCAGCAGGCTGCCCATCATGCCCGCTTGGACTCCCACATGTCCCGTGTGGAGACACACATGTCTCGCATGGAGTCCAAGTGGGACACATTGCAAGAACTCACAGCGGTGCATAGGGACATATTGACATGCCTCCGCCAGATTAGCACCAACATGGCCACACCTCCCTGTGTGCCCACAACATCTGGTGCTGCAACAACTGACACCGCCACAGGGAGGGAGGAGGTCTCTGGCGGAGACTCCCCTGCACCGCAGCAGCCTGCACGTGAGGGTTCCCCCCCAAAGAAGAGGGGTCGTCCGAGGAAGGAAAACTGAGAGGTTGATGGCCACGTACATCCCCCAGGAAGCCAACACCTGTTCCGGAAATTCTCCTTTGTGTGCAAACTTTTCACCCTGTCGAATGCAACACAACTCTCCCACATGACATGGGGAGTTCAAGTTGGACTAATGTATCATATGACTGTGGACTTCACTCAGGACATTTCTGCTACCAAGACTTCCAACTCATCTGGGAACTTTGGATCACAATCCCAATGTACAGCACCCACCATCCTGTGCACTATACACACACACATTTCTGTAAATAAAATCACTAGTACACCATACTTGCCTCTGTTGTTATTCAAATGTGGATACTGTTATGGTGATGATGATCTGCTAAATTACACTGGGTATGCTAACTGCTACAGCAAGTACAACACCGTTATGCACCCTGTGAAGGACAGACATGACACACAGTTAAAACCACTGAAGAACAGGACAGAACTGCAATACTCATGCCCAATACATGTCACAAGACAACTACACAAAACCAAGTTAGCATGTCAAAACTGTTGGGGAGTACAGACTACCTGTAAGGACACATTGCTGCACGCATCCAGTCAAGTAGCACATGGCCACACTCAAACAGCACCAGAGCACCACTCACACATATCATGCAAACTCACATCATTCACATTACATCTCCCTGGATACTCACATTCAGCTGAAGAAGTTGGTGATGAGCTGTGTGCGGACATCACCATCATCATCATCATCATCATCATCACTGGCATCGTGGTCCAGGCCAGGATCCTCCACAGGTGGCGGACGTTGGTCATCGTCATCCAGGATGAGAGGCAACTCCTTCCGCACTGCCAGGTTGTGTAGCATGCAGCAGATGATGACAATCTTGCACACCTTTGCTGGGGCATATGGGAGGGCCCCTCCTGTCTTGTCCAGGCAGCGGAAGCGGCTCTTCAGGAGACCAAAGGTCCGCTCAATCACTCTCCTGGTCCGACCATGTGTCTCATTGTAGCACATCTGGGCGGGTTCACAGGGTTCCTGAGGGGTGTCAGCAACCACGGCATGTTGGGGTATCCGGAGTCACCTACGGACAGACAAGTGCACATTAGCTGATTTGGAAAAGTGGGCGGTATACTACAGAGCAGAACACACACAATGGTACAAAGTCAGTACACACCGACAAGCCAGGCACGCTGGTTCTGCATCTGTGCCATCATCCTCGGGATGCGACTACTCCTCATCACGTAGGCATCGTGTGCTGAACCAGGGAAACGGGCACACACATGTGTGATGCTCATATCTGCAAGACATACCACCAGAGCATTGATCCAATGGAAATGTTTCCGGTTCCGGTATGCCTGCTCATGTGCCTGTGGTGGTACCAAAGCCACATGTGTCCCATCAATGGAGCCAATGACATGTGGCATCCTCCCCAGGGCATAGAAGTCACTCTTGACGTCAGTGAGTTGTTGACGTGTAGGGAAATAGATGTACTGGTTCAGGCATCTCAACATTGCCTCCAAAACATCGCGTAGCACACGGCTGAACATAGTCTGTGACATCCCACCGGCAGTCGCCACAGTGTGTTGAAAGGTACAGGTGGCAAAGAAGTGTAGGGCTGCCATCACCTTCACCTTGGGGGTCAGCGCCGTAGGGTACGGCCGGCCAGGTTGCAAATGTGGTGCCAAGCGCACTGCCAAATCCTCAATCAGCTGCCTGGTGAAGCGGTACCGTCGGATGCTGTCACGTTCCACCATCGTTGCCAGGTCAGGGAATGGTCTATGGACAGCTGGAGCCCTGCAGTGCATAGGTTGAAGAAAGAAAGATTGTCAGTCACCCCACATATGTGCCATTCACAATACTCAATTTCACATGATACATCATTACGAGACACAAGTACTTGATGTGTGTGCCGTTCTGTTCGGACATAACTCGCACCTACATGGCCATCATCTAACTTCTCAGTACAACATGTGTGGACAACAGGTTCCAGGTTGTGCTATGGGAAACCATTAGGCTGTGTCACAGTACCCATTTACTGCTGTCACGTTCCACACACACACCACAGTGACATGTCTGGACAGATGCGCCACAGGCATCACAGCTCATTGACAGGTAGATTCCCAGTGACCCTGTCTTGCCACATGGACACTGGCATGACATGACGTATCATGTACACGTCAGAAAAACAAACATGACTCCCTCAGGTAGTGGCCCCTGTCGCCTCCGCAGGACAGACATGGACGCCAGTGACGCACAACATCAAAGTCCATGCACAAACAACGTTGATGTGGAGACTGTCTCCCATCGTGCACATGGAATCAGAGACATCGGAAACACAACATGCACACAGACTGTGGAGGGACATCACTATTGTGGCAATGGGTCACCATGTGACGTACATGCCTTCCCCCATGGGACCCTGGGGGTATGTGACATGTCACACACATACACAACCTGGAAATGTGACCATGCCACATGCTCCGAAATGAACTGTTGCACATCACAGTGGTCATGTGCACAACACACAAAGGACCCTGTTCCCATGAACACATGCACAGCCTGGGTGTGGCTGCCCACAAGTGCCACCACAGAAACCACATGTTAACCCCCATACACAGAAAAGGTAATGCAGCCTTACATGCCTTAGGAAACAGTGTGGACTGGGTGTGGTGTTGTAGGTGTGCCCCTGGGTCTCTGGCAGGTATATGTGGCTGGCATACGTTCACCAGTGACAAGCATGGTGACATATGCGACTGACCTGTACAGGTACGCGTTGTACAGCAATGGACCGTTCGGTGTGCCCGGCCTGCCCATTGCATCTGTTGTGAGCGGGTACGCGTTGTACAGCAATGGACCGATCGGTGTGCCCGGCCGGCCCATTGCATCTGTTGGGAGCGGGTACGCGTTGTACAGCAATGGACCGATCGGTGTGCCCGCACGGCCCATTGCATCTGTTGGGAGCGGGTACGCGTTGTACAGCAATGGACCGATCGGTGTGCCCGGCCGGACCATTGCATCTGTTGTGAGCGGGTACGCGTTGTATCCCGAAATACGCGTTGTACAGCAATGGACCGATCGGTGTGCCCGGCCGGACCATTGCATCTGTTGGGAGCGGGTACGCGTTGTACAGCAATGGACCGATAGGTGTGCCCGCACGGTCCATTGCATCTGTTGTGAGCGGGTACGCGTTGTACAGCAATGGACCGATCGGTGTGCCCGGCCGGACCATTGCATCTGTTGTGAGTGGGTAAGCGTTGTATCCCGAAATACGTGTTGTACAGCAATGGACCGATCGGTGTGCCCGGACGGACCATTGCATCTGTTGTGAGCGGGTACGCGTTGTACAGCAATGGACCGATCGGTGTGCCTGCACGGTCCATTGCATCTGTTGTGAGCGGGTACGCATTGTACAGCAATGGACCGATCGGTGTGCCCGGCCGGACCATTGCATCTGTTGTGAGCGGGTACACGTTGTACAGCAATGGACCGATCGGTGTGCCCGGCCGGACCATTGCATCTTTTGTGAGCGGGTACGCGTTGTACAGCAATGGACCGATCGGTGTGCCTGCACGGCCCATTGCATCGGTTGGGAGCGGGTACGCGTTGTACAGCAACGGACCGATCGGTGTGCCCGGCCGGACCATTGCATCTGTTGTGAGCGGGTACGCGTTGTATCCCGAAATACGCGTTGTACAGCAATGGATCGAACGGTGCGCACGCGTTGGCTGGGGCCTGGCATGGCAACGGACGCGTATTCGAAGCTTCAACGAGTCTGATGCAGTGAATTCAGTTGGCCAGCCACAACAATGTTGCAAAATCATGGGTGTCATGAACTTGGATTTTTGAAGGATGCTGTGGGCGTGTATTAGTGCTGCTATTCCATGGATTGGTCAGATTCAGAAGATGCAGATGACTTGGACCTATCACTTTGGACACATGGGACAGTATCTGCCTCTGCAGCACACATATAATGCTGGCTGTTTCCCTGAGAGCTCACTTGCCTGCACTACATGCTCCAGGACGACATCTGCCACCAACACTGCTGCTGTCTCTGCATCCTCTGGCTACTACAATGGCACGTACTGTGGAGAGAGCCCCAGCCTTCAGCCTTGAGGAGAACCAGGCCCTGCTGGACAGCCTCCTTCCACAGTACAGCAAGCTGTATGGGACACCAGGGGAGCAGGTGAGTGTGCTGTCCACTGCCTTACTAATTTTGCATGTTGTCTGACTAGCAGGACTTACAGTGTGCACACCACTGGCTAGCATGCTCACTGAGTAGTTCTGACCCCCCAAAGTGTGTAGTTACATGCACTGAACAGGTACAGTGCAGTAGCAGTGCATTCCAACAAGGTTTACTTCCCATGCAATGATACCATGTAGTAACTGCTGGCAAACTGTTCATAGCCATCGTTGCACTGCCTGTGTACATCATGTGCCCCAGTGATTGAGACATGTATATCCAACTGTGTGATGCACGGATATGTTGCATGTGTAGTAATGGCATTTTCACTTTGTCATCCTCACAGGTTGATGCCCACCAGAAGCAGGAAATATGGCTGACCATCGCCCGGGCAGTAAGATCCGTGGGGGACTACAAGCGCCGGATCCGCAACTGCCAGAAGAGGTGGCAGGACCTTCGAGGCTGGACCCGGAGGATCGCAAGGGTCCAGCTGAAGCTGTCGCCTCCTCGCAGGAGGGGCGGACACCGGACCCTGACCCCCCACATGCTCAGGATCCTGGCGGTTGTCTTCCCTGACCTGGATGGGCAGCTGAAGGCCAGACAGCAGCAAGGAGGGGGTGAGTCCATGACAGCACTGTGCACTTTGTCTGACATGCTATGTGCCCTCCTCTGGCCTGGTTAAACTTCCACAGTACATCAGTCTTGTGGTCCAGGACCCATGTCCCTCTATTGTGACATGCCCACTCCTCATCTGATACGCATATGTGTGGCCCTTACAGTCAGGAAATTGTGTCACTTGGGGACTGTGTCATTGCATTTTGCTTTGCTCAAGGTGGGGGACAGCATTTGTTCCGGTGACTATGTTGTGGGATTCATGGGTGGGTCAATTGCTCACACAATGCCCAAGTCCTGACATGTAATCTGGGTGTAACTTTGATATGTGGTCCACTTGCTGATCTGATTCTCCACATGTCCCTGGGGTATTTGGCACCCCCCCCATGCTGCGGGTGGGAACAATGTTTGGGCCTCAGGAGTATGTATATCAAGTGTGTCACACATGCTTAGACACCTGCCTACTGTCCAAGACTCATCCCTCTTACAGGTGGAGCTGGACAGTCATGCCTACTCCAGGGCATACAATAGACTCTGTACTCCCACTCCCGTGGATCATCTGACATGTTGTGATCAGTGACATGTTCCCTCAGGTGTCTGCCTCTGTGTCATTGTGCTGTGGCTTCGTTGTCAGGACTACTGGGATGTTTGTCGGTTAGCGTTCAGCATGCCATCTGAGATGTGACCATGAGAGACGATACTTCTGTGACTTATAGATGTTTTATCACTTGACTGTGCACACAGGTGTATGCGACTGTGACTTTCAGGCAGCTGTTATTCATTCACAGCACACTGTGAGGTGCTCAGGTTCTGGGAGTTGTGTTTCATGTCCCCCATGTGTCCAATTGGCATGACGTGGATAAATACTAGTTCAGATGATGTGGTGTGTGGGGGATAGACATGTGCACTTGTCAGTTACATAACTTGCATTCCCCATGTCCTAGGATTGTGACACAGTGCAGACTGTTGTTGGCAGGCTGCCATGGCCATGTGACTGGAGACAGTGATGTATGACTTTGCACGCATGCCTGTGTCATGGCATTAAACTTCCTAAGAGTGATCCTGCAGGGGAGTGACATGTGCAACATGCACCCCATTGTGGCATGGACTATCCGGACATGGGTGCATCATGGTGTCTGGTGCTGGTATGCATCACATGCATTTCTATTTAGACTCTGGCCATCCCTTTCTCCGGACACCTGCACTGACTCAGTGGCAAGAGATGTGATGTGTGCATGTTCACATACTTCACCGTGTTCCCTGCAATGTTCAACAACTGTGTAGGTGGTGCATGTGTCCACACTGGGGTCTTACCATCAGTCAGGCACCAGACAGATGGGTGCAAGGGCAGGAGGGGTGTGAGTCCCATGGTTGACCATCAGACTGACAATTGGCTTCTCCAAATATGTGTGAGGAGTTTTGTCAATGTTCAACTAAGGATGCCAGGGCTGGCTCTGTAAGTGCTGTACTTACTGTGGTGTGTGCGGTCAGTGCAGGTGACTGATGTTTGTCTGTTTCCCTAATTGTTTGCAGATACATCCACGGCCACAGGAGGGGACAACTCCACGGACCAGGAGGAGCAGTGGAGCCAGACTGGGTCAGCATCCGACGAGTGGTCAGAGGGACCCAGTGGCACGGAGGGCGAGGGGAGCCACACCGAGGAGTCCTCAGCACCATCCACCTCAGCTGAGGACCACAGCAGCTCGGAGGATGACTCCCTTGTGGAGGCGGGTGTCAGCAGCCACCACACCCCCGCTAGTCTGTCTGCCCCTGCCACCACCACCACCAGCACCGCCCTCCCATTGGCTCCAATTCCAGAGGTCCGTGGAGGCTCCTGTGTTCGGGAGCGTGACTCCTTCATGCCAGGCACCGCACCCCCTGCCCCTGTGTCCCATGCTGCCCTGAGTGAGGAGTCTGTGTACCTACTTCGGCAGCTCCATGTAGGGCAGACAGCAATGCTGAGTGTCCCCCATGCACACACCACTCTGTTGACACAGCTGGTGTCGTTCATGGAGGGCATCTCGATGGGTATGTCTGCCCTACAGATGAGCAATAAGTCCATGGACTCCTCCCTGACGGCAGCAGTGTCCCTCCTCCAATAGTCCCTCCCACCTCCTACCTCTGCCCCATCCACACTTCCTGGCACCCTACCTGTCCAAAGCACATGCACACCTGCACAATCACCCAAGCACACAGACACGAGCAGCACAGACACACCCAAAAGAAAGGCAAGACGTGCACACAAGCATCCTCAGGGGACAGATACCACACACACAGGGGATGTGGAACAGACACACACACAGGCATCCACAGTCACTCCGCAATCCTCCAAATACTCTCCCTCCAAGACCCCTTCCCTTGCCTCACCTGCAACCCCACCTACACAGCAGGTCTTCCTCTGTGACCTCGGCCTCTTCCCCTCCGATCCTGCAGATCCGGCATACCGGGGGAAGAGGAAGTCCACCCACACAGAGGGAGTGCCCCTCGCCCCCGGACACCCTCCCCCAGGCGCAGGCAGACTGAGGACCCCATTCGGAAGTCCCCCCGGACCAGGAAGGGCAAGACCCCACCACCACCACCACGCAGCTCCACCACCCAGTCTCTCTCCTCCATCCCCCAGGCCACCACTCCACAGGTTCCACCACCACACCCTGCCCCAGGTTCCCCCACACACCGATACCGCATCCCCAAACTGCTTAGGCCCTCCCCCTGCCACTTGCTCTTCCACCCCCAACTCAGACGCTCAGCCTGTTTGTGCCACTGGTGTGGAGACCGGGTCCCCCCTCTGTCCTGCCCACCTCATCTGCCCCCCTTCCACTCCCTTGGAGGCATGCACTGCAGTGGAGTCCACAACCACCCCGTCTGACTCGGGCACTGCAGTGGGGACCCAGTCCACTCCATCAGACCAGCCCACTGCAGTGCTTGCAGCACCAACACCATCTGACTTGTGCCCTACAGTGGTGCTGGCCCCCCTGAGTCAGACACCTCCACTGCAGTTGCTGGTGACACTCCTGCACCCACCACCCCTTCACTGCCTCACTCTGGCATCCCCTGATCCTGTCCCTGCGGTGCCTGGCCTGCCCCTTGTATGCCCCTCCAAGGGGGATGTCCCCTGTCCCTACCAGTGCAGGCAAGCAATGGGTGACAAGTTGTCACATATCACCCTGTTGGGACTGTGTATTTGGACTGGCCATTGGCCTTAGTTTAATTTGGACTTCTGATTTTTTATTGACATTTGCTGAATAAAGCCAATTTTTGTTTACTTGTGGTTTTTCTTTTGATGTACATGATGAAGATGAGTATCATCATGCATTTGCAGTTGTAATAGTGTTCAGATCAGGGAAATGAAGTGTTGCAGTGATGGACTCCATGTGGTCCATGGGATATGTGTCCTGTTGTAGTCTGGATCTATGGCATCCTCTGCTGCAGTCTGAGGGTGTGATGTTCAGCATATGACACAGGGATGTACGTTTTGCATTTGTAAATTAACATCTTTGTCTTACAGTGATGCACATCTGGTGGGCTTACCACTGTTCAATGTTTCTATTTCCCTGACTGTGTGCCCATCTCCACAGGACATGCAGTTTAGCACACCAATGTTGAAGGACTCATCAGTGTATACAGTGCACCTTGCTTGACACGTGTTTTGGGTGTATGCAGATGACTGACGTGACACTCCCGTACCCAGGCTGATGTGAGCAGAGCCTTCAGTGTGTTGTAGTTGTTGACTCACTGACCGAGTGTTCTGCCGACATGTTTGAGTCGTGCACAGACAAGGTTTGGCACAGCGTACCTTCCACAACAGTGGAGTGCCCTCATGGCAGTGTGTAATCCCGTGACATTGCCTGGGCCCGTGTTTTGTGTTGTGTAAGCATGTCTGTCCGTGTACCCTTCCCTTTTCCTACACAGGCTGTGTCCCTACGTATGTTCCTGTTTCTGATGCTTGCTGAGTTGTTCTGTGTTCATCCAGCATCTTGGACCTGGTTACTCCGGGATGTGGGTGCATGGCAAACTAAGGTTCATCAGGTTGTCATCCCAGGTTGTCTTTGTTGTCAGGGCTGGGGATGTGGGCAAACGCAGATGGGACACATTCAGGATTCCCCTTGGCACTTGTTGGTTACACATGTCATGTAATTTACAGTCTGTGGTAGCTTTCAGTGATTGTGACACGTTGTGTGTGTGACTGCTGCCACTCCTCAGGGTCAGAGCTGCAATGTTGGAAGTTGTGTTCGTGTGTTCTTTGTGTGTCACCTTGTCTTCTTCATTGGTGTGTGACTATGGCCAGGATCCCATTGATTGTGGTGGATTTCACGTCATGCCCATGTACCGCGTAGTGTGCAGTGTGTCAGACATTCACGAGTCTTGTTGACTGGCCATGTGTGATGGGTTTCTGCACCTTAGTTCCCACCACCACCCCTGGGATTGTCATGGGTGCATGTGCAATGTCACCAGTCCATGTGAGCTTCACTGCTGCACATTGGTGGAGAATCAAGGTGTGTGGCGTTGAGTGTGTGCAAATGTGAGTTGTTGCACGGCTAGACCCCTACCTCCATATTGGCCATGGCTGGCAGGCCGTGCTGTTTGATTTGTGCTTGTGTAGGTGTGATGGTAGTTTGTTGCTCAGGACACATGGCTGTGGTTCACAGTGTGAATGACATCTACCTTTGTCATCACAGTGGGATTATCATGCAGGCTAGTGTCACCACAATGTGGGGTCCCTGGGGGTAGTGCTGTGGTGGGTCTGTCTCTTGCTGTGTTAGTTGCTGTTCCTACTAGCTTGTGTGACATGTGTAATTTGGGCTCCCTCTCATCTAACAATGCCTCTTTGCCCACATAGGGGAATCCGATCCATGAGTTACTTTTGTATGGCGCTGTATACACATCTGTGTACTTGGAATTCAGGCCTCCTCATGTGTTGTGTGGTTGCCTGGGGACACTGGCACACACCCCCATCACCTGTTGTGTTTGATATGCAGTGTGAGTCTGCCTGTTTGTGTTTGTGCATGTGCACCACTGCATTGGCATATCTTGAGTGTGCAATTGGCTGTATGTTGTTTGGTGGCTTTCCCCTGCTGTCCCTGGGACTCCTAGGTCATCAGTCAGCACAATAATCATGGTTTGTATGTCCCATTGCTGCCATGGTATGGTATTTGTTCACCTGACATCTACAGTCTCCACAGGATATCTACATTTGTGTGTCCATTGGTGCAGATATGTGGGTCTGCATTATGATGGTCACTTCTGTCATTGTGTTATTTGTGAATGTTGACAATGTGAGCCCCCATGGGTGATGTTTGTATGCACATGGCCAAAGGTATGTTTTATTTGCACTGCACTGTTTGCCTCACCCAATCTATGTTGCTATGGGACACAAGCACTACTATGCCACTGATGTGTTTGTTGTTGTGTGACCAGGAATCATCCATGCAGTTTGGCTTTGGCAGCTTTTACCCTGACTACACTTCCCTTTTGATCACTGTGGTGATGGTGCTTTGGGCCCCATTGCAACACTGTTCAAAATGTGCATCAGCTATGGACCCCACACCTACCTTTTGGTCACTGTGTTGATGGGGCTTTGGGCCCCATTGCCACACTGTTCAAAATGTGCATCAGCTATGGACCCCACACCTACCTTTTGGTCACTGTGGTGATGGGGCTTTGGGCCCCATTGCCACACTGTTCAAAAGGTGCATCAGCTATGGACCCCACACTTCCCTTTTGGTCACTGTGGTGATGGGGCTTTGGGCCCCATTGCCACACTGTTCAAAAGGTGCATCAGCTATGGACCCCACACTTCCCTTTTGGTCACTGTGGTGATGGGGCTTTGGGCCCCATTGCCACACTGTTCAAAAGGTGCATCAGCTATGGACCCCACACTTCCCTTTTGGTCACTGTGGTGATGGGGCTTTGGGCCCCATTGCCACACTGTTCAAAAGGTGCATCAGCTATGGACCCCACACCTACCTTTTGGTCACTGTGGTGATGGGGCTTTGGGCCCCATCGCCACACTGTTCAAAAGGTGCCTCAGCTATGGACCCCACACCTACCTTTTGGTCGCTGTGGTGATGGGGTGTTCAACCCCATTGCCACAGTGGCCATGGTCGGCTTGCATTGTGGAGGCCACACACATTTATGTGTGACACATGTGCTAGGGGGTCACATTGTATGTTCAATGTCATGTTCAGTGTTGTAGGCATTTCTCACAGACTACACACGCTTGTCATGGTGTTGGGGGGATGTAATTTTCAGACATTCCTTATGTGGGAGTAAGCTGGTTGTGTCATGCATTACCCGTCCTATGAGTAGGGGTGGAGGTAGTGGCAGGCATCCAGCCCCCCCTGAGTAGGGGTGGTGGTAGTGGTAGGCATCCATCCCCCTAAGGGTGGGGATGGTAGTAGTGACAGGCATCCAGCCCCCCCTGAGTGGGATGGTGGTAGTGGCAGGCATCCATCCCCCTAAGGGTGGGAATGGAAGTAGTGATGGGCATCCAGCCCCCTATGAGTGGGGATGGTAGTAGTGATGGGCATCCAGCCCCCTATGAGTAGGGGTGGTGGTAGTGCTAGGCATCCAGGCCCCCCTGAGTAGGGGTGGTGGTAGTGGCAGGCATCCAGCCCCCCCTGAGTAGGGGTGGTGGTAGTGGTAGGCATCCATCCCCCTAAGGGTGGGGATGGTAGTAGTGACAGGCATCCAGCCCCCCCTGAGTGGGGTGGTGGTAGTGGCAGGCATCCATCCCCCTAAGGGTGGGGATGGTAGTAGTGACAGGCATCCAGCCCCCCCTGAGTGGGGTGGTGGTAGTGGCAGGCATCCAGCCCCCCCTGAGTAGGGGTGGTGGTAGTGACAGGCATCCAGCCCCCTGAGGGTGGGGATGGTAGTAGTGACAGGCATCCAGCCCCCCCTGAGTGGGGCGGTGGTAGTGGCAGGCATCCATCCCCCTAAGGGTGGGGATGGTAGTAGTGACAGGCATCCAGCCCCCCTTGAGTGGGGTGGTGGTAGTGGCAGGCATCCAGCCCCCCCTGAGTAGGGGTGGTGGTAGTGGCAGGCATCCATCCCCCCCTGAGTAGGGGTGGTGGTAGTGGTAGGCATCCAGCCCCCTGAGGGTGGGGATGGTAGTAGTGACAGGCATCCAGGCCCCCCTGAGTAGGGGTGGTGGTAGTGGTAGGCATCCAGCCCCCCCTGAGTAGGGGTGGTGGTAGTGGTGGGCATCCAGCCCCCTATGAGTGGGGATGGTAGTAGTGATGGGCATCCAGCCCCCTATGAGTGGGGATGGTAATAGTGATGGGCATCCAGCCCCCTATGAGTGGGGATGGTAGTAGTGATGGGCATCCAGCCCCTATGAGTGGGGATGGTAGTAGTGATGGGCATCCAGCCCCCTATGAGTGGGGATGGTAGTAGTGATGGGCATCCAGCCCCCTATGAGTAGGGGTGGTGGTAGTGGTAGGCATCCAGGCCCCCCTGAGTATGGGTGGAGGTAGTGGCAGGCATCCAGCCCCCCCTGAGTAGGGGTGGTGGTAGTGGTAGGCATCCAGGCCCCCCTGAGTAGGGGTGGTGGTAGTGGTAGGCATCCATCCCCCTAAGGGTGGGGATGGTAGTAGTGACAGGCATCCAGCCCCCCCCTGAGTGGGGTGGTGGTAGTGGCAGGCATCCATCCCCCTAAGGGTGGGGATGGTAGTAGTGACAGGCATCCAGCCCCCCCCTGAGTGGGGTGGTGGTAGTGGCAGGCATCCAGCCCCCCCTGAGTAGGGGTGGTGGTAGTGGCAGTCATCCAGCCCCCCCTGAGTAGGGGTGGTGGTAGTGGCAGGCATCCAGCCCCCCCTGAGTAGGGGTGGTGGTAGTGGTAGGCATCCAGGCCCCCTGAGTAGGGGTGGTGGTAGTGGTAGGCATTCCCCCTAAGATGTAGTAGTGACAGGCATCCAGCCCCCCCTGAGTGGGGTGGTGGTAGTGGCAGGCATCCAGCCCCCCCTGAGTAGGGGTGATGGTAGTGGTAGGCATCCAGCCCCCCCTGAGTAGGGGTGATGGTAGTGGTAGGCATCCAGGCCCCCCTGAGTGGGGTGGTGGTAGTGGCAGGCATCCAGCCCCCCCCTGAGTAGGGGTGGTGGTAGTGGCAGGCATCCAGCCCCCCCTGAGTAGGGGTGATGGTAGTGGTAGGCATCCAGGCCCCCCTGAGTAGGGGTGGTGGTAGTGGTAGGCATCCAGCCCCCCTGAGTAGGGGTGGTGGTAGGGTGGTGTTGGTGGTAGGCATCCATCCCCCTATGGGTGTGTATGGCATTGGTGATGGCCATCCCACCCCTATGGTTCTGCTGTTGCTATTGTACGTCATTTGTGCATCCCTATGTGTGTGTGACATATTTTGGGTACGTGTCGTTTGTTTGTATTGTTGGTGTTTGACTTAACGTCTGCGCCGTACGCGTCCGTGCCGGTCCCGGTAATAGATGTAGAGTATAGGTAGGACCTGCGCAATGGGATTCATGCTTGGATCGTCTCGTTCGGGTTTCTCGTGTCTTCGAGTCGTACTCGTAGCAGGCTTGTTCGTCTCGTAGCCGTGGATCGTCTTGTGGCGCGAAACGGAGCTTATGTACGGCTCGCCCGGATGCTCAAACGTCCCGGACGTAGCGACGGGTTCGGCGCGTACGGAGTGCGCATCGTACTCGTCCGGCCGGAAGGTGCTGTGTATTTGCTTCCGTACGACTCGATTCGGCGTTTACGGATCCGGCTCGGGCGGGGAACAGGAGCTGGATTGGGTAAGTACGGCTCGCTCGGAAACTGGGTTGTTATACGCATCGTACTTGTTCGTCCGGACGAATGTTCGAATCGGTCGGGAAACACGCAATCGGCTGGTTTTTTTTCCGGACGAATACTGTTAGGTGCGCTTCCGGCCGAGATCAGAATCGACCCCTTAGTGTGTAAATGATAAATATTCACAAAATCCGATTGCCACACCTTTGTTTGTGTGGTGTTTAGTTTTATCAGTAAAACTGTGCATACGTGCAAATGTAGTGGCCATTTCAATGGAAAATGGACTGTCTGTGAATGACTGTGCACTACTACACCATTCTCTAGTAATATATGTGTAACCGTGTGCTTCAATGTGCACCACCAGCTATATATCAGACCCATACACTCTCCTGCTGAATGGGCATGGCTCATTTGCTGCACTTGTTCTTAATGTGCCGGGTGAATTTTTCACCATCACTATTATTTCAGTCACTTAACATCAATGGCAGCTCCCCCGCACTGAAAATTGTTCCACCACCACTGCTGCAGAGAACTCGGAGTCTGGGCATCAATTAAATGGATGGAATAGGAATAAAATGAGAATTCTAAGACATAGGAGATGACGATGCAAAGTAAGAACCCTTGCTAGATGAAGAAGCATAGGACCTGCAGCAGTAAATCAAAGTGGGGGCACCAGTATCGGGTGCTCTTGATAACAAGTGGTGGGGTGGGGGGTGATGAGGCGTAAGGGTAGATAACAACAAAAAAGCCACTTACCTGCTGCCGGCTGCCATCTCGGGGTTCTTCTGCTTCGGTCCTGACTTTGATTTCCCATGCGCTGGTGCACACTGCACAGGCTCCTAGGCGCCAATCAAAACGCTGCTCTCATGCTGGTAATACTATTTACCAGCATGAGAGCAGCGCCGTGATTGGCCTGAGCAGACTGGTTTGACGCTCGCCCAGGTCCTCGGAGCCTGTGCCTCTTCTCCATCCAGCTGTACAGCACAGCTGGATGGAGAGAGATCAAAGTGTGCATGACGGTTTGGCTGGCCTTAGACAGCCAGCCAAACCGTCATGCGCACTTACAGTGTGCACTACTCCTCTCCTGCTGTCAATATGGCCCCGCCCAGACTTGGCTGGGTCTAGCGGGGAAATAAAAATAAAATGATAATAAAATTGTTTTAATATACTTTTATTTTTCCTGTTTCCCTCAGCTGGCTCTCAGCAGGGGAGCCGCCGCTGAGGGGACAGCCAATGAGATTCACCAGGTTTGCGCAGCTGGATCTCTGTTAGCCCAGGTAAGCCCTCATGACAGTAACAACTAAAAATGGAATGGCAGACCTAGAAGTCAATTTCCATGTCTGATTAGGACCACCAAGCGGTTGGATGGGGAAATTCAGCAGTTACCTCAGATTCCATTACCCTCAGGGTCCATAGCAAACATTCCAGAGGGGAGTCACGCGAGCTTGCGGACTAATATGGGTGTCCCCCCCCCACCCCCGGTGATTTCCCATGGCGCCTACCCTTAATGGACGATTTCTAGCAACTGTAAGCTTGCATTACCTTGCTTTCTGTGCTGGCAGCAGCTTGTTGGAGGCTGCACTTTCCAGTGAGGTGTTTTTTGGGACTCCTCGACGCATCAGGGGAGTCTTTTCCCTTTCTTGTTCTTCCTCGGTCTTCTCCTCTCAGGTACTGCTGAGTTTTCCTGTCAGGAGGGGAGATCTGAATTCTGGAAAGGGAGAGGCTGTGACCTGCTCACTCCCACAGTCTGATTTAGCTGCTGCACTGCCTTATACTGCAAGGTCTTCCTTTTCATTGCATTATTCTGCGTTTATTATACCATCTAATTGCAAAATTCCAGTTTATTATTATGGAAGGGAAAAATACACATGTGCTATATAGCAAGCGGAAACAAAATACTTCTCCACTTCCAGTTAAGTTCAAAATGGATGAATAATGAACCTTCTTTAGCTTTATTACTTGTTGAGATTCAAGCTATTTGTTCTAACACAAATTCTATTGCGTCAGAGATTAAAAATATACAAAAAGACATGGCTAGTCTTTCAATGAAAGTAGCTGATAATGAAATTAAAATTCAGGATAATAAAGTCAAAATTGACAGTTTCTCACCACTTGCACAAAAATAATACCTATGACCAACTTAGTACTTGACTTGGAAAATCGTAACAGACAGTACAACTTGCGTATATTTAACTTAGCGGAAGATGTGGAAGGTAATGATTGTAGGTTATATTTGGAGGATTTATTGCCTGATCTCTTACGCATAACATGTCCTGAGAAATTTGAAATTGATAAGGCACATAGAATTCCTTCCCATCGCAATCCACACCTAAATAAACTGCGACAAATAATCTTTAAAGTTCTACGTCATCATCATCTAGTGTTGATACGGAAGGCGTGGCAAGAAATCCCATTATTAATGGTTAATTGCAATACGTTTTTCATACACCAGGACTTTGCAAAAGAAACTGTTAAAATGTGCAAAGACTTCACTGATCTTTGACCACGATTGAGAAGTTATGGTTTCAAATATGGTCTGTTTGATCCCTCAACTATGCGGATTTGGAAAGATGGTTTCTCGAAGTCCTTTCAGCGCCCTGATGACCTTGGTCTATTCTTGGATCAACATTCTCAGCTCTCCATGGATACGCATGAGACTGATACTTGAGCATTGACCTCATTGTTCTTTCTAGCCAGCCTATTTAACCAATTTTAACATAGGGCATTAATGGTTCGGTAATGCTTACTATGCGTGTGCGTGTTTCAAGATTGTCATTAATGTTTATATGTTGTCTTTTTCTGTGTTTGTATGCGTTTTTCCTTTTCTTTTATTCCTATTATTCATTTCTGGAGCTACTTTTTATTCTTCTACACTTTAAATGTAATTCCTTTCTTTTTCTCAGTACCTTCTTCTCTCCATAATTGCTAATATCAATAATATTAAGATTGTATCTTTGAATGTTAAAGGTTTAAGACATCCTGTTTAGCGCACAAATTTTTTTGATTATTTAGGAAGTCATAAAGCAGATATTTGTTTTTTGCAGGAGACACATATTGATGACACAGTTTTAGCTTTTATGCAGGAAATTTGGGTTAGTACTGTTATATCGTCCCCTGCTGTTCATAAAGAAAATGGTGCTGCTATCCTCTTTGCAAAAAGATTTAAGTTTCAAATATTGAGCAAATGTTTGGATACAGAAGGTCATCACATTAAAGTGAAAATTCAAATTCAAAACACAGTTATGTTTTTAATTAATGTATATGGTCCGACTACTGATGATCCTCATTTTTGGTCTCTTTTTACTACAGAGGTGCTCAAGTTAGGCAATGTTCGACTTATTGTTGGAGGAGGGTTTAACCTCATTTGTTACCCTTTATTAGATAGAATCTCCTATTGGGGAGTGATTCAGTTAAGGACTGTGGAGGCTGGAATCAAAGTAGAATGTCAACAGCAATGTGCCTCCCAGACCATGGATTTACATGCATTTGAGAATAAGAATCTACAAGAGTCTTCCTATTCGAGTTCAAAAATGGACTTTTTTGTCTTTTCTTAATTTTTTTTCATTAAACAATGATACCCCGTACTTGTTTTTGATTTCTCAAGAATGCACTTTTACTGATAGTTTGCCAACTTTGGGGCCGATTCCGATCTCGGTCGGAGGCGCACCCAATACCATTCGGTCGGGAAAAAAGCCATGCGAAAGCCTGTTTCCCGACCGAACCGTACGCGGGTCCGGCCGAGCGAGTACGATGCGAATTCGCCGACCGACTCGTCCGGGCGTCCCGACTGCTCCGACCGACTCGCTCGGACTCGAACCGCTCCGACCGACTCGCTCGGACCCGATTTGCACCGCGCAATGGAGACGTTTTCCGGCCGGGTAAGTACGATGCGCACCTCGACCGCTCCGACCGACTCGCGCCGTCCGACTCGAACTCGCTGTCGGAGCCGTACTTTGGGGGTCCGTGTCGGACCCCCTGTACGCGTACCCGTGCGAGGCGCACACAGGGGGGACCCAAGGGTCCCCCTACCTGTGCGTGTACGCCGCGGGCGCCTCGCGGCGTACTCGCTGTAGGGGGCGCCCTTGTCCGCCTCGCACCCATTGAGGCAATGGGAGCCCGCGTACGCGTTGTACGACCGGCTCCCATTGAGTTCAATGGGAGTCCGACCGACTCGTGTCCGATAACATACGGACGCATCGTACTCGTTCGGTCGGACTGCACGGGTCCGATTCGGTCGGAAATCTCTCCGGGTCCGGCTCGGTCGGAGAGATTTCCGGCCCGAATCGGAATCGACCCCTTTGTATTTATGTTTTTTTTTCTTTATTCTAATTTATATACACATTTTCATATATACATGGATCATTTACATACTACACCATGACAATACGAGACATTTGGTATGTGACATTATTTTAGACACCATGTGACACTTTAACTTGCACAGATGTTACCTTTACAAAGACTTAAAAATGACTGATGGTACAATTCTACAATTCATATATACAACACATATTTACAAACTCCTCACACCTCAAATCTTTTGAGGATGAATCCTGAATGTGACCAAGCATCCAATCTTATAACTAGTGTCCTTTGTGATGGTTATTGTGGGGACCTAATTCCCTTATGTCCTCTCTCTTATTTACATATCAATACTGTTCTGTGGCCTTTGGGAGGTCAGAGCATTTGGTGTTAGTCCGGGGTATCGTCCCAAATTACGATTTCCGTGCAGTGCCACTTATGCACAGGCAGTAGCAATGGATGCTGGCTCTTGGCCTCAATGTGGGTTACGCCGACGCGTTTCGACCTTCTGGGGTGGACCTGGGCTGTTGTTATGTAGAAGGTCTTCTTCAGGGCAAATGTTCTTATGGGACACGTTTTCCTTGTTGGTGAAAGGTTTGGATCCTTAAGGTGTGGCCTGTTCTTAGCATGGAAGGCTGTCTAGCATGCCAGGTTCTGTTAGCTGTGTGCCTTTTCAAGCGGCTTCTGTGACTTGGATTCTTCGTTTTTTTATGCCGGTCGCGTTTCCTTCGTTCTCCTCCTTTTCTTGTGGCAGTACTCCTATCGTTCCGCTCATGCACGCTGCATCACTTCTATCATTCCTTTGCTTAGCGTATGCCTATTGGTGCAGCACTTTCTCGAAGATAATGTTGTTATCTTTTTCATCTACTGCCTTTACTTCCATTACTCTGGTTCCTGTTGAGGCTGAATAACATTGATTTTGTCACAAATGTTTTGAACCCGAGGAAAAGTAAATGGTCATACATTCATTGTGTGCTTGCTATGTACCAGAATTTCTGTCTTTTGTGTTCTGGCTACGTCATACACCAGTATTGTTCTTGAAACATCTTCATATTCTCGCTGTGTCATACAAAGCTGAACATCCATTTTATGGGATGGATCTCTTCTTTTAAAAATCATCCTTATCGACAAGAACATTTAATCAAGATGGATAGTGACTCTCTTTCTCTCACGAAAGCATCTACATCTGGTACTAAACCAAAAAGAGCCAAGAATGACCCTCCTTCTCCGGTCCAGTCATCTTCTAATCCTGTCCTGGATTCAATTTTAGATGAACTTCGTGCGTTAAAGCTTTTCATGAACGCCACCAATGAAAAACTGCAACTAATTGAGGCCTGTTGGATTAATATGGAAGGTTAAATGTCTGAAATGGAACAGCGTAGTAATCTTCAGGATGTGTCTACTAATATTCCACTAATGGAGCAAGAAATTCATAAGCTCAAACTCCATGCTGAGGATTTATAAAATCGTAACAGAAGGAACAATCTTCAACTGTATGGACTACCTGAAAATGTTGAGGGTCCGTATCTTCTCTCTTTCCTGAAGGAATTTCTGTCAGACCTTCTCAACCTTCAATGTTCAACTCCTCTCAATATCCAACGAGCACATCGTCTCGGTCGTCTTCATCCTCACTCTAATAAACCACGTGGCATTATTATGCTCTTTCTTGAATTCACTGACCTGAGGCATGTATTAAAAGTCGCCAGGGAAAAGCGCCGTCTTGTTTGGTCTGGTCACAATATCTTCATCTCACAAGACCTCTCTAATGCTACCAATGCTATACGAAAGGAAATTTTTGGCTCTTCGCCTGCAATTGAGGTCGATGAACATCCGTTATGGCATTTTACCTCCTTGTATTTGTAAAATTACCCACGAAGGAGTATCTCGTTCATTTGAAGATCCTCTTAAACTCAAACAGTTCTTGCATTCCATTACTAGAATACCCATGGACACAAATGCTCCATCTTCTTAATAATGCTCAATGTTTCTTAAATTACTATATTGTTAATGTTTTACTATTCATTATTATTTACTGTTAAGGTCTTTGTTGTATTTTACACTTTTATGATGACTTATGCGGTCTAATTATCTTAATGTATATTTTCTTATCTTTTTTATATTCTGTACTATTTTATTCTCTATATTGTTCTCATCTTCTTCAACTCCATCTTTCTTCGCTGTTGATCTTGTCCTCGAGTGCTGGCATGCCCGGTTCTTGCTTCTTCCTCTTTGCACTACAGATCTGGCTCTTTGTCCTTGATCTGTCCTTGTTCTTCCCTTCTTCTTTTACTCTCTTTTCATTCCCTTTTCTCTTATGTCCTCTTTTTCACTTCCCCCTTCTTCATCTTTTTCTTTTTCCCTCCACTTTATACCTATATTTATTTGACTGTTTATTTTATGTGTTTCTGTATGTTTTGAGTAATTCCATCATGTTGCCTGTCCATTATGACCAATGTCTTCTGTCTTCATTGTTATTTCTTGCAGTTCGTCATCAATGTGATTATCCTCCTGTCTCTCAAGCATTGATATATTTAATGTTGTGACGTGGAACGTTCGTGGTTTGGGTCACCCCGTTAAGCATCAAAAGGTACTTTCTCATTTATCAAAACTTGATTGCTAACTTGCTTTTTTGCAGGAAACCCACTGTAATGATGTTGAATCTCTCAAACTTAAGCGTCAAAGGGTGGGCCAGGTTGTTTTCTGCCCAGCTGTTAACCGTAAAGGTGGTGTCGCCATTCTCTGCCGTAAATCTTTGAAATTGCAAGTTGTATCAACTGAAAATGATGTGAGTGGACGATGGGTAATACTTCATGCCATAATTCATAATAAACTTGTCACCTTCTTTAACATCTATGGGCCTGTTAAACCTGACCCGGATTTTTGGTATAATATCAAACTAAAATTATCTTCAATTTCTAACCTCAATATTATTGTTGCTGGTGATTTTAATAATTGGCTTGATCCTTTTTCTGACAGGAAATCTGACTGTTAATTCAAACCAGATAAATCTCACAAAATGTTCCAATCTGCTATTGCCTCTTGTCCACTCTATGATGCTTGGCGGACTAGTAATCCTGATAACTATGAATTTACATTCTATTCTAATGTTCATCACACCATGTCTCGTATTGATTATGTTTTAATTTCAAAACCTTTACTTCCCTTGCTCCAATCCTCTGAGATTGGTTACATTTTTATTTCTGATCACGCCCCCGTTTCAGTTTTGCTTGATTTGTCCCTTGCCACCTCCAAACAGACTAGATGGAGATTTAATAACTCCCTACTATCCGACCAGACTTAGGGGGTCATTAGCATGTCGGGCGGATCGCCCGCATGGCGGAGGCGATCCGCCCGACATATCCTCCCGACCGCATGTAAATTCCCCCCGCCATATTACTATGGTGGGGGGACCCCGGTGGACGGAAAGACCGTCCGCCGGTTTTCTGCCCGGTCGATGAGTCGACCGGGCGGAAAAGCAGTTAATATGGTGGTGGTGTCTGGTAGACACCGCCATCCATATTATGATACATGTTGGTTCTGCCTTTCCGTGGCGGCAACGCCGCCACGGAAAGGCATACGGTCTTCTACATTGGGGCCCGTAGCGGGCCCCCAGGATTCTGGGGTGTGGGGGTGCACATGGGGGTACCTATGGTACCCTCTTGCATTTCAATGTACAACGTGGCAGGCACCGCGCGGTGCCTGTCACGTTGTGCATTGAAAAGCACAACTTGCATTTTTGGCATTGCGGCGGGCAGTGCTTTCAGCACCGCCCGCCGCAATGTCAGAAATGCGGGATGCACCCGCCAGTGTGGCGGGCGCATCCTAATGGCATGTGCGGGACCACCGCATGCATTGCGGGCGGTCCCATTTCCCAGGGGTATGGCGGGCGGACAAAGTCCGCCCGCCATGCTAATGACCCCCTTATATTTTAAATGCTACTTCCTTTATACATGAATTCTTTCAATTTAACAAGTCAAGTGACACCTCTGTGCATAACAATTGGGATGCCTTCAAGGCCTCGTTCAGAGCTTTTACCATCGCATATACTGCTAAAAAGAAAAAACTACTTAACTCTCAGTACCTCTCCTCCCTCAACCACATTAAAACCCTTGAACATGCCTATTATACTTCCAAATCCCCTGTTCACCTATGTGACTTAATCAAGGCTAAATCCGACTTAAACAAATTAGCTACAATTGATGCTTGCAACATTTTACTTAAAATAAAATCTAAATACCATGGGGGACAAAACAAAGCGGGTAAAATGTTGGCTAATTATTTAAAAGTTAAATCAGAAAGGAAAAACATTGGCCCCATCCGTAATACTCTTACTAACACCCTATTACATTCTGACTCGGGCATTGTTGATGCATTTCAGTCTTATTACCATTCTTTATATGGATCACTGACACAATATCGACAACAGAAATGTCGACCTACAAAAATATCATAACAAAAATATCGTTGTCAAACATATCGACCTCCTATCTACATAATGGTAAGTACAAAAATATTGAGAAAAAAAATATCGTTGTTAAAAATATCGTTGATAAAAATATAGTTTTTTTAAATGTTTAAAAAATAATGTAAAATAAATTAAATAATACATATAATTTGAAAAAACGTAGTTAGAATTATTAAAAAATGTTTAAAATTAGAAGTAATAAATATAATGTAAAAATAAATTAAACACATATATATAACATATATTATATATATTTACTTAATAATATTAATAAATAATTATTTTAATAAATTATAAAATGTTAGAAACATAATAAAAATTATAAATACATATATATATACATACACCTGTAAAATAAAAATAATAATAAAATATATATATAATAAATTAAAATATTAAAATATTTTATTTTTTTTAAACCACATTTTACACTACATTAACTGCAACAGTAGAGAAAATGTTGGATAGCGAAGGGGATAAAATTACTATTCCCACTCCAAGGAGTGCAACAGTACGGAAAATGTAGGATAGCGGAGGGGAATAATTTACTATTCCCACTCCAACGAGTGCAACAGTAGTGAAAGTGTTGGCTAGCGGAGGGGAATAATTTACTATTCCCTCTCCAGCAAGTAGAACAGTAGGGAAAGTGTTGGATAGCAGAGGGGAATAATTTACTATTCCCACTCGAGCAAGTACAACAGTAGGGAAAGTGTTGGATAGCGGAGGGGAATAATTTACTATTCCTACTCCAGGGAATGCAACAGTAGGGAAAGTGTTGGATAGCCTAGGGGTAAAAATTACTATTCCCACTCCAGAGAGTGCAACAGCAGGAAAAGTGTTGGATAGCGGAAGGGATAAAATTACTATTCCCACTACAGAGAGTGCAACAGTAGGGAAAGTGTTGGATAGCGAAGGAGTAAAATTACTATTCCCACTCCAGGGAGTGCAAGAGTAGGGAAAGTGTTGGATAGCAGAGGGGAATAATTTACTATTCCCACTCCAGCAATTACAACAGTAGGGAAAGTGTTGGATAGCGGAGGGGAATAATTTACTATTCCCACTCCAGGGAGTGCAACAGTAGGGAAAGTGTTGGTTAGCGGAGGGGATAAAATTACTATTCCCACTCCAGCGAGTGCAACAGTAGGGAAAGTGTTGGATAGCGTAGGGGTAACAATTACTATTCCCACTCCAGCAAGTGCAACAGTAGGTAAAGTGTTGGATAGCGAAGGGGAATAATTTACCATTCCCACTCCAGCAAGTGCAACAGTAGGGAAACTTTTGGATAGCGGAGGGGAATAATTTACTATTCCCACTTCAGGGAGTGCAACAGTAGGGAAAGTGTTGGATAGCATAGGGGTAAAAATTACTATTCCCACTCCAGGGATAGCAACAGTAGGGAAAGTGTTGGATAGCGTAAGGGTAAAAATTACTATTCCCACTCCAGGGAGTGCAACAGTAGGGAAAGTGTTGGATAGGGGAGGGAAATAATTTACTATTCCCACTCCAGCAATTGTAACAGTAGGGAAAATGTTGGATAGCATAGGGAATAAAATTTACTATTCCCACTCCAGAGAGTGCAACAGTAGGGAAAGTGTTGGATAGCGGAGGGGATAAAATTACTATTCCCACTCCAGCGAGTGCAACAGTAGGGAAAGTGTTGGATAGCGGAGGGGATAAAATTACTATTCCCACTCCAGGGAGTGCAACAGTAGGGAAAGTGTTGGATAGCGGAGGGGTAAAAATTACTATTCCCACTCCAGCAAGTGCAACAGTAGGGAAAGTGTTGGATAGCGGAGGGGAATAATTTACTATTCCCACTCCAGCAACTGCAACAGTAGGGAAAGTGTTGGATAGCGGAGGGGAATAATTTACTATTCCCACTCCAGCAAATTAATTAGCATTAATTAACAAACAATTAATTAATTGAAAATAATTTACCTCCCACCATATTTCCCTATAAATGACACCACCAATGTCGTAAAGCATGACACAATTAACATAATTAATTAACAATTAATTACTCAATTAATAACAATTAACAAGCAAATTAAAAACAATTATTAATAAATTAATTCACACAATTAACACTATAAAACAACATTAAATAAATATTATATAAAAAATATTAATTAATTAATTATAATTAAATTACTTCCCACCCTACTCCCCTATAAACCCACAACCCGCTCCTAAAAGAATGACTCAATAAACATAATTAACAATTAATTAATAATGTATTAACAACCAATTAATAAATAATTAATAATAAATTAATTTCCACAATTAACAATATAAAATATTAAATACATAAATATTAATTAATAAAAAATATTAATTAATTAATTATAATTAAATTACTTCCCACCCTACTCCCCTATAAACCCACAACCCGCTCCTAACAAAATTACACAATTAACATAATTAACAATTAATTATTAATAATCAACAACGAATTAATAACTAATTAATAATAAATTAATTTCCACAATTAACAATATAAAATATTAAATACATAAATATTAATTAATAAAAAATATTAATTAATTAATTATAATTAAATTACTTCCCACCCTATTCCCCTATAAACCCACAACCCGCTACGGAACTAAAACGCAAAATGTAATTTAAAAAAAATTAATAACTTCTAAAAATTATTAATAAATGTATTATAATTAAATTACTTCTCACCCTATTCCCCTATAAACCCACAACCCACTACGGAACTAAAACGCAAAATTTACTTTAAAAAAAATAATAACTTCTAAAAATTTAACACATATATTAAAAAACAAATGCAATACTTACATAAAAAAATAGAACACATACATTTAAAATACACACTAAAATACATACCACTAACTAAAACAACGATATTTTTAACAACAATATTTTTGCAAACGATATTAATGACTTCGAGATTTTTAAAAATGATATTACTTACCTTAAACTTGATATTCTTGACAACGATATTCTGACAGTCGATATTTTTGTATTACGATATTTTGCACTCAATATTAGTGCAAGTCGACATTTACAACTCGATATTATGTCTGTTTACCTCTTTTTATATGGAAGACACACATCTAGATAATATAGATACTCAGGGGCCGAATCCGATTCGGGCCGGAAAATGTACCGACCGACTCGGTGCGGGATTTTAGTCCGACCGACTCAGACCGGCGCCATACGACCCGGGTAGTACGATGAAATGCATGTGAAACCCGACCGACTCGGACGGAATACAAAACGAACGACCGAGCCGGACGGAAACAAGCCATCCGGCCGGAAAATCACTCGAAACGAACCGACCGACACGCTCCCGGATTGAACCCGAACGAAACGTACCCGCGAACTCCGACCCGCGTAGTACGATGCTGTGCGTGCAAAACACGACCGACTCGCACGGAGCTCAAGCCGTACGACCGACACGCATACAAAACCCAGCCGAAGCAACCCAATACTCCGCGACCGACTCGTACGCCGCATATGAAATATAGCTGACACACAGCGGGAACGAGTCGGACAACATCGCACCAGACAACAGCAGCGTCCGACTCGGACACAAGAACGACACCTACATGCACCAAAAGCACCAAGGAAAAAAAGTTAAACAAAAAGGGCCAAACAAGCAACCACTAAGCCAATAAATACTGGGGGGAAAATGGAACAAGGACACACCTCCAACTCCACCTACATAAAGGCCACAAATCCCTACCATGATCCTTTGCAAATTCCACTGACCTGCCAGCAAACAACACCATCACACAGCAACCACAGACACACTCACAGCTCATACATCACACAAGCCACACACCATTACCACACCTACAAATCGCACCCTCACACACACCCAGCTAAACCTACACTCACACACCCCCACTTGCACACACACACACATCAATCACCACCACCACCATGCCCCTAAAGAAGAATCCAAAGTTCCTAGATAGTGAATTGGAAGTCATGGTAGATGAGATCCTCAGGGTAGAGCCACAGTTGTTTGGTACATTGGTACAACAGACCCCCATGTCGCAGAAAACCAAGATGTGGGCGAGGATTGTCGACAGGGTGAACGCACAATCACCATGTTTGCGCACAAAGGAAGACATCCAGAACAGGTGGTATGATGTGCGCAGGAGGGTCCGGGACCTACTTAAAAAGGATTACCTCCTCAGCCAGCACACCGGCAGTGGCCCTCCTGCAAAACCAGTATACCTCAGGCCCTGGGAGGAGAAGGTGCGGGCCATCCTACCACCAGTGAGCGTATACGGACTAACAGACATCCCAGAGCCTGGTGAGTACACAACTAATATACACAATATGGTGTGACAATACACACACAGCACTCTCAAAGGGATAGGCAAACCATGCACCCTTAGCAAATACACAGCAACCAAAACATATTCATCCCAAGATGTGAATGCTAGTCAGACAAACACAATACCTGCCATCTCATAGTGATATCTAACTGTGTCATGACATGTACAAACCTAACAACAAATACAGCAAGGCAGTGGCACAAATAGAACCAACAAACACTCTCAGATATTTTGACACCACTAGAACACCACCTCACAGGGAAGATCACTGAAAGGAAGGAATTCTGTGTATGCTGGTGAAGTCAGTGTAGCCAATAGCATGATGGGAGTTGGAGTCATAGATATTGCTCAGCCTCACAATTGGCCCATCAACACCACCCTGAAACATGCTCACATCACAGGGAGTGGAAAAGGACTCACAAGATGGCTGACACTGGGTACTGCTGGGGGAAGCACAATGCCTTGCTGGGAACTGGGCACCAACAAACAACACGACCACATTGTCAGCCATCTTGCCATTGCTGTCACACTCACACACACTGAAGTCCACTCAAAAGGAAGGAAGGATGGGCATTCTGGGAAGGGGGGTGGAGGCAATAGCATGATGGGAGTGGTAGTTACAGATATTGGTCACCCTCACAATTGGCCCATCAACACCACCCTGAACCATGCACACATCACAGGGAGTGGAAAAGGACTCACAAGATGGCTGACACTGGGTACTGCTGGGGAAGCACAAGGCCCTGCTGGGAACTGTGCAACAACCAACAGCAGGACACCACTGACTGACATCCTGAAAGACAACTTGCACTCCCTGCAATGGAAGCACGGTCCATGGTGGGATATCTGGCTAGTTAGGAAGGAGGACTCACAGCTCTGACCATAGTTACAAGCACTTCTCCTCACACACACCCTCAACACTAACTCCACATAACCCACCTGGGAGAATGCAATGCCTCACATTCTAACTGAAGATCCCACAAAGAACCACCACCCTGGGTCATGCTGTGTGAAGCACAGGGACACTCTTGGGACTTGTAGCCAAACAACCGCAAGGAGAACACTCACAGCCATCCTGTCAGCACAGGCACCCCACCCCACAGGGAAGCAGAGTCAAAAGGAAGGAAGGATGGGCATGCTGGGAAGGGGGTGGAGGCAATAGCATGATGGGAGTGGCAGTCACAGCTCAACATCCCCCACCCACATGGCCCAGCAAGCTACCACTGAAGCATGCACACCTCACAGGGAGTGAAAAGCCACTTCAAAGATGTTTGACACTGGCCTCAGCTGTGGGGAGCACAAGGCCCTGCTGGGAACTGGGCACAAACAAACAACACGACCACATTGTCAGCCATCTTGCCATTGCTGTCACACTCACACACACTGAAGTCCACTCAAAAGGAAGGAAGGATGGGCATACTGGGAAGGGGGTGGAGGCAATAGCATGATGGGAGTGGTAGTCACAGCTCAACATCCCCCACCCACATGGCCCAGCAAGCTACCACTGAAGCATGCACACCTCACAGGGAGTGAAAAGCCACTTCAAAGATGTCTGACACTGGCCTCAGCTGTGGGGAGCACAAGGCCCTGCTGGGAACTGGGCACCAACAAACAACACGACCACATTGTCAGCCATCTTGCCATTGCTGTCACACTCACACACACTGAAGTCCACTCAAAAGGAAGGAAGGATGGGCATGCTGGGAAGGGGGTGGAGGCAATAGCATGATGGGAGTGGTAGTCACAGATATTGGTCACCCTCACAATTGGCCCATCAACACCACCCTGAACCATGCACACATCACAGGGAGTGGAAAAGGACTCACAAGATGGCTGACACTGGGTACTGCTGGGGGAAGCACAAGGCCCTGCTGGGAACTGTGCAACAACCAACAGCAGGACACCACTGACTGACATCCTGAAAGACAACTTGCACTCCCTGCAATGGAAGCACGGTCCATGGTGGGATATCTGGCTGGGTGGGAAGGAGGACTCACAGCTCTGACCATAGTTACAAGCACTTCTCCTCACACACCCCCTCAACACTAACTCCACATAACCCACCTGGGAGAATGCAATGCCTCACATTCTAACTGAAGATCCCACAAAGAACCACCACCCTGGGTCATGCTGTGTGAAGCACAGGGACACTCTTGGGACTTGTAGCCAAACAACCGCAAGGAGAACACTCACAGCCATCCTGTCAGCACAGGCACCCCACCCCACAGGGAAGCAGAGTCAAAAGGAAGGAAGGATGGGCATGCTGGGAATGGGGGTGGAGGCAATAGCATGATGGGAGTGGCAGTCACAGCTCAACATCCCCCACCCACATGGCCCAGCAAGCTACCACTGAAGCATGCACACCTCACAGGGAGTGAAAAGCCACTTCAAAGATGTCTGACACTGGCCTCAGCTGTGGGGAGCACAAGGCCCTGCTGGGAACTGGGCACAAACAAACAACACGACCACATTGTCAGCCATCTTGCCATTGCTGTCACACTCACACACACTGAAGTCCACTCAAAAGGAAGGAAGGATGGGCATGCTGGGAAGGGGGTGGAGGCAATAGCATGATGGGAGTGGTAGTCACAGATATTGCTCACCCTCACAAGTGGCCCATCAACACCACCCTGAACCATGCACACATCACAGGGAGTGGAAAAGGACTCACAAGATGGCTGACACTGGGTACTGCTGGGGGAAGCACAAGGCCCTGCTGGGAACTGTGCAACAACCAACAGCAGGACACCACTGACTGACATCCTGAAAGACAACTTGCACTCCCTGCAATGGAAGCACGTTCCATGGTGGGATATCTGGGCTGGGGGGAGAAGGAGGCCCGGATGGCAACCAAATAGCACCAATGCTGGTCAGGCACACACCTCAACATTCACATTGACATGCCACAGGTTGGCAGGACAATGTGCTACACCAATATCACTCTCTGACTGTCACAATTTAGGAGAATGCTATGTCCAGGCCCGCATCCAGAGGTACAGTCACAACTGTCAGGTGTTTGAACAATTGATGCCTGTAGAAACATACCATACAATCTGTGTCTCTCCCCAAAACAGGTGATGATGGGGACTCAGCAGCAGACCAGGAGGAGTCCCTGTCCCAGGCTCCGGGGGACACTGAGCTCACTGGTGTGGATCAGCCTCTGCACTCCTCGGATGGCGAAGAACTAGCTGGACCCTCCGGTGTCAGTCATCATGCAGCACCAGCAGGACCAACATCTGCACCCCCTGCACCCACCCCTCCAACAACTGGCAACACACAGGCCACCCCTGCCAACACGGACACACCAAGGACCACAGGTGACAACAGCGCAGGGACCCAGGCCCAAACTGGAGCTGCTGACAACGAGCCCACGAACAACACCCAAGTGGGCACACGGTCACCTGTGCGTGCCACCGCAGGTCCCGCACGTGTCGCCAGGGGTGGTGGGAGGGGTGGTAGACACAGGTCGCTCTTTGCAGAGGGGTCGGGACTGCATGATGACCCACAACTGGCACGCATCGCGGATGCGTACCAGACTAGCACCGGAGAGGTCAGCCAGGTAGTGGGGATCCTCAAGGACATACAACAGCAGCAGGCTGCCCATCATGCCCGCTTGGACTCCCACATGTCCCGTGTCGAGACACACATGTCACGTGTCGAGACACACATGTCACATGTCGATACACACATGTCTGGCATAGAGTCCAAGTGGGACACATTGGAACAACTAACAGCGGTGCATAGGGACATACTGACATGCCTCCGCCAGATTAGCACCAACATGGCCTCACCTCCCTGTGTGCCCACAACATCTGCTGCTGAAACAACTGCAAATGCCACAGGGAGGGCGGAGGACTCTGGCGGAGAGTCCCCTGCACCGCCGCAGCCTGCACCTGAGGGTCCCCCCCAAGAAGAGGGGCCGTCCGAGGAGGCCAAACTGAGAGGCCGATGGCCAGCTACATCCCCCAGGAAGCCAACACCTGTTCTGGAACTTTTCCTCTGTGTGCAAACTGCACGCCCTGTCGAAGGCAACCCAACTCGCCCACATGACATGGGGAGCTCTAGTTGTCCAAATTCATCAGATGACTGTGGACTTTACTCTGGACATTTCAGCTACCAAGACTTCCAAATCACATGGGAACTTTGGATTCCAATTTCTATGTACAGCACCCACCATCCTGTGCACCATCCCCACACCTTTTGTAAATAAACTCACCAATACACCATATCTGCCTCTGTTGTGATTCCAACGTGGTGTCTGTCATGGAGATGGTGATCAGAAAAATTACACTGTGCATGCTAACTGCTACAGCAACTCCAACACCGTCATGTCAGTCATGGCGACGTGACACATATGAGGGAGACACACCACTAGGGCCACACAACACATACACACCAGGGCCATCAGACTCATCCCCTACACTGATGTTGCCAGGAAATACAGTGCAATGCACAGACACCACACCTATTCACAGTCTGTGTCAACTAGACTACAGGTGCAGTAAGCAAATGTCACTCAGATGTGTGACTACAGACAACGCACATCCCAAAGTGAAGCACAGGTTTATTACACATTTGCAACATGTTGTTTCCACTACAAATGCAAGCTAATCCCACCTGGCTGTGGCCACAAAGTCAAACAATGCAGAAGATAGAAAGTCCAGGGGTGTGTGGCACATCACCTGTAGGTAAACAACTGCTGCCACCTTGGAAGTTGAATCATGGATTCGGGGGATCCAAGTTGATCAAACAACTCCGGCAGCACCCTGTGAAGGACAGACATGACACACAGTCAGAACCACTGAAGAACAGCACAGAACGGCAATACTCATGTCTAATACCTGTCACAAGATAACTACACAAAAGCAAGTTAGCAGGTCAACACTGTTGGGCAGTACAGACCACCTGCAAGGACACATTCCTGCACGCATCCAGTCAAGTTGCACATGGCCACACTCAAACAGCACCAGAGCACCACACACACATATCATGCAAATCAAAATCATTGACATCACAACCCTCTGGATACTCACATTCAGCTGAAGAAGTTGGTGATGAGCTGTGTGCGGACATCACCATCATCATCATCATCATCACTGGCATCGTGGCCCAGGCCAGGATCCTCCACAGGTGGCGGATGTTGGTCATCGTCATCCAGGATGAGAGGCAACTCCTTCCGCACTGCCAGGTTGTGTAGCATGCAGCAGACGATGACAATCTTGCACACCTTTGCTGGGGCATATGGGAGGGCCCCTCCTGTCTTGTCCAGGCAGCGGAAGCGGCTCTTCAGGAGACCAAAGGTCCGCTCAATCACCCTCCTCGTCCGACCATGTGCCTCATTGTAGCGCATCTGGGCTGGTGTCACAGGGTTCCTGAGGGGTGTCAGCAACCACGGCATGTTGGGGTATCCCGAGTCACCTACAGACAGACAATTGCACATTAGCCGATTTGGAAAAGTGTGCGGAAAGCAACATAGCAGAACACACACAATGGTACAAAGTCAGTACACACCGACAAGCCAGGCACGCTGGTTCTGCATCTGTGACATCATCCTCGGGATGCGACTACTCCTCATCACGTAGGCATCGTGTGCCGAACCGGGGAAACGGGCACACACATGTGTGATGGTCATATCTGCAAGACATACCACCAGAGCATTTATAGAATGGTAATGTTTACGGTTCCTGTATGCCTGCTCATGTGCCTGTGGTGGTACCAAAGCCACATGTGTCCCATCAATGGAGCCAATGACATGTGGCATCCTCCCCAGGGCATAGAAGTCACTCTTGACGTCAGTGAGTCGTTGACGTGGTGGGAAATAGATGTACTGGTTAAGGCATCTCAACATTGCCACCAAAACATCGCGTAGCACACGGCTGAACATAGTCTGTGACATACCACCAGTAGATGCCACAGTGTGTTGAAAGGTACCGGTGGCAAAGAAGTGTAGGGCTGCCATCACCTTCACCTTGGGGGTCAGCGCTGTAGGATACGGCCGGCCAGGCTGCAAATGTGGGTCCAACCGCACTGCCAAATCCTCAATCAGCTGCCTGGTGAAGCGGTACCGTCGGATGCTGTCACGTTCCACCATCGTTGCCAGGTCTGGGAATGGTCTATGGACAGCAGGAGCCCTGCAGTGCAGAGGTGAAGAAAGCAAGATTGCCAGTCACCCCACATATGTTCCGTTCACCATACTCAATTTCACATGATACATCATTACCAAACACAAGTACTTGATGTGTGTCTCGTTCTGTTTGGACATATATGGCACCTACATGGACATCATCTAACATCTCTGTTCAACAAGTGTGGACAACAGGTCCCAGGGTGTGCAATGTGAAACCATTTGGATGTGTCACAGTACCCATTTACTGCTCTCACATTCCACACACATACCACAGTGACATGTCTGGACAGATGCGCCACAGGCATCACAACTCATTGACAGGTAGATTCCCAGGGACCCTGTCTTGCCACATGGACACTGGCATGACATGGCGTATCATGTACACGTCAGAAAAACAAACATGACACCCACAGGTGGTGGCCCCTGTAGCCTCTGCAGGACAGACATGGACGTCTGTGACACACACACACAACATCTAAGTCCATGCACAAACAACGTGGATGTGGATACTGTCTCCCATTGTGCACATGGAGTCAGACATGTGAAACACAACATGCACACAGACTGCGGAGGGACATGACTATTGTGGCAATGGGCCACCCTGTGACGTACATGCCTTCCCACGTGAGCCTGGGGGTATGTGACATGTCATACACATACACAACCTGGAAATGTGACCATGCCACATGCTCCAAAATGAACAGTTGCACATCACAGTGGTCATGTGCACAACACACAAAGGACCCTGTCCCCATGAACACGTGCACAGCCTGGGTGTGTCTGCCCCCAAGTGCCACCCCAAAAACAACATGTACACCCCCATACACAGATAAGGTTATGCTGCCACACATGCCTTAGATACAGTGTGGACTGGGTGTGGTGTAGTAGGTGTGCCCCTGAGTCCCTGGAAAGTATATGTGGCTGGCATAGGTTCACCAGTGACCAGCATGGTGACATATGCGTGTGGCCTGTCCAGGGACGCGTTGTACAGCAATGGTCCGATCGGTGTGCCCGCACGGACCATTGCATTGAATGTGAGCGGGTACGCGTTGTATCGCGGGTACGCGTTGTACAGCAATGGTCCGATCGGTGTGCCCGCACGGACCATTGCATTGAATGTGAGCGGGAACGCGTTGTATCGCGGGTATGCGTTGTACAGCAATGGTCCGATCGGTGTGCCCGCATGGACCATTGCATTGAATGTGAGCGGGTACGCGTTGTACAGCAATGGTCCGATCGGTGTGCCCGCACGGACCATTGCATTGAATGTGAGCGGGTACGCGTTGTATCGCGGGTACGCGTTGTACAGCAATGGTCCGATCGGTGTGCCCGCACGGACCATTGCATTGAATGTGAGCGGGTACGTGTTGTATCGCGGGTACGCGTTGTACAGCAATGGTCCGATCGGTGCGCACGCATTGGCTGGGGCCTGGCATGGCAACGGACGCATTTTTGAAGCTTCAACGAGTCTGATGCAGTGAATTCAGTTGGCCAGCCACAACAATGTTGCAAATTCATGGGTGTCATGAAGTTGAATTTTTGTAGGATGCTGTGGGCGTGTCTTGGTGCTGCAATTCCGTGGATTGGTCAGATTCAGAAGATGCATACGACTTGGACCTATCACTTTGGACACATGGCACAGTATCTGCCTCTGCAGCACACATATAATGCTGGCTGTTCCCCTGAGGGCTCACTTGCCTGCACTACATGCTCCAGGACTACATCTGCCACTACACTGCTGCTGTCTCTGCATCCTCTTGCTACTGCAATGGCACGTACTGTGGAGAGAGCCCCAGCCTTCACCCATGAGGAGAACCAGGCCCTGGTGGACAACCTCCTTCCACAGTACAGCAAGCTGTATGGGACACCAGGGGAGCAGGTGAGTGTGCTGTCCACTGCCTTACTAATTGTGCATGTTGTCTGACTAGCAGGATTTACAGTGTGCACACCACTGGCTAGCATGCTCACTGAGTAGTTCGCACCCCCCAAAGTGTGTAGTCACATGCACTGAACAGGTACAGTGGAGTAACAGTGCATTCAAACAAGGTTCACTTCCCATGCAATGATACCATGTAGTAACTGCTGGCAAACTGTCCATAGCCCTCGTTGCACTGCCTGTGTACATCATATGCCCCTGTGATTGAGACATGTATTTCCAACTGTGTGATGCACGGATATGTTGCATCTGTAGTAATGGCCTTTTCACTTTGTTCATCCTCACAGGTTGATGCCCATCAGAAGCAGGATATCTGGCTGGCCATCGTCCGGGCAGTCAGATCCGTGGGGGTCTACAAGCGCCGGATCCGCAACTGCCAGAAGAGGTGGCAGGACCTTCGGGGCTGGACCCGGAGGATCGCAAGGGTCCAGCTGAAGCTGTCGCCTCCTCGCAGGAGGGGCGGACACCGGACCCTGACCCCCCACATGCTCCAGATCCTGCCGGTGGTCTTCCCGGAGCTGGATGGGCAGCTGAAGGGCAGACAGCAGCAAGGAGGGGTGAGTCAAAGACTGCACTGTGAACTCTGTCTAACATGCTATGTGCCCTCCTCTGGCGTGGTTAAACTTCCCCAGTACATCAGTCTTGTTGTCCAGTACCCATGTCCCTCTATTGTGACATGGCCACTATCCATCTGATAGGCCGGTGTGCTCCTTACGCTCAGGATAATTGTGTCACTCGGGTACAGGGTCCTTGCATTTTGCTTTGCTCAAGGTGGGTGACAGCTTTTGTTCCCGTGATATTGTGTTAGCCTTCATGGGTGGGTCAATTGCTCACACAATGCCTGAGTCGTGCAATGTAGTCTGGGTGTAACTTTGATATGTGATCCACTTGCAGATCAGAATCACCACATGTCCCTGGGGTATTTGCCACACCCCCATGCTGCGGGTGGGTACAATGTTTGGGCCTCAGGAGTATGTATGTCAAGTGTGTCACACATGCTTAGACACCTGCCTACTGACCAGGGCTCATCCATCTTGCAGGTGGAGCCGGACAGTCATGCCTACTCCAGGGCATACAATACACTCTGTACTCCCACTCCCGTGTATCAGCTGACATGCTGTGCTCAGTGAAATGTTCCCTCAGGTGTCTGCCTCTGTGTCGTTGTGCTGTGACTACGTTGTCGGGACTCCTGTGATGTTTATCGGTTAGGGGTCAGCATGCCATCTGCTATTGGACCATGTGAGACAAGACTTCTGTGACTTATAGGTGTTTGATCACATGACTGTGCAGACAGGTGTATGCGACTGTGACTTTCAGGCAGCTGCTTTTCATTCACAGCACACTGTGAGGTGCTCATGTTCAGAGAGTTGTGTTTCATGTCCCCCATATGTACAATTGGTATGACGTGGACAAATAGTAGTTCAGATGATGTGGTTTTGGGGGATGGACATGTGCACTTGTCAGTTACATAACTTGCATTCCCCATGTCCTAGGATTGTGACACAGTGCAGACTGTTGTTGGCTGGCTGCCATGGCCATGTGACTGGAGACAGTGATGTATGACTTTGCACGCATGCCTGTGTCATGGCATTAAACTTCCTAAGAGTGATCCTGCAGGGGAGTGACATGTGCAACATGCACCCCATTGTGGCATTGACTATCCGGACATGGGTGCATCATGGTGTCTGGTGCTGGTATGCATCACATGCATTTCTATTAAGACTCTGGCCATCCCTTCATCTGGACACCTGCACTGACTCAGTGGCAAGAGATGTGTTGTGTGCATGTTCACATACTGCACCGTGTTCCCTGCAATGTCCAACAACTGTGTAGGTGGTGCATGTGTCCACACTGGGGTCTTACCATCAGACAGGCACCAGACAGATGTGTGCAAGTGCAGGAGGGGTGTGAGTCCCATGGTTGACCATCAGACTGACAATTGGCTTCCCCGAATCTGTGTGAGGACTTTAGGCAATGTTCAACTAAAGATGCCAGGGCTTGCTCTGTGATGTGCTGTATTTACTGTGGTGTGTGCGGTCAGTGCAGGTGACTGATGTTTGTCTGTTTCCCTAATTGTTTGCAGATACATCCACGGCCACAGGAGGGGACAGCTCCACGGACCAGGAGGAGCAGCGGAGCCAGACTGGGTCAGCGTCCAACGAGTGGTCAGAGGGACCCAGTGGCACGGAGGGCGAGGGGAGCCACACCGAGGAGTCCTCAGCACAATCCACCTCAGCTGAGGACCACAGCAGCTCAGAGGATGACTCCCTTGTGGAGGCGGGTGTCAGCAGCCACCACACCCCAGCTACTCTATCTGGCCCCGCCGCCACCACCACCACCACCGCCCTTCCATTGGCTCCCATTCCTGAGGTCCGTGGAGGCTCCCGTGCTCGGGAGCGTGTCTCCTTCGTGCCAGGCACCGCACCCCCTGCCCCTGTGTCCCCTGCTGCCCTGAGTGAGGAGTCTGTGTACCTCCTTCGGCAGCTCCATGTAGGGCAGACAGCAATGCTGACTGTCCTCCATGCACACACCACTCTGTTGACACAGCTGGTGTCGTTCATGGAGGGCATCTCAACGGGTATGTCTACCTTACAGAGGAGCAATAGGTCCATGGACTCCTCCCTGACGGCAGCAGTGTCCCTCCTCCAACAGTCCCTCACCCCTCCCACCTCTGCCCCATCCACACTTCCTACCACCCTACCTGTCCAAAGCACATGCACACCTGCACATTCACCCAAGCACACAGACACGAGCAGCACAGACACACCCAAGAGAAAGGCAAGACGTGCACACTAACCCTGGGCGTAGTTCGCGAAGTAGCGCTACGCGAAGCTACGCAAAGTGCAGTTCGCACTACGCGAGCTACGCGTAGCACTACGCGAGCTACGCGTAGCACTACGCGAACTGCGTAGTGCGCTGTTCGTGATGATTGCACAGTGCCGGATGCTTGTCCGCACTGTGCAATCATTGAAAACGGCATCTTGCACAGTGCGAGCTGTCTTTTACTGCCGCTCGAGTAGATTTTTACTCGAGCGGCAGCCTTCTCAACGCGGACTGGTAGTTTCTCATCGCGAGCGGTCGCGAGCATACGCGACCACTCGCAATGAGAAACCTGACCTCCCCGCGTTGAGAATCTCGCCGGGATGTTTATTTTCCACGCTCGCGATCGGCAACTTGATGTTGCTGATCGCGAACGAGGAAAAAGTCTCGCCGGATAGTCATTTTGCTTGCTCGCGGTCGCCAACTTGACGTTGAGGACCGCGAGCAAGCAAAAAATGACCGCTGCACTACGCTACGCGTGTTTGCACTGTGCTACGTGCAATTCGCGTTGTGCGAAGTAGCGCAAACTTCGCAAACTACGCGAGCGTAGCGTAGTGCTTTGCCCAGGGTTAGTGCACCCAAGCATCCTCAGGGGACTGATACCACAGACACAGGGGATGGGGAAGACACACACACACAGGCATCCACATTCACTCCACAGTCCTCCAAATCCTCTCCCTCCAAGACCCCTTCCCTTGCCTCGCCTGCTACCACACCTACACAGAAGATCTTCCTGTGTGACCTCGGCCTCTTCCCCTCTGATCCTGCTGATCCAGCATACCGGGGGAAGAGGAAGTCCACCCACACAGAGGGGAGTGCCCCTCTCCCCCGGACACCCTCCCCCAGGCGCAGGCAGACACAGGACCCCATTAGGAAGTCCCCCCGGACCAGGAAGAGCAAGACCCCACCACCACCACCACCACCACGCAGCTCCACCACCCAGTCTCTCTCCTCCATCCCCCAGGCCACCACTCCACAGGTTCCCCTGCCACACCCTGCCCCAGGTTCCCCCACACACCGAGACCGCATCCCCAGACTGCTTAGGCCCTCCCCCCCTGCCACTTGCTCTTCCACCCCCAACCCAGACACTCTGCCTGTTAGTGGCACTGGTGTGGGGACCGGGTCCCCCCCTCTGTCCTGCCCACCTCATCTGCCCTCCCTTCCACTCCCTTGGAGTTATGCACTGCAGTGGAGTCCACAACCACCCCGTCTGACTCAGGCACTGCAGTGGGGACCCAGTCCACTTCATCAGACCAGCCCATTGCAGTGGTTGCACCACCCACACCAACTGCCTTGTGTAGCACGGTGGTGCTGGCCCCCGCTGAGTCAGACACCTCCACTGCAGTTGCCGGTGACACTCCTGCACCCACCACCCCTTCACTGCCTCACTCTGCCATCTCCTGATCCTGTCCCTGCGGTGCCTGGCCTGCCCCTTGTATGCCCCTCCAAGGGGGATGTCCCCTGTCCCTACCAGTGCAGGCAAGCAATGGATGACCAGTTGAGACTTATCACCCTGTTGGGACTGTGTTTTTGGACTGGCCATTGGCCTTAGTTTCTTTTGGACTTCTGACTTTTCTACTCCATTTGCTGAACAAAGCCTCCTTTTGTTTAATTGTGGTTTTTCTTTTGATGTACATGATGTAGATGAGTAGCATCCTGCATTTGCAGTTGTAATAGTGTTCAGATCAGGAAAATGAAGTGTTGCTGTGATGGACTCCATGTCGTCCATGGGATATGTGTCCTGTTGTTGTGTGGATCTATGGCATCCTTTGCTGCAGTCTGAGGGTGTGATGTTCAGCATTTGACACAGGGATGTACGTTTAGCATTCGTAAATGAACATATTTGTCTTACACTGATGCACATCTGGTGGGCTTACCACTGTTCAATGTTCCAATTTCCCTGACTGTGTGCCCATCTCCACTGGACATGCAGTTTTGCACATCAATGTTGAAGGACTCATCTGTGTATACAGTACAACTGGATTGCCACGTGTTTTGGGTGTATGCAGATGACTGACGTGACACTCCCGTACCCAGGCTGATGTGAGCAGAGGCTTCTGTGTGTTGTAGTTGTTGACTCACTGACGGAGTGTCCTGCTGACATGTTTGAGTCGTGCACAGACAAGGTTTGGCACAGCGGACCTTCCACAGGAGTGGAGTGCCCTCATGGCAGTGTGTATTCTGGTGACATTGCGTGTGCCCGTGTTGTGTGTTGTGTGAGCATGTCTGTGCATGTTCCCTTCCCTTTTCATACACAGGCTGTGTCCCTAGGGATGTTCCTGTTTGTGATGCTTGCAGAGTTGGTATGTGTTCATCCAGCATCTTGGACCTGGTTTCTCCGTGATGTGGGTGCATGGCAAACTAATGTTCATGAGGTTCTCATCCCAGATTGTCTTTGTTGTCAGGGCTGGGGATGTGGGCAAACGCTGATGGGACACATTCAGGATTCCCCTTGGCACTTGTTGTTTACAAAAGTAATGTTATTTAGAGTTTGTGGTAGCTTTCAGTGATTGTGACACGTTGTGTGTGTGACTGCTGCCACTCCTCAGGGTCAGAGCTGCAATGTTGGAAGTTGTGTACGTGTGTTCTTTGTGAGTCACCTTGGCTTCTTCGTTGGTGTGTGACTATGGCCAGGATCCCATTGTTTGTTGTGGATTTCACATCATTCGCATGTACGGCGTACTGTGCTGTGTGTCAGACATAGACGAGTCATGTTGAGTGGGCATGTGTGATGGGTTTCTGCACCTTAGTTCCCCCCACCACCCCTGGGATTGTCATGGGTGCATGTGCAATGTCACCAGTCCATGTGAGCTTCACTGCTGCACATTGGTGGAGATCAGGGTGTGTGGTGTTGAGTGTGCAAATGTGAGTTGTTGCACGGCTAGACCCCTACCTCCATATTGGCCTTGGCTAGCAGGCCGTGCTGATTGATTGGAGCTTGTGTAGGTGTGATGGTAGTTTGTTGCTCAGGACACATGGCTGTGGTTCACAGTGTGAACAACATCTACCTTTGTCATCACAGTGGAATTGTCATGCAGGCTAGTGTCAGCACAATGTGGGGTCCCTGGGGGTAGTGCTGTGGTGGGTCTGTCTCTTGCTGTGTTAGTTGCTGTTCCTACAAGCTTGTGTGACATGTGTAATTTGGGCTCCCTCTCATCTAACAATGCCAGATTGCCCACATAGGGGAATCCAATCCATGAGTTACTTGTGTGTGGCACTGTATACACATCTGTGTAATTGGGATTCAGGCCTCCTCATGTGTTGTGTGGTTGCCTGGGGTCACTGGCACACCCCCATCACCTGTTGTGTTTGATATGCAGTGTGAGTCTGCCTGTTTGTGTTAGTGCATTTGCATCACTGCATTGGCATTTCTGTAGTGTGCCATTGGCTGTATGTAGTTTGGTGGTTTTCCCCTGCTCTCCCTGGGACTCCTAGGTCATCAGTCAGCACAATGATCATGGTTTGTATGTCCCATTGCTGCCATGGTATGGTATTTGTTCACCTGACATCGACAGTCTCCACAGGATATCAACATTTGTGTGTCCATTGGTGCAGAAATGTGGCTCAGCATCATGATGGTCACTTCTGTCATTGTGTTATTGGCTGAATGTTGACAATGTGGTCCCCCATGTGTGATGTTTGTATGCACATGGCCAAAACGATGTTTCTGTGACACTGCACTGTTAGCCTCGCCCAATCTATGTTGCAATGGGACACAAGCACTACTATGCCACAGATGTTTTAGTTGTTGTGTGACCAGGATTCATCCATACAGTTTGTCTTTGGCAGCTTTTACCATGCCTACACTTACCTTATGATCACCGTGGTGATGGTGCTTTAGGCCCCATTGCCACACTGATCAAAAGGTGCATCAGCCATGGACCCCACACTTACCTTTTGGTGACTGTGGTGATGGGGCTTTAGGCCCCATTGCCACACTGATCAAAAGGTGCATCAGCCATGGACCCCACACTTACCTTTTGGTGACTGTGGTGATGGTGCTTTAGGCCCCATTGCCACACTGATCAAAAGGTGCATCAGCCATGGACCCCACACTTACCTTTTGGTGACTGTGGTGATGGGGCTTTAGGCCCCATTGCCACACTGATCAAAAGGTGCATCGGCCATGGACCCCACACTTACCTTTTGGTGACTGTGGTGATGGGGCTTTAGGCCCCAATGCCACACTGATCAAAAGGTGCATCGGCCATGGACCCCACACTTACCTTTTGGTGACTGTGGTGATGGTGCTTTAGGCCCCATTGCCACACTGATCAAAAGGTGCATCGGCCATGGACCCCACACTTACATTTTGGTGACTGTGGTGATGGGGCTTTAGGCCCCATTGCCACACGGATCAAAAGGTGCATCAGCCATGGACCCCACACTTACCTTTTGGTGACTGTGGTGATGGGGCTTTAGGCCCCATTGCCACAGTGGCCATGGTCGGCTTGTATTGTGGAGGCCACACACATTTATGTGTGACACATGTGATAGTGGGTCACATTGTATGTTCATTGTCATGTTCAGTGTTGTAGGCATTTGACATAGACTACACACGCTTGTCATGTTGTTTGGGTGGATGTAATTTTCTGTAATTCCTTATGTGGGAGTATGCTGGTTGTGTCATGCATTACCCGTCCTATGAGTAGGGGTGGTTGTAGTGATGGGCATCCAGGCCCCCCTGAGTAGGGGTGGTGGTAGTGGCAGGCATCCAGCCCCCCATGAGTGGGGATGGTAGTAGTGATAGGCATCCAGCTCCCCATGAGTGGGGATGGTAGTAGTGATAGGCATGCAGGCCCCCCTGAGTAGGGGTGGTGGTAGTGGCAGGCATCCAGCCCCCCATGAGTGGGGATGGTAGTAGTGATAGGCATCCAGCCCCCCATGAGTGGGGATGGTAGTAGTGATAGGCATGCAGGCCCCCTGAGTAGGGGTGGTGGTAGTGGCAGGCATCCAGCCCCCATGAGTGGGGATGGTAGTAGTGATAGGCATCCAGCCCCCATGAGTGGGGATGGTAGTAGTGATGGGCATCCAGGCCCCCCTGAGTAGGGGTGGTGGTAGTGATGGGCATCCAGGCCCCCCTGAGTAGGGGTGGTGGTAGTGGCAGGCATCCAGCCCCCCATGAGTGGGGATGGTAGTAGTGATAGGCATGCAGGCCCCCCTGAGTAGGGGTGGTGGTAGTGGCAGGCATCCAGCCCCCCATGAGTGGGGATGGTAGTAGTGATAGGCATCCAGCCCCCCATGAGTGGGGATGGTAGTAGTGATAGGCATCCAGCCCCCCATGAGTGGGGATGGTAGTAGTGATAGGCATGCAGGCCCCCTGAGTAGGGGTGGTGGTAGTGGCAGGCATCCAGCCCCCATGAGTGGGGATGGTAGTAGTGATAGGCATCCAGCCCCCATGAGTGGGGATGGTAGTAGTGATAGGCATGCAGGCCCCCTGAGTAGGGGTGGTGGTAGTGATGGGCATCCAGGCCCCCCTGAGTAGGGGTGGTGGTAGTGGCAGGCATCCAGCCCCCCATGAGTGGGGATGGTAGTAGTGATAGGCATCCAGCCCCCCATGAGTGGGGATGGTAGTAGTGATAGGCATGCAGGCCCCCTGAGTAGGGGTGGTGGTAGTGGCAGGCATCCAGCCCCCATGAGTGGGGATGGTAGTAGTGATAGGCATCCAGCCCCCCATGAGTGGGGATGGTAGTAGTGATAGGCATGCAGGCCCCCTGAGTAGGGGTGGTGGTAGTGGCAGGCATCCAGCCCCCATGAGTGGGGATGGTAGTAGTGATAGGCATCCAGCCCCCATGAGTGGGGATGGTAGTAGTGATGGGCATCCAGGCCCCCTGAGTAGGGGTGGTGGTAGTGATGGGCATCCAGGCCCCCTGAGTAGGGGTGGTGGTAGTGGCAGGCATCCAGCCCCCCATGAGTGGGGATGGTAGTAGTGATAGGCATGCAGGCCCCCTGAGTAGGGGTGGTGGTAGTGGCAGGCATCCAGCCCCCATGAGTGGGGATGGTAGTAGTGATAGGCATCCAGCCCCCATGAGTGGGGATGGTAGTAGTGATAGGCATCCAGCCCCCCATGAGTGGGGATGGTAGTAGTGATAGGCATGCAGGCCCCCTGAGTAGGGGTGGTGGTAGTGGCAGGCATCCAGCCCCCATGAGTGGGGATGGTAGTAGTGATAGGCATCCAGCCCCCATGAGTGGGGATGGTAGTAGTGATAGGCATGCAGGCCCCCTGAGTAGGGGTGGTGGTAGTGATGGGCATCCAGGCCCCCTGAGTAGGGGTGGTGGTAGTGGCAGGCATCCAGCCCCCATGAGTGGGGATGGTAGTAGTGATAGGCATCCAGCCCCCCATGAGTGGGGATGGTAGTAGTGATAGGCATGCAGGCCCCCTGAGTAGGGGTGGTGGTAGTGGCAGGCATCCAGCCCCCCATGAGTGGGGATGGTAGTAGTGATAGGCATCCAGCCCCCATGAGTGGGGATGGTAGTAGTGATAGGCATGCAGGCCCCCTGAGTAGGGGTGGTGGTAGTGATGGGAATCCAGGCCCCCATGAGTAGGGGTGGTGGTAGTGGCAGGCATCCAGCCCCCATGAGTGGGGATGGTAGTAGTGATAGGCATCCAGCCCCCCATGAGTGGGGATGGTAGTAGTGATAGGCATGCAGGCCCCCTGAGTAGGGGTGGTGGTAGTGGCAGGCATCCAGCCCCCATGAGTGGGGATGGTAGTAGTGATAGGCATCCAGCCCCCCATGAGTGGGGATGGTAGTAGTGATGGGCATGCCTGGCCCCCTGAGTAGGGGTGGTGGTGGTGGCAGGCATCCAGCCCCCCATGAGTGGGGATGGTAGTAGTGATAGGCATCCAGCCCCCATGAGTGGGGATGGTAGTAGTGGTAGGCATCCAGCCCCCATGAGTGGGGATGGTAGTAGTGATAGGCATCCAGCCCCCCATGAGTGGGGATGGTAGTAGTGATAGGCATCCAGCCCCCATGAGTGGGGATGGTAGTAGTGATGGGCATCCAGGCCCCCTGAGTAGGGGTGGTGGTAGTGATGGGCATCCAGGCCCCCTGAGTAGGGGTGGTGGTAGTGGCAGGCATCCAGCCCCCCATGAGTGGGGATGGTAGTAGTGATAGGCATCCAGCCCCCCATGAGTGGGGATGGTAGTAGTGATAGGCATGCAGGCCCCCTGAGTAGGGGTGGTGGTAGTGGCAGGCATCCAGCCCCCATGAGTGGGGATGGTAGTAGTGATAGGCATCCAGCCCCCATGAGTGGGGATGGTAGTAGTGATAGGCATGCAGGCCCCCTGAGTAGGGGTGGTGGTAGTGGCAGGCATCCAGCCCCCCATGAGTGGGGATGGTAGTAGTGATAGGCATCCAGCCCCCATGAGTGGGGATGGTAGTAGTGATAGGCATGCAGGCCCCCTGAGTAGGGGTTGGTGGTAGTGATGGGCATCCAGGCCCCCATGAGTAGGGGTGGTGGTAGTGGCAGGTATCCAGCCCCCATGAGTGGGGATGGTAGTAGTGATAGGCATCCAGCCCCCATGAGTGGGGATGGTAGTAGTGATAGGCATCCAGCCCCCCATGAGTGGGGATGGTAGTAGTGATAGGCATGCAGGCCCCCTGAGTAGGGGTGGTGGTAGTGGCAGGCATCCAGCCCCCATGAGTGGGGATGGTAGTAGTGATAGGCATCCAGCCCCCATGAGTGGGGATGGTAGTAGTGATAGGCATGCAGGCCCCCTGAGTAGGGGTGGTGGTAGTGATGGGCATCCAGGCCCCCTGAGTAGGGGTGGTGGTAGTGGCAGGCATCCAGCCCCCCATGAGTGGGGATGGTAGTAGTGATAGGCATCCAGCCCCCCATGAGTGGGGATGGTAGTAGTGATAGGCATGCAGGCCCCCCTGAGTAGGGGTGGTGGTAGTGGCAGGCATCCAGCCCCCCATGAGTGGGGATGGTAGTAGTGATAGGCATCCAGCCCCCCATGAGTGGGGATGGTAGTAGTGATAGGCATGCAGGCCCCCCTGAGTAGGGTTGGTGGTAGTGATGGGAATCCAGGCCCCCATGAGTAGGGGTGGTGGTAGTGGCAGGTATCCAGCCCCCCATGAGTGGGGATGGTAGTAGTGATAGGTATCCAGCCCCCCATGAGTGGGGATGGTAGTAGTGATAGGCATGCAGGCCCCCCTGAGTAGGGGTGGTGGTAGTGGCAGGCATCCAGCCCCCATGAGTGGGGATGGTAGTAGTGATAGGCATCCAGCCCCCATGAGTGGGGATGGTAGTAGTGATGGGCAGCCAGGCCCCCTGAGTAGGGGTGGTGGTAGTGGCAGGCATCCAGCCCCCATGAGTGGGGATGGTAGTAGTGATAGGCATCCAGCCCCCCATGAGTGGGGATGGTAGTAGTGGCAGGCATCCAGCCCCCATGAGTGGGGATGGTAGTAGTGATAGGCATCCAGCCCCCACGAGTGGGGATGGTAGTAGTGATAGGCATCCAGCCCCCCATGAGTGGGGATGGTAGTAGTGATGGGCATCCAGGCCCCCTGAGTAGGGGTGGTGGTAGTGATGGGCATCCAGGCCCCCTGAGTAGGGGTGGTGGTAGTGGCAGGCATCCAGCCCCCATGAGTGGGGATGGTAGTAGTGATAGGCATCCAGCCCCCATGAGTGGGGATGGTAGTAGTGATAGGCATGCAGGCCCCCTGAGTAGGGGTGGTGGTAGTGGCAGGCATCCAGCCCCCATGAGTGGGGATGGTAGTAGTGATAGGCATCCAGCCCCCCATGAGTGGGGATGGTAGTAGTGATAGGCATGCAGGCCCCCTGAGTAGGGGTGGTGGTAGTGGCAGGCATCCAGCCCCCATGAGTGGGGATGGTAGTAGTGATAGGCATCCAGCCCCCATGAGTGGGGATGGTAGTAGTGATAGGCATGCAGGCCCCCTGAGTAGGGGTGGTGGTAGTGCTGGGCATCCAGGCCCCCCTGAGTAGGGGTGGTGGTAGTGGCAGGCATCCAGCCCCCCATGAGTGGGGATGGTAGTAGTGATAGGCATCCAGCCCCCCATGAGTGGGGATGGTAGTAGTGATAGGCATCCAGCCCCCCATGAGTGGGGATGGTAGTAGTGGCAGGCATCCAGCCCCCCATGAGTGGGGATGGTAGTAGTGATAGGCATCCAGCCCCCCATGAGTGGGGATGGTAGTAGTGATAGGCATCCAGCCCCCCATGAGTGGGGATGGTAGTAGTGATGGGCATCCAGGCCCCCCTGAGTAGGGGTGGTGGTAGTGATGGGCATCCAGGCCCCCCTGAGTAGGGGTGGTGGTAGTGGCAGGCATCCAGCCCCCCATGAGTGGGGATGGTAGTAGTGATAGGCATCCAGCCCCCCATGAGTGGGGATGGTAGTAGTGATAGGCATCCAGGCCCCCCTGAGTAGGGGTGGTGGTAGTGGCAGGCATCCAGGCCCCTATGGGTGTGTATGGCATTGGTGATGCCCATCCCACCCCTATGATTGTGCTGTTGCTAGTGTACGTCATTTGTGCATCCCTATGTGTGTGTGACATATTTTGGGTACGTGTAGTTAGTTTGTATTGTTGGTGTTTGACTTACCGTCTGCGCCGTACGCGTCCGAACCGGTCCCGGTAATAGATGTAGAGTATAGGTAGGACCTGCGCGATGGGATTCATGGTTGGGTCGTCTCGTTCGGGTTTCGCGTGTCTTCGACTCGTACTCGTCGCTGGCTTGTTCGTCTCGTAGCCGTGGATCTTCTTGTGGCGCGAATCGGAGCTTATGTGCGGCTCTCCCGGATGCTCAAACGTGCCGAACGTAGCGACGAGTTCGGCGCGTACGGAAGACGCATCGTACTAGTCCGGCCGGAAGGTGCTGTGTATTTGCTTCCGTGCGACTCGATTCGGCGTTTACGGATCCGGCTCGGGCGGAGAACAGGAGCTGGATTGGGTAAGTACGGCTCGCTCGGAATCTGGGCTGTTATGCGCATCGTACTTGTTCGTTCGGACGGGTGTTCGAGTCGGTCGGAAAACACGCGTTCGGCTGGTATTTTTTCGGACGAATACTGTTAGGTGTGCTTCCGGCCGACATCGGAATCGACCCCTCAGTCATTCTTTGATGATCTTCCCTCTCCATGTCTTATTCCGGAAGCCATGGCCCTCCTGGAAAAATATATAACTCTTCAGGAGATTCTGGATGCAATTAAATCCTTAAAAAGAGCTAAAGCTCCTGGTCCTGACGGCTTCTCTATTGAACTTATATCCTCTTTTTCATCCATTTTTGCTCCACACTTACTTGAACTATTTACCTTCTTTCTATTGAATTCTAAACCTGAAGGTTCCCTTCTTGATGCTCTTATTGTTATCCTCCCTAAATCTGATAAAGATTTGTCCCTTTGTCATAATTATCGTCCAATCTCATTAATTAATTATGATTGCTAAATTTTTGCAAAAATTCTTGCCTCTAGACTGGAAGGGGTTATTCCCTTACTCGTTAAACCCGATCAGTCTGGCTTTATCAAAGGTAGGCTTTCCTCAGATAACGCTAGAATGTTCTCTAATATCCTTACTTTGGGGAAAAGTTACCCTGATCCGTTAGCTGCATTATCCCTTGATGCTGAAAAAGCCTTTGATCGCATAAATTGGCAATTTATGTTTAAAACCCTTCAGTGGTTTGGTTTCGGACCTGAATTTATTTCATTCATTAAATTATTGTATTCTGATCCCCGTGCATGTGTATTTGTTAATGGTCACATATCCCCTTATTTCAACCTACACAGAGGTACTCAGCAAGGCTGTCCCCTCTCTCCTCTCTTATTCCTTCTATGTCTTGAACCCTTTCTGAAACGTATTCGACAAAATCCCTCGATATCTGGTTTCCGCTACAATTCCCACTAAATAAAATTATCTGCTTATGCAGACGATATCCTGATATATCTCTCTAACCCCTTAACTTCTTTACCACCTTTTCTGCAGGAAATTGATCTATACTATGCTACCAATTCATGTTTTCTAATAATACATTTAAATGGTGCCCATCCAAAATTATATATATTGGCGTGTGGTTTTCCTCTACTACCCTCAAACCCTTGCTCATAACTTTAATGCTTTGAAATTAAAAATTCTAAAATTACTTTCCTCATGGTCCCCGTTGCATTTGTCTTGGTGGGGCAGATTAGATACCATTAAAATGATGATTGTACCACTTATTTTATTCCTACTCTCTATGTTGCCTTTTAAAATTCCGACTTATTAATTTAATCAAATTAATGCCATTTGTACTAAATTTTTATGGAACAACAAACCTGCACGTATTGCTTTAACTAAATTAGTCAAATCAAAAAATGAAGGTGGTGTACTTTCTCCTAATTTCAAAATGTATCACACTGCTTTTTTACTCAGACAGATGTATGCTCTTGACAGACAATATCATGATGTTCCGATACCTACCTGGATTAGTTTCGAAAGTTCTTTATTACATGAATTTTCTTTTCATGATATCAGTTTCATGTCCAACTGTACCTTTATATCTAAACATCCCATTTTAAAATACACCCAACACTTGCTACTTACACTATTTACTGATGGCTTTGATTTCTTTCAAGCCTTTCTTGCTTCTTCAATTTGGTACAATAAATTTATTAAGTTCCGCCATAAATCCTTCTACTTCAAACACTGGAAAGAAAATAATATTATGTATGTCCACCAACTTGTATCCAATAATTCTGTTGTACCTTTTAATATACTACAAGATTGTTATGATCTGCCCTCTTCTTGTTTGTCTCAATATTCTCAACTATCACAGGCACTCCAATCATTCATTTCAACCAAAAACTTTCCTACCAGTATCACCTCATTTACTCCCTTAACCCCTCTACACAACATCTCCTCTGACTCTAACCCTAAAGCTTCCTTTATATACAAACTTCTATCCACTTCTATCTCAGTGAGACCTAAGGGGCCGATCACGATGGCGGGCGGATCGCCCCTGCCGGGCCGGCGGGGGCGATCCGCCCGCCATCCACCTGAATATTCCCACCGCCAAATCAGGATGGCGGTGGGAATGTGAATGGTAGCGCGGCGGACGGAAATACCGTCCGCCGTGGTCCCGCAAGGTGGTCCTTTTCCGCCCACCTTGCGGGACACGGTACAATGGGCCAATGGCCGCGGTGCCGTGCAGGCACCGCCGTAGGCATTACGATGCCTGTCTTCTGCGGCGGAGATCCCACCGCAAGAAGACATGCGGAGAATTCCTTCAGGGGCCCATTGCGGGCCCCCAGAGTGTTGGGGGGGTGGGGGGTGCACATGGGGGTACGCATCTGCATGTACAAGGTGGCAGGCACCGCACGGTGCCTGCCACGTTGCTACATGCAGATGCACAACATGTAGTTTTACATTGCGGAGGGTGCTGCTTGCAGCACCGCCCGCCGCAATGTAAAAATGCGGGATGCTCCCGCCAGTGTGGCGGGCGCATCCTGATTTGTGTATAGCGGGACCAAGGCACCTATGGCGGGCAAACCCTTTTGGCAATGCGATGGCGGGCGGACTTTGTCCGCCCGCCATCATAATCGACCCCTAAGTCTCCAATTGAATTAGCTTGGGAACTGGACCTCTCCATTACCCTATCATCTAAAAATTGGGATAAGTTATGGCAGAAAGTGTTTTCCACCTCTAAAGCCGCTAATATTACTCAATCTCTATTCTTTTTATATGGTAAACAGTCTAAATATCAAGTTTTTTATGTCGACTTGCACTAATATTGAGTGCAGAATAACAGGATATAAAAATATCGACTGTCAGAATATCTTGGTCAAGAATATCAAGTCTAAGGTAAGTAATATCGATTTCAACAATATCGAAGTCATTAATATTGTTTTAAAAAATATCAAAGTCATTAATATCGTTTGCAAAAATATAGTTGTTAAAAATATCTTTTTTTAGTTAGTGTTATGTATTTTAGTGTGTATTTTAAATGTATGTGTTCTATTTGTTTGTCTAAGTATTGCATTTTTTTAAATATATTTGTTAAATATTTAGAAGTTATTAATTTTATTTTAATTAAATTTTGCGTTTTAGTTCCGTAGCGGGTTGTGAGTTTATAGGGGAATAGGGTGGGAAATAATTTAATTATAATTAATTTATTAATAATTTTTAGAAGTTAATAATTTTATTTTAATTAAATTTTGCGTTTTAGTTCCGCAGCGGGTTGTGGTTTTATAGGGGAATAGGGTGGGAGGTAATTTAATTATAATTAATTTATTATTTCTTTTATTAATTTATATTTATGTATTTAATATTTTATATTGTTAATTGTGGTAATTAATTTATTATTAATTATTTATTAACTTGTTGTTAATTATTATTCATTAATTAGTAATTATGTTAATTTTGTCATTTTTTTAGGAGTGCGTTGTGGGTTGAAAGGGAGTACGGTGGGAAGTAATTTAATTTTAATACATTTTTAATATTTATAATATAATATTTATTTAATGTTATTTTATAGTGTTAATTGTGTGAATTAATTTACTATTAATTGTTTTTATTTTGCTTGTTAGTTGTTATTAAATAATTAATTCATTGTTAATAAATTATGTTAATGGTGTCATGTTTTACGACATTGGTGGTGTCATTTATAGGGGAATATGGTGGGAGGTAAAATATTTATAATTAATTAATTATTTGTTCATTAATGCCAATTAAATATTAAGGGGCTGATTACGATGGCGGAACGATCGCCACCGCCGGGCCGGCGGTGAGGTCCGCCGGCCCTGCGGACTGCGATTCTCCGACCGCCATATTACAATGGCGCTGGGATCCAGACCGCGGCGGAGGCAAAGCCCGTCCGCCACGGAACCGCCACAGGCAATCGTTACAATTGCCTGGCGGAGCGGTCAGCATGCTCACAATGGTGGCGGAGCCCAGCAGGCTCCGTCCGCCGAATTACGATGCATGCGGAAGCCAGCCTTTCCGTTGCGGGTGAACCGCCATTGAAAGGCTGGCGGGAATTGGTTTCGGGGGCCTGTTGCGGGCCCCCCCCTGTGTTGGGGGGAGGTGTGGGTGCACTAGGGGGGTACCAATGGTAACCCCCTGCATTTCACTGCACCATGTGGCAGGCACAGTGTAGTGCCTGCCACGTAGTGCAGTGCAATGCACAACATGCTCTTTTCGACATCGCGGCGGTGCTGCTGTTGGCAGCCATCGCCGCAATGTTAAAGGTGCGGAATTTGACCGCAGCGGTGGTGGTCCCATCCTAATTGGGTAGGCGGGACCGCCGCATGCATGGCGGACGGTCCCAAACACCGCTACGATGGCGGGCGGACCAGGTCCGCCCGCCATCGTAATCAGCCCCTAAATATGCTAATTGTGGAATAATTTTGATGTGTGAGTTGTGGCGTTTATAGTTGTAAATGTTGGGAAGATTTTTTTTTTAAATGAATTAATGATTTGTTGTTAATTGTTATTAATTTATTAATGTAAAATTAGTTATGGAAATTGTGTAAATATTTTTAGGTGTGTGTTTTTGTGTTTATTGGGGTAGAGGGTTGAAAGTAATATACTTTAAATAAATTATTCAATAGTTGATCATTAATATTCATTTATTAATTGATAAATATTGTTAGTAATTGTTTTGTTTTTATTTTGTTTGGAGATTTAGGTTCAATAGCTGTAATGTTTTGTTTTCTCCCCTCCTCTATCCAACACTTTCCCTACTGTTGCACTCATTGGAGTGGGAATAGTAATTTATTCCCCTCCGCTATCCAACACTTTCCCTACTGTTGCACTCCCTGGAGTGGGAATAGTAATTTTTACCCATACGCTATCCAACACTTTCTCTAACGTTGTATTCGTTGGAGTGGGAATAGTAATTTTTACCACTCTGCTATCCAACACTTTCTCTACTGTTGCACTCCCTGGAGTGGGAATAGTAATTTTATCCACTACGCTATCCAACACTTTCTCTACTGTTGCACTCGCTGGAGTGGGAATAGGAATGTTTACCACTACGCTATCCAACACTTTCCCTACTGTTGCACTCACTGGAGTGGGAATAGTAATTTTTACCCCTCCGCTATCCAACACTTTCCCTACTGTTGCACTCGCTGGAGTGGGAATAGTAATTTTTATGTCTCCGCTATCCAACACTTTCCCTACTGTTGCACTTGCTGGAGTGGGAATAGTAAATTATTCCCCTCCGCTATCCAACACTTTCAATACTGTTGCACTCGCTGGAGTGGGAATAGTAATTTTTACCCCTACGCTATCCAACACTTTCCCTACTGTTGCACTCATTGGAGTGGGAATAGTAAATTATTCCCCTCCGCTATACAACACTTTCCCTACTGTTGCATTCATTGGAGTGGGAATAGTAAATTATTCCCCTCTGCTATCCAACACTTTCCCTACTGTTGCACTCGCTGGAGTGGGAATAGTAATTTTTACCCCTACGCTATCCAACACTTTACCTACTGTTGCACTCGCTGGAGTGGGAATAGTAAATTATTCCCTTCCGCTATCCAACACTTTCCCTACTGTTGCACAAGCTGGAGTCGGAATAGTAATTAAATCACCTCCGCTATCCAACACTTTCCCTACTGGTGCACTCCCTGGAGTGGGAATAGTAATTTTATTCCCTCCGCTATCCAACACTTTCCCTAATGTTGCATTAATTGGAGTGGGAATATTAAATGATTCCCCTCCGCTATCCAACACTTTCCCTACTGTTGCACTCGCTGGAATGGGAATAGTAATTTTTACCTCTCCGTTATCCAACACTTTCCCTACTGTTGCACTCGCTGGAGTGGGAATAGTAAATTATTCCCCTCCGCTATCCAACACTTTCCCTACTGTTGCACAAGCTGGAGTGGGAATAGTAATTTATTCACCTCCCCTATCCAACACTTTCTCTACTGTTGTACTCAATGTAGTGTTAAATGTAGTTTAAAAAAATAATAAATATTTTTATATTTTAATTTATAATATATATATATATATATTTATTTTTATGTTACAGGTGTATGTATATATATATGTATTTATAATTTTTAATATGTTTCTAACATTTTATAATTTACTAAAATAATTATTTCTTAATTATTATTAAGTAAATATATATATTACATGTTATATATGTATGTTTAATTTATTTTTACATTAGATTTATTACTTATAATTGTTAACATTTTCTAATAATTCTAAATATTGTTTAAGTTATATGTATTATTTAATTTATTTTACATTATTTTTTATACATTTAAAAAAAACTATATTTTGTACTTCGATATTTTTAACAACGATATTTTATTTCCGATATTTTAGTACTGACCATTATGAAGATAGGATGTCGATATTTTTGACATCGATATATATGTCCCGATATTTTGGGAACACGATATTCTGTCACTCGATATTTTGTCAGTGATCCTTTTTATATAATAGAGCTGTTAGGACACCAGTATTTTTACATAAAATCAATCCTTCCTCTTCCCTTCTCTACTGGTCATGCCTTTCCTCTAATGGCACATTGCCTCATTTGTTATACTATTGACCTAATGTCCAAAAATTTTGGAAACTCATATGTGCCAAGTGTTACAAGATTTTTCATTTTTGTACCCCCTTATCAATTCAAAATATTTTTCTTGGTTCCTTATCAGATGTTTTTCATGAAACAATGTTGAAATTGAAATTGCTTCACCTTTTTATTGCTCTTGCATTTAAAGTTATTGTCACTTGCTGGCACGATAATTCAAAAATTTGTATACTAACTTGGTGGAATCTTATTAGTGACGAACATATATCTATTGCCTCATCTTCGTCTGTATCTCAAAAAATCAAATCTGATTTACTTTGGCTACCTTTCACTACTTTTCTATCTACATATTCTTCTCTACACTGATTTCTTATTTGATAGTCCCTTCTCTTCTCTTCCTTTCCTCTTCCTTATCCCTTTTCCTTCCTCTTTCATTTTTATTTTTAAATTGTTTAGGTATTTATAATCTAGTTGGTACCCTTCTTTATTCTTTTCAACTTATTATATAAGACTGTATTTTATGGCTCCACTTCTACCCACCTAGTATTTAAACTTTTTCTCATTGTACTATTTAATATATTATTCTCTTTATTATGTCATTTATAACTTGGTACCTGTTTATCATTTATTCAATAAAAATTATTTTAAAAATATAGGTAACAATATTAATCTGATTTTTATGTTTTGGAATAATGAACTCTCATAATCATTATCTCAGTATATATGGAAGAAAATCTGGTTAAATAATATTTCAGGATGGTTACCTGTATCATTGTATTAAACAAACTCTTTCATTCTTTTTAACTGCTAATGGACTCCGTTAAAGTTATTTCAAGCTAAGCTTCTATCTACTTGTAATTGTTGGCTTTGTAACCTGCATCCAGGTTCGTTAAAACACATGCTTTTTTAATGTAATTTCATTTTTAAGTTTTGGAGAGAAGTTTGGGATGTCATTGAAAAATATTCAATTTCTCTGAAACGCTTTCATTTACTATTTTGATTTGCAAATCTGTTGCTCTTTCGACAAATGTGTCTCATTTGAACGGTAAACTCTTAGGGGGTCATTAGGATGGCGGTCGGATCGCCACCGCCGGGCCGGGGGTGAGGACCGCCGGCCCGGCGGTGGCAATCCCCCCGCCATCAACCTGAATATTCCCACCGCCAAATTAGGATGGCGGTGGGAATGGGAATGGTACCGCGGCGGACGGAAAGACCGTCCGCCGTGGTCCCGCAAGGCGGTACTTTTCTGCCCACCTTGCGGGACACGGTACAATGGGGCAATGACAGCGGTGCCGTGCAGGCACCGCCGTGGGCATTACGATGCCTGTCTTTTGCGGTGGAGATCCCGCTGCAAAAAGACAGGCGGACAATGCCTTCGGGGGCCCGTTGCGGGCCCCCGGTGGGTGGGGGGATGCACGTGGGGGGTACCTATGGTACCTCCCTGCATTTGCATGTACAAGGTGGCAGGCACCACACGGTGCCTGTCACGTTGTACATGCAAATGCACAACATGTATTTTTACATGTAACAATGTAAAAATACGGGATGCGCCCGCTAGTGTGGCGGGCGCATCCTAATTTGTATAGCGGGACCGGCGCACCTATGGCGGGCGGTCCCTTTTGCCAATGCGATGGCGGGCGGACTTTGTCCGCCCGCCATCGTAATCGACCCCATAGATTTTTTATTATCAGCAGCCTTGAAATCTATTACTGCATGTTGGAAAGATGTGTCTTTATTATCATTTCATACTTGCTGGTCATGGATAATTTTTACTAGAAGAGGTGCTAATCTATCCTTATCTGATATTATTCATAACAATTTATCTTATCATTTATTTTGGAAACCGATTGATAATTATATGGATTTATATTTATAATTATTGTTTTTTTTAATATGTTATTTATTTCTAGAGCTGTAACAAATTATAAGTAGCTCTGTTAAGGTTTTTCTACATTGATGATCGTATGTATTTTTTCCCTTTCCTTTTTAATGTTTTATCCATCATTATATTGTATCTGTTTTATATATAGGTACTGCTATTGTTTTATGATTCATGTTAGAAATACTTTTATGGGTCCTTAGGGGCTTCTTAGGATGGCGGGTGGACATTCGTCCGCCCGCAACCCTAGCGGTGTTGGGACCGTCCGCCAGCGGTGCGGCGGTCCCGCACCACTAATTAGGATGCGACCGCCACCCTGGCGGTCGCATTGGCATCTTCAACATTGCGGCGGACGGTGCTGTAGGCAGCACCCGCCGCAATGTTAAAGAGGTACGTCGTGCATTCCCATGCCCAACGTGGCAGGCACCGCGCGGTGCCTGCCACCTTGGGCATGGCAATGTAGGGGGGGAACCATAGGTACCGCCCAAGTGCAGCCCCCCACCCCTCCGGGGCCCGCAACGGGCCCCGATGCTAAACACGTATGCCTTTCCATGGCGGGCCGCCATGAAAAGGCCGGTGTTTGCCTGCATCCTAATCTGGTGGACGGTGCCTGCTAGGCACCGCCACCATTTTGGGCTCCCTGGGCCGTCCGCCAGGCAATCTGGACGATTGCTGGCGGTGGAGGGTCTTTGCGTCCGCTGCGGACGCATTCCTGTTCCCACCGCCATCCTAATCTGGCGGTGGGACGAATTGAGTTTAATGGCGGGCGGATCTCCACCGCCAGCCCGGCGGTGGCGATCCGCCCGCCATCCTAATAGGCCCCTTAGTTTGGTGCTCTTTTTTGTATTGTCCTTGTTTTATTACAAAATTCAATAAAATATTTTGAACACAAAAAAGAAAACATTCGAGAGCAGACAAACTGAACCAAAAAAAACAGGCAAAGAGTCTGAAATGTCTGCTGAAGAAAGGGAGTTCATCAGAAGTCTCTCTTTCTCCTCTGTCCACTGGAGAACTCGTTGTGAATCACAAAACTGAAGGGACTGGGTATTATTATTAAACATTAACTAATCCCTTCTCCAATTCCAGAATACACCATCATTTCTAAAACTGTACTTGCACCACCCAATAAAGTCAATGGGATGGAAAAGGAATGTATCTGCAAGTCAAGAACATGAAAGCAGACTTTCTGGACATGAGAATGACAGTGATTTCGGAATTATGTCTCATCTCTCTCCTTGGTGTGCCTAGTCGCAACTTAGTTACACAATGTGCGCTTTACTAATCTGTATAAATAAATACACCACGAAGGGTCCTCAAAATCCAATGGATTAAAGATTGCGACAACTCACCACAATCAATGTAAGACAGTGGAACCCAAAGATCAAAGTATCTTTCTAGTACTCTATTTTTAAACGTGAATGCAAGCACTTTTAACTGGATCTGTGGGCACGTCTCTATACGTCTATGCTCACACTTTCCAATCAATGTGCAAGACATACATCTTTAAAAGAGTGTCACTGTAAATCATAAGGAGAAATCGGCTTCAACATCCATTTAAAATTCGCACGATATATAGTAAAGGGAGGAAGTGGAGGAGAAGCCATCACACAGAATTTGGGATACCAAGAGTCGGTGCAGGCCTCATCTTCATGATGACTTGGTCTTGCCATGGATTCTAAACCCTCAAATTGCACCATATGTCTTTGGCGTTTCGTTCACTAAAACATGGTTGGGTTTGTAAATGGTAATACAAGCCAGGCTACTGTATTTGGCCACAACAAAAGAGCCCTTTAGGTGCATCATTTATTGTCACTATAAAACCTTTGTAGGCATTAAACTTGAAAGCTGATTCATTTTCTCACCAAGATGGCTGAGAACAAATGTGTTTTTAGCATTTTTCTCAAAGGCAATAGTTCTTGTTGTGTAGCATTGCCTCGGGAAAATCATTAAAATTCGATTCTGAAGGTGCAGTGCACTCCCAGGAACTTATCAGGTGGGTTGTTATCAAAAGGCCCAAGGCAAAGCTGAGGACTCCACTCAACCCCAGTGAATGGCTACCTGCGACTGCCGTCCACATTCCAAAATATTGCTGTTCTAAATGAGACCCTGGAAATTTGGTCGTAATACAGAAACAAATGGTTATATGGCGTGTATTTTCATGTTATTAAATAGGTAGACTGTTACTTTAAGCGAAACAGTATCATGTTTTTGGCGATAAGACTCTGCTATTTATTTCTATTGAAATGCCTCGGACTTAATGATAATTTTTGAGGTTACAAAAAAAAGAACATTTAAAAGGAGTGATAACAGTTTTTGCTAACGGTTTAAAACATTTAATGGTGGTACCTCATTCGTTTAAAAATGTTGAATTTTAACGTGATTTCACTATGTGAAAATGTTTGCGCCAACTGCTGGAGTTGAGGAATTGGCTTTGAGAGTAAACAGTTTTCTCTCATGATTTTCGCATACAGATTTTGGTTGGTGATCCAAAATGGCACACCAAGGACACAGTTTAAGGAATTCACTGCTGTGGCCCTCATCGGTGTCTGACCTTGTAAGGGAAAGATTAGCAGCAGTCCGACGGTTGATTCCCCAGTGATCTGGTGTACTTGCACCACAGATTTTCAAAGAACTGCTGAACAGCTACTGTGCTAACATTCTGCACTCATAACAAAAGAGAAGCACTGTCCTGTTACTTTAATGGGAGCAGTCGAATTATATGCATTTCTTGTAGAGCGGCTGTAGTAAATGACAAAAAGATCAGTTTCATTGTACTGTTCCTTGTCACTGCAAATATAAAAAGATTTGTTTCAAAAATGTGAGGAGAAAGATGAGTATTGAGTCAGTCAGTCAGTCAATCTCCTTTATTGAGTCATTTATGGCATCATATATTTTTACAGGGCTAAAAAGAAAGAGACATATTTACAAGCGGAGTTGTGTTGCTCTTGCACCATGCAATGAGGTGTAAGAGCGACGCAAGTCCTAAATGAGATTTATGAAGCCACGCAAAGCCACTTTGCTTGGCCCTGAGAGGCTCCATAAATCTAGAGTAAAGCAACGCAGCGCAAATCGCTGCGTTGCCTTACTCTGCGCAAGGGAGGCGTTCCATGGGCAGTGCATGGGTGTTCCCATGCAACTCCCATGATTTTTTACACATTCCCAGATTTGCCAGAAGTGGTAAACCTGGAATGCACCAAAAAGATACGCCTTCCCAGAGAGGTGTTAATGAGGAGAAATATCTTTATTTTTCCTCGTTACTTCCTCTTTCTATGTGTACTGCATTTTGCAGCACACATAGGAAGATACATTTGCCTCTCAGGATTGTTTTTGTGCAGGAAAGTGCCCCTTCCTGCACAAAAACAATCATGCTTGCAACACAGGCACCCATGCACCATGGTGCAAGGGTGCCTGCGTTTGCGCTAGGCAGTCAAAAGGTCGCCAGAGCAGGGAAAAAATATGCAGGCATGCGCTCTATTGCCTGAAATACGGCCCATTCCTGCCCTTTCACTGTCAAGCAGTGCAGCTCATCAAGTTACCTTGTTGCACTGTACTGCGTGACTTATTCATAAATCTGACCCAAGGTATTGAGTTTCACCTACATCCATCAACCGATTTCCACATATGTTTACTCAATTCTCCTTGTCACTTAATACCTCTGTCATCATAAAATAGTCATATTTTGGCATACAAAAAAGGGTATTTTAGTTTTTAATTTTAATAAATAATAGTAGATTTTGTTAGGTAAAAGAAAATATTTAAAGACAGATGGCATATTTCCAATAGATATTGTTTTAGTCATTCACATTTTTGTTTCTCCCATTTACTTTTTCAGTAACTTTTTTTGAATCCCCATCTATGAAAGAGCACTGATTTCAAATTAATTTTAGTGTGAGTAAAACGTAAGGAAATAATAATACACATTAAAAAATAGTTTTATTTTA